>CM061538.1:267761297-268041297 GCA_030864215.1 Capsicum pubescens
AAGAAGAGAGAAGAGAGAAGGGAGAAGAGAGAAGAAAAAAAATGAAAAAATAAATAAAAAATATAAAATTTTAAATAATTATAAAATTAAGGAGCTGTTTGGCAAAAAAAAAAAGAGTTTATAATGTTTTTAACACTTTTCATGCGCTCAATGCGTGTGACTAACACACAATGGACCAGGTGGCAGATATATGCCATTAAAATATGAAAAAAAAATCTGGGGGTAATAGAATCCCCGCAAAGTTCAGTATGCTCAACTGATAATCCGATCAAACTTCAGGTGTCTTTTCCTTCCCTCTCTTTCTCAATCAAAATTCAAAAATGTCATTATCTAACTTTTTCAAAAAAATCATCCTTATGAATAAACCCTCCATCCTCATATAAAACTGAAGAACAACAATTCCACAATAATTAAAATTGGCGCTGGTATCAAAAGAAAGATTTAAAGATGGGAATACTCTTCTTCCCACCGAATTGTCTGTACTATTATGGCAAAAACAGCAGCACAAAACGCCTCAGTAGTTGTTCATATAGGATCAAAACTTGTTTGAACATTTGTTACACTGTAGTTTAGTTGTTCATACAGCTGCACACTGAACATTAAGATGTATGCTGGAATTACATACAAAAATTAAACAATTATCAATAAAATCAAGCATCTGTAGCTCACTAATAACATCAAAATTGCCAAATATAGACCCTGCGAACAACCGATAAAAATTATTGAATTCATGGTTGAAGTCCAAATTGATTATTAGTTTTTTTTTTATGATGTTGTGAAATTGTACTTGAAGTTTAAGTTTGATTGATATGAAATTGTATTTTTTTGCGGGGCTTTGACGTGGCAGTGATATGACACTGATTTATCAGCGTGTGTGATACACTCTTCGTTGTGAGAATAGTATTCAGTTTGAAAGGTTGAAATTAATATTCTTTAAAGATGTTAAGAAGATAAATAAATAAAAATTTAATTTAAATATTAAAATAAGTTGAGTGGACAAGTTCGAAGAAAAATGATGTCTTTTCTCTCTTTTTCTTTTTCCTTTTACCATGTAGGCACCTCCTTTCAACATTCACATGTAGAGATCAAGTAGTTCTTTCTTGCCTTACACGAAATAGGAAAATCTTATCAATGTACTTTTCAAGATCAACCAAATATATTCTGCTTAGGAAATCTAACCCGTATCTTTTTGTTTTAGATCAATAAAATAAAAATATGAAGGATTTGGTAATGTCGCACATGTAATTTTTAATTATTTAAAATTAAATTATTTTTATCTATTAAGAAGGTTTTTAATGATGTATAAAAAGTTCAAAATATATATTTTACTGTAAGCATATATATATTTTATCATCGTAAGTTTTAAGTGGTTAATAAATTTAATATATTGTAGATGTAGATGTAGATTTATAGACTTTTTAATTTTTTCTTAAAATAAAATTTAGTTGATTTAGAATTCTTAAACTAATGAAAAAGTATTAGTTGTCATTAATTCTGACGACTTTTAACGAAGAAAGGTTTTACCAAAAATATATTTAATTATTTTCCAACTTTTAAATATTAAAAAAAAATAGTAAAAAATAATTTTGTCTAAAACAAAGACTTTTAATAAAATACAAAAAATTTAAAAGATATTTTTAAGGCCCTTTACATTTTTAATACATTATAAATTATAAATAAATATAAATTATAGATATATAATAATTATGATAATAGTAAAAAGACATACTTGTCCTTACTTTGAAAGAGAATCAGTTTTTTTTTTTTTTTTGAATTTTATAGAAAAGAGAAATGGTAGGTACACTTACATTACGTCTTAAATTAATAAAGTATGTACTTGCAAAAAGTTTCGGGTATATGAAATTTATTATTAATTTAATATTTATATTATTATTATTATTATTATTATTATTTTTTATTTTAGACAAAAATAATTTTTGAAGCTTGTTTGTCAAAAAATTTAGTGACATAGGGCTTCATACAATGACTCTTTACTCAAAATTTTTCTCCATCTCTATGTTGTATTTTGATGGCACCATAAGGGGTTCCTTCTGCTACAAAGTACGGTCCTGTTTATCGTGATTTAAATTTTGGAAGAATACATATATAAATGCGTGAATTTTTGACTTTTTCTATATTGACACCTCAATTAGGTCATGTACCTATTAAACCCTTTTATCATTCATAAAACGTGTAAATTAAGTACAAATTGTACAATTTCAGATTAAATTTGGCGCATGAAATTCACTTGTCATGACATGGACATTCTAACCAATGGTAAAATTACATGTCATCAAAGAAAAAAATTAGAAAAATAATTAAAAAATAATTTTATTTTTTTACCTTCTTCTTCCTCTACTCTTCCACCATTAAATCTCTTTTAATCCTTCATTTTTTTCACCAAAACAACACCCAACAACAGGGGCGGATCTACAGGGGGTTCACGGGTGGCATGACACCCGCAAACTTCGATCGGATAATTGTGTGTGTATATATATATATATTGAATAAAATCGGTATATTATTTAAGTGCCACCCGGTGCAGCAGTTGATGAAGTAGTGTCAGTGGCAAACACGCTGAAATTTCACGTAGTATACCAGAGTTCAAATCCAGACGCCAGCAGTATTTTGTTACTTTTTGTTCGTTATTCTATTTTCTATAAGTTTTTTTCCACTCGACTTAATCTTTGTTTGACTCCTTTTTTTTGGGTAATCTTTGTTTAAATTTTTTTAACTTAAGTGTAAAACATAATTAAAGATTCCTTCTTCCTTCAAATTTATAGTTAACCTCTCCTCGTAAATCATAATAATGATACTTGACTTGATGTTATAATTTCTTAACAATAGAATTGGAAATATCCATTGACTGTTGGCAACTATTTTGTACTTTCATGTTGACTGATAAGTTGAATTTAACTCTTGTTTACACAATTTATAGTAATAACAACAACAACAAACCCAGTGTATTCCCACATAATGGTGTCTGAGGAGGGTAAAATGTATGCAGTCCATACACTACCTCCGGAGAAGTAGAAAAGTTGTTTTCGATAATATTTATAATAATAATCACATTTTTATTATTTGATCTATTTGTCTATACAAATTGAAAAGACAAATAATCAAATCGAAACCCAAAGTCTATACAATCGACAAAATATTTGTCTTATTTAAGGCAGTGTAAATAGCAAAACGTAGAGCAAAAAATTAACTGATTTCCAGCTGAATTCGTAAAAATTAGGTTCTTCGATAATATTTCAATGAAATTTTCCTTAAAAAATCTCTGACTAACAAGCCAAATTTCAGTGGGACGCCCATAAAAATTATCCTTTTTGAGTAGTAGCTTTAACATTAAAAGTGACATGGCACCCACAACCTCGAAATTCTAGATCCGCCTCTGCCCAACAACCATTAAAGGAAGAAAAAGAGTAACAATACAACACACACTCATATACAACAAGCAACAATAATAATTGTTTTTAAAAAATAAATTATTTTCTTGCCTTCTTCTTCCTCTAGTCTCCCACCATTAAAATTCACCTTCACTCCTCCATTTTTCACCAAAACAACACCCAACAACCATTAGAGAAATAAAAAGATCCCTTGCTTTTGAGGAATTAAGCTCCATAATGGCATCAAGAATTGTAGTGTTGGTGTCCAAATTGCAGTGTTGATATTTAATTTTTTCGGCAAAATTTTTGCTGGAAAATCCATTCCAACATAATCAACCACCCTCCAACACCACTAAACCATCACCAAAACACCCTCAATGGCCTCCACCTCATTTTTCGGCGAGCTGCCGGCGGGATCAAATTCAAATCACCATCCACTTCACCAAAAAATAATTAGTTTTCTCTATTTTTACACACCCCATCATCATTTTCCACTAACCAACATCAATTTTTCATGTTGAATTTCTCCACAATAATTCAATTTTAATGTTGAGAATTTTACTCAACTGATGAGATTTTTTTTTTAAAAAAATTACAGTAAATTATGGCTTGCCACTCTCTTAGTGGAGAGTGTATTATAAATGTCATGTCATGTCACCAATTGTGCTTAATTGACACGATTTGTGAATGATAAAAGTGTTCGATAGGTACATGGCCTAATTGAGGTGCCAATACGAAAAAAGTCAAAAATTTCAAGGGTCTATCTATGTATTTTGCCTTAAATTTTTTTGAAAGTAGTCTTAATTGACTATTATAAAAAGAACCTGATCTTCAATTTTAAAATTCTTATGGGGAATGAGGTTATCATGTCAGTTTTTAGTCTTTTTTTTGTACACTAAGCATTTTCATATGCTTTAAATATGATTTTTTCTAATTCATCATACTGTAATAGATGATTTTTACCTACATAAGATAAGTTTAAATTTAACAATTTAATAGCCCATTAAGTTTTATATTCTAATTCTACATATAAGTGGCAAGCTTTTTCATAAACTAGTCTATAAAGAGATGTGCCTATTGAAGCTTTTTAAGAAGTCTTATATGCCAATAAAGCATCATCTAACTTTAGCAATCAATCTTTACGCGATGATCCAACAATTTTTTTAATTTTTTTTTCAATTCTCTGTTAGATACTTCTGCCTGCCCACTTTTTTGGGCATGATATGAGGTTCCTGTTTTATGAGTTACCCTATATCTTGACAACAAGATAACAAATTGTTTGTTTACAAAATAAGTTTCCTGGTCACTTATGATGACTCATGGAATTCTAAATCTGAAAAAAATATTTTTCTTATGAAAAGTGCAAAAAACATGAGCATTATTTTTCTTAGTTGCTATTGCTTCTACCCATTTTGACATATAGTCAACGGTTACTAAAATGTATTCACAACCATTTGAAGGGGGGAAGGGACCCATGAAATCAATGCCCCAAGCGTCAAATGTTTCACGCACGAGAATAGAGTTAAGAGGCATCTCATCTCTTTTTGAAATGTTACGACTCCTCTGGCAGATGGCCAGAAAAATCTAACTTCTAGCACTTTAGCCGCTGTCTTTCTTTCTCTATAACATCATCCTACAACTCCATCATGACAATGACTTAGGATGTTGCTTATTTCTATTTCTAGTATACACCGCCTTAGCATGCCATTTGTACAAAATTTAAATAAGTAAGTGTCTTCCCAAAAATAATATCTTATTTCTTCTTTTAGCCTTTTTTGTTGTTCATAAGAATTTTTTTTGAAATTCATCCTCTAACTAAATAATTGACGATGTCAGCAAATCAAGGCAACTGATTTACAGTTGTTGTGATTACATAGATATGCTCGTCAAAAAATTCTTCCTTGACATCTGCAAACTCAGTAGGAGGATGTTCCAGGTGTGATAAATAATCGGCCACCTAATTTTTTGATCGTTTTTTATCTTTAATTTTAAAATCAAATTCTTGTAAAAGAAGTATCCATCTTAGTAATCTAGGTTTAGCATCTTTCTTTGCTAAAAGATACTTTAAGGCTGCAGGATCGGTGAATACTGTAACCTTGTTTCCTATTGGATAAGAACAAAATTTATTAAAAGCAAATAATACTGCTAATAATTCTTTTTTAGTTGTAGCATAATTTCTTTGAGCTTCATTGGAAGTTCTGCTAGCATAGTAAATAGGCCAGAATGTTGTATCTTTGTTGTCCTAATATAGCTCCAACTGTTGTATCACTTGCATCACACATAATTTCAAAAGTCTGATTTTAATTAGGAGCAACAACAATTAGTGCATTAGCTAACTATTTTTTAAGAGTTTCGAATGCTTTTCTACAATCATTAGAGAATTCAAACTTCATATCTTTCATTAATAGATTAGTCAGAGATTTTGAGATTTTTAAAAAATCTTTTAAAAATATTCTATAAAAATCTGTGTATCCTAAGAAACTTCTAATACCTTTTACAATAGTAGGAGGGAGGTAAATCTGCTGTAAGATCAATCTTAGATTTGTCAACTTCTATTCCTTTAGTAGTGATTTTATGTCTTAAAACAATTCCCTCAGTTATCGTAAAATGATATTTTTTTCAATTAAGAACTAAATTTGTCTCCTCACTTCTCTTAAGCATCAAACTTAAATGATAAAGATAATCATCAAATGTTTTACCAAATAGAGTAAAATCATTCATAAAGATTTCAATAAATTTTTCATATCTGAGAAAATTGCAGGCATACAACTCAGAAATATAGCAGGAGCATTGCACAGTTCAAATGATATTCTTCGGTAAGAATACGTACCTTAGGGATATGTGAAAGCAGTTTTATCATGATCTTCAGAAGCAATTGATATATGATTATATCCGGAATATTCATCAAGAAAATATTAAAAATCATGACTTGCACCTTTTTCAAGCATTTGGTCAATAAAAGATAGAGGAAAATGATCTTTTCTTATGGCCTCGTTAAGTCATCTATAACCAATACAAACTCTCCTTTTTATGATAGTTCTGGTTGGTCCGATTTTATCATTTTTATTTTTAATTATTGTAATGCCTTCTTTCTTTGATACCATTTATAGATGACTTACTCAAGACTATTAGATATTGGGTAAATAATACTTGTTGCTAGAAGTTTTAGCACTTCATTTTTGACAACTTCTTGCATTTTCGAATTCAAACTCCTTTTGGGTTGGACTATTGATTTGTAATTATCTTCCAGAAGAATTCCATGCATGCAATAAATGGACTTATTCCTTTGATATCAGCTATAGCTCATCTTAAAGCTGTTTTGCGTTCTTTCAACATGACAATTAATTTATTTTCTCATTCTATAGATAAAGAAGAAGAAATAGTTATCAAAAATAATTCAGATTCAAGAAAAACATATTTCAAATGGGAAGGAAGAGTTTTGAGTTCAGTTTTTGAATTGAACTTTTTCTAGTAAAACTTTTCATTTTTGATATTGTTCTCTAGTGTTTCTGCTTCTTTTTTTATCGTGAAATTTTGTCTCTTGTGGTACCTGAAACATCTTTCTAATGAATCAAAAATCAACTGATCATATTTATATTCATTTACAAGATTATCTATCAAGTCAATGAAAACAAGAAGATGGCATTTCATCCTCAGGAAACTTCATTATTTTCTGCATGTAAAAAATTACTCTTTCCTTATCACCTTGTAATATTAATTGTCCTTAATGAACGTCAATAATCACTCGTCCTGTTGCTAGAAATGATCTACCTAGAATTAATGATACCACAGTATTTTCTTCCATTTCAAATACTATAAAATTCACTGAAAACACAAATTTTTATCAACTCTTACTAGAACATCTTCAATTGTTTCATTCGATTTTTTAGTACTTTGATCAGCCAATTGAAGAGATACACTAGTGTCTTTTATTTATCAAGTTCTAACTTTCTAAAAATTGAAAAAGACATTAGATTTATTGAAGCACCAAAATCACATAATGCTTTTTCAAAATGAGCATCTCCTAAAGTACAAGGATTGTAAAACTTTCTAAATCTTTGAGATTCTGTGGAAGCTTATTTTGGAGTATAGCACTACATTTTTCTGTAAGCTTAACTACAAAAACCTCTTCTAATTTTCTTTTACTTAGATGAAATATCTTTAAGAAATTAACATATGAAGGCATTTAGGTCAAAGCATCTGTGAAAGGTATGTTAATGTATAGTTGTTTTAAGATTTCAATAAATTTTGAAAACTGTTTGTCAAGTTTTTCTCTTTTCATCTTTTGAGAAAAAGGGAGAGGTACAAAACAAGGATTTGTCATTATATCATTTTTCTGTACATTTTTTTCTCTTTGTATTTCTGAAATTTTTAGTTTTTTTTTTCATCTTTATTTATATGTTTCTCATTTTGTGAATTTCCTAGTTTTCTTTCGTATGAGTCATCAAGATGTTTACTTGAGCGCAGAGAAATAGCTTTTAGAAGTTCTTTTGAATTTTTCTCAGTGGTCCTTTGCAGAGCACCTTGAATTTTTTCAAACATAAGGGTTGCTAATTAGCTTACGTGAATTTTCAAGTTTTTGATGGCTGAATGCTGGCTTTCAACCTTCTCATCAGTAGCCTTAATGAATTTGTATATCACGTCCTCAAGACTTTCTTGATGAGCTCTTTGATTTTGTTGTTGGTATTGTTGAAAATTTTGTTGTCCTTTTACTTGATTTTGAAAATCAGCTAGTGTTACGATTCGTTTTCTAAAATTAAAAAACGTTCCATAACTTCGTAGTGAAAAAAGAGAAGTCTATTTGATTTTATTTTGAAAAAAATAATTTAGAGTCACCACTTAATTTTTAGAAAAATTAAGAAACCACTTAAAAAAGTAATTTGGAAAGAAAAATAATCAGAGTCTAGGTAAGAGTTTAAGTAAATTCGAAAGAAGGTGTTTGGCACTTTCAAAAATTCACAAAGTGTGGTATCCGACGAATCAAACTTGTTTGGCTAATTTTGAAAAGTTCTTTACAAAAAAACTTATTAAAAATCTTGAATTTATTTGAAAATCTCATTTCAAGTATATAGAATTTATTTGATACTAATCCATTTAATTTATTCTAAGTGATAAAAGAAACTAAACATCAAAAGTTCAAAATAAATTTAACTTTAACAATTTTATCTGTATAAAGACTTTATGCTAAATAGTTAATCCAACTTCTTAAACTTGGATTTTGAATCGATAATAACTATGAAAGGATATAAGTAGATCCTCAAGTTATTCTTCGAGCTTAAAATTTGCATAAATAGAGGAATTAAAAAAACATTAAATAGTTAAAATAGAATAAATAATTTAACTTAAATTTGCTCCCCAAGGATTCATCTAGATTAATTAAATTGAATTATAAGTAAATAATCAAACTAAATAGGGTAACTTACATGAGAAAATTGAAGGAAAGGTGTCTTTTAAGTCTAGAATGAAGGATTGATGACATTGACCAACTTAAAGGGTCAAACATAATTTGGAAACTTGATTAAGTTAATTGTGAACTTGATTAATATTTTTAAAACTTTTTAATCTTTTCAAAAATATAAATCAACCCACACCCCTCTCCTCCAAATCAACTGTCTCTCTCATTCCTCTCTCTCGATAGTCTCTCTCAACTCTCTTCCAACCAATAGTTCTGCAAAATTTCTTCTTTCAAGATTCGGCGATAAATAGCTGGGCGAGTTTCTTTTCGACTTTCAACCGTCAATCGACGTAAAGAAACAGAGTAACTTAAGCCAACTTCTCTGGCGACAACAACTTTGAGTTCTTCATCGTTCTATTTTTTCTTTCACGGGTAAAAAATTATGACTTGAGCCAACTTCTCTTCTAGTATTGGTTAACAGTTTTAATATTTCTTTCTTAAATTTGAAATGTGGACTGAATAAAATCTTAATTTCTGACATTTCTTCTCTACTCTTTTCGACGTGAAATATAATTTTTTGTTGTTATTGTAGTTCTTGTTGTCGAACAGTTTATTCAATTTGTTGGTAATTTTTGATCACCGTTGATGTTCTTAGTGTGCGTGTGTTATGTAGGTGTTGCTGGGTTGATTTGTTATTTTACTTGGTAAAAATGGTATTGCAATAGATGAACCATCTGATGCAACAGATTAACCATCTGATGCAACAAATTAACCATCTGACGCAACAGATCAACCATATAATAGAACAGATTAACCATCTGATGCAACAAATTAACCATCCGATGCAAAAGATTAACCATCTGATCCAACAGATAAACCATCTATTCCAACAGATGAAACATCTGATGCAATAAATTAAATATCTAATGCAACAAATGAACAGGACATATCATTCATCTGTTGTGACAGACGACTCTTCTGTTTGGAAGAAATCTAAACAATATTGATCCAATAGATACCTCATTTGGCAACAGATGAGTGATCTATTTCAACAGATGTGTGGCTTGTTTTTATTATTTCCAATGAATTACTTATTCGCTGCAACAGGTTGCTTATATGCTACAACAGATATCCTTCCTGGTACAACAGATGAGTGATCTATTTTTATTATTTCCAATAGATTACTCATCCGCTGCAATAGATTGGTTATATGTTGCAATAGATAACCTACCTGGTGCAACAAATGAGTAATCTATTTTTATTATTTCTAATGGATTACTCATTCACTGCAATAGGTTGGTTATATTCTACAACAGATATCCTACCTGGTGCAATAGATGAATGATCCTTTATAATTATTTTCAATAGATTACTCATCCGCTGCAACAAGTTGGTTATATGCTGCAACAAATATACTACCTAGTGTAACAGATGCATGATATATTTTTTTTATTTCCAACTCATCCATTGCAACAAGGTGGTTATTATGTTGCAACAGATAACATTTTCGGTGAAACAAATAAGTAATCTATTTTTATTATTTTTAATGGTTTACTCATCCATTGCAACAGGTCGGTTATATGTTGCAACAGATAACATACCTGGTGCAACAGATGTGTGGCCTATTGGAACTACTATTTTACTGTTGTGCATGTTTGATTTACTGTTATCCCTTTTTAACGATGCATTAATCAATTATAATTTAATTTATGTTCCTGTTAATTTAAGATAATATGGCTCCCAAAAGAAAAGAAATCGAATCAAGTTCAAGTAAAGGAACAAGCGAAGCAACTAGGCTACATCCACCACTCTATGAGCTTGCTTTACAAGCGTTATCTCAATCAAGAACAGAAGATAATGAACACGGGGAGGAGAAATGTTTCAAAAGAGATGATCCAAATGCTAATAGCGCTTCTACCGAAGATTTGGTCAAAACCTTCAGCATTGATCGTTATCCTGTGAGGATGCAAGTACGATGGTGCCACAAATTTAATGGGTGATTTCGTGGTTAAGTCAACCATGGGAAAACATTTCGACGCCTTCAAAAAAATACTTCGAGAACAAAAATTGGATTCTTATTTCAGGAAAATCTGCTTTGGGCAATATCTTGTTTTGCCGGAGGACAACAATGATCGTTTCCAGATGAAAATGGTATATGATCTTCTCAAGCATAGGTTTATGTATGAAAACAAAGATAAGATGGATGAGGTGTGGATAAATTACCGTGGCATGCCTGTTTGTTTTTTTTGGAAGGAGTTTGCCATAGTTACTGGACTAAAATGTTATCTTCCTTCTCCTTCTCAAGTTATACCTACTCTAACCCAAAAAAATTACCCCGCACACCTAAAAAAGCAAAGGCAAGTTGAGTGATCGTGATGAGTTGGTGTCCATTGTTGGTCCAAGCTTCAAAAATAAAAATTGATAGAAATATTGAAAGGTAAAAGACTTTCAAAGAAGCACAAACAATCACTATGCTTGGTTTGGTTTGTACATAATATTATTTGGGTGAGAGACGTTAACAAAAATATAAGCCTCAGTTTAATAAATCTTTTCGATGATCTTGAGACATTTAACAGCTATCCTTAGGGTTATGAAAGTTTTAAAATAACTGCCAAATATTTGTTGACTTCGTTAACGCCAAAGACAATCAACTTATATAGCTTTTCATGGGCTTTCATGGTAAATATTTATTTTATTATGATATGATTCATTTTTTTTATTCAATATTGCTTTTGATTTATCGACGTTATTGTATAGGCTTGGAAATTTGAAGCCATTCCTTATTTGAGACAACTAGTGAACTACCAGAAAGAAGTTTTCTGTCCAAGAATTCTGAGATGGTTGTCGACCAAAATTGATAAAAATGCAAAATTTCTTGACCTTTTTAATCTCCCGAAGGAAGCAGTAAGTCTAATTCTAATCAAGTTTTATTTTAATTAATGATTATTTTAAATGATTTCATCATCATTCTAATATATTTACTGATTTATTTTCGATTGTCCATCCGTGACTTGTTCCGACCAATCGAGAGTTGAAGATGTCATTTTTTCTTACTTTACGATCTGTACAAACTTTATCCGACCCTATGGTCACTGATAGAATAAAAATGGAATTGTTTGGAGCAACAACCATCACAAGAAAAATAATTTTGGAGGGTGGGCTTGTTGTTGTTGATGATGGTAGTGGTAGCGGTAGTGGTGCTGTTGTTGGGGATACTGATACTCCTATTACGGTTTTTAAAATAACAAATCATTTTAATTATGATCATACTGTTTATACAGATTTTTCCACTTCTAGCGAATGTTCTGCATGCAAATGTCAAGACTGCAAGGCAAAACATGATGGAGCGATTAATGCTATTAATGCACTAACTACTTTTATAAAAGAAATACCATCTAGGAGGGGTATCATTCCATCAAAGAGAATTTCATATCCATACACTCCACTAGAGATAAAGGTGGCTAAGAGAAGAAGTAAAGATATTTACAGGGCATCATCATGCATCGAAAAAGGCAAAATTATAACTTCTCTGTCTTTGTCTTGCATCGCTGTTTAATGTACAAGATCCACAGGAGAGCAGCATGAGCTGAAGAAGGTGAATGTATATTATCTGTTCCAACAAACAAACAGGCACATATCTGTTTCAACAGATGATATATCTGCTGAAAATTATCAAGCAAATATATACATCTATTACAATTATTGTCTAACCTGTTGCATCAGATGCGTTGTGTGTTGCAACATATGTCCATCTGTTTCAGCAAATCAAATAGGTTTTCGTACTGTTTTAATTTGTACTAGCATATAAGTCTTATGTTGCAATAAATTGGTCATCTGTTTAAAATTATCATACCGCTCTGTTTTACCTGTTCAAATTTGTCCCAACAGATGATTATCTGTTGCAGCATAAGACTTATCTGTTGTAACAAATAGACAATCTATTGTATATCTGTAATTAGCTTTGACAATTCTGGCTTACCATGTGGATGTCACAGTAAAAGCTACTGCTGAACAACATAATATCAGAGTTGATAATCCATCAACTACTTCCAAAGAAGAAAAAGTGGAGCCTGTTAGTTCGGGAGAACGGAAGAATTACCCATTTTAAGGGTTCAACATCTTGGACGAGGCTGCAAAAAACTAACAAAGTTGATCAACGACTATTCAGAATGGATTGCCGATGGGCTGTTAAAGTATCATACCGGCAGGTACATAAATCAATTTTAAAGACATTGATTTATACAATTCTTGTTGTAAAAATACGACATTAACACATATAAATCATCACGTAGAAAATAAAATGTCGAACACTACCAAGTGAACAAATCAAGTCTTGGTTTTGATATGTTCGATTTTGTTATTGCATATCCCGAAATAAAGAATTGGTTCTATTTGATATCACAACTCCAAACTTACTGGAATGATGAGGTTTAAATTCCATACATATTACTATTAATTATTACTTTATTTAATTGCATCTGTGTATTAATTTTTTTGTCGCATAATTTAAAATGTTTGATAATATGTGCAACACATCGATGTCATTTTTTACTACTTTCAAAAGAAGGCCAAGTTCCAAACACAAGAATAATACAGATACAAGATAGACAATTATTTGTACAAAGTTTACATTAATAATGCCTACGATAGGTATTGTCAATAACAACCGGAAGTTTTCCAAAATGAGGAATGCTTAATCAACATCATCAAAGATTTTAGCATTCCAACTGGCTTACCTTGGCATTTAGTCGGTGAAGTGTACATCTCAATCAATTATGGTGATAAATTCCATTAGTTGTTGGCAGTCATCATTCTAAAAGAGAGTTGCATCTGAGTTTATGACTCGATGTCATGAAGGAGAAGTTCCGAGCCGTCGTGCGAGATACAAAATCTGGCTAAAATATTACCTACTTACCTTGATAAGAGTGGCTTTTTGGACCAAAAGGTTCGTACTGATCTGTCGATGATTGAAGCATACCGGGATAAAATGGGTAATCCATTTGATGTACAGTATGTTGAAGGAATTGCACAACAAATCATTGGTATCCTGTAAGTATAAGTGTCATGATTTAGTTTCATTTCATAAATTTCACAATGCTTACATGATCTGCAAGATATGGATTATCTGTTTTTTTAAAACGCAGGAATTGTGACCTTTTTATTGCCGCTTACGCTGAGTATTTGAGAGATGGATTACAAGTACCAAATGATGGAGTTGATGCTGGATTACTCCGTAAAAGATATGCTTCTCTTTTATGGAAATACAAAGAAGCAAAATCTCAAAAACCGTACGCAAGCGACATTAAAGATCCACGATGACCAAAGCCGAATTCCGTAGCACCGGATGAAGAATAACTTGTACATATTGACTAGATCCTTATAGCTTGAGTTTGTCAATGTAATACCCTATCCTCCTTGGTTAACTTGTTGATTTATTTGTAGAGTAGATCATTTATACCCATAATAATTTTTTTACATTTCACTTACTCAGAGGCGGATCCAAGATCCGAACTCTCTAGGTGCCAAGTAAACTTATCGACAGGCGCGGAGTCACCTTTGACGAAGGGTGTGCATGAAGGGTGGTCAGATGCACACCCTTCGTCAGAAAATTATGTGGTGAATAAAGGTTAAATGTTAATCATAATGAGTGTATATTTAATTTTGCACACTCTTAACATAGCTGAGAATAAAATTTGCACATCCTTCGCTGAATTTCTGGCTCCGCCACTGCTTATCGATTAAATTAATCAAATTAATCATTTTTTGATATATAGGATAATTAACCAACCAATTAATTAAAAAAACAATAATAAAATAACAAAATTTGATCTTTCAATAATATTACTAATATCATAATATAATATTCATAATTTATTTAAATGGTGGAAGGGGAGTCTTGGAGTAACTGGTAAAGTTACTACCATGTGACCAGGAGGTCACGGGTTCAAGCCTTGAAAACAACCTCTAACAGAAATGCAAGATAAGGCTGCGTACAATACACCCTTGTGGTGGGGCCCTCCCCCGGACATCGCGCATAGCGGTAGCTTTAGTGCACTGGGCTGCCCTTTTTTTAATGTACGCCTGTTGCCCTGTTTTAGTCAAATGCTTCACAGAAAATAATTTTTAAAATAATTTTAAAAAACCAATGCGGCATACCGGGATCGAACACATGACCTATGAGTAAAAAATGTGTCGCTTTCCCACTTGCACTAGATAGTGCTTTGGTATTATGGGTAGAAGATTTAATATTTGACTATATCAGTATTAAAAAAATAAATGCTGCAAACTGGGATCGAACACACGACCTATGGGCAACAAAAGTGACACTTTGCCACTTGCACTAGATAGTGCTTTGATATTATGGGTGACAGATTTAATATTTGACTATATCAGTATATATATACCTATATACATAGAGTTTCTGTCGAAGTTTGCGGGTGGCGTGCCACCCCCACGGCAATGAATAGATCCACCCCTGCACTTATTTGTTGAGTTATTTCATGTAATTTCCGAAGGCTTCAATTTATTTATGCTGTCAATGAATATAATTTAATCCTCAGTTTTGAACTTGTTAATTGAAATAAAATACCTGATTCAAATATAGTAACAAATAATACATCTGCTGAAATAGGCGACATATATTATCAAACAGATTTAGACATATGTTACAACATGTAGGTCATCTACTGGAAATTATATAACAGGTCTTCCTACTTTGTTGATTTATTCTAATTTGTTGCGACGGACAGACAGAAATATCTGCATAATGCAACAGATGATCAACCTATTGCAACAGTTAATCAATATGTCACAATAGGTATGATATCTATTACAATAGATAGACAGTCTATTTTATTATAAAAATTCAACTTTTGTCAGACATAACTACATTGTAAAGTGAACAAAGTGCTTGAAATAAAAGATTGTTATCATGTTCGTCTCTGTCTTTGTACATATTCTTCATTATATACGGGCTACTACCATTTAGTTAGTACCCCATAAGCCCAGACCTCTTCCATCTTTTCCATAATGGCATCGCATATACCGACCATTTCTGTGCCGGTCAACAAACACTTGATGTATGCAAGCGAGTACGGCCCGCACGCGGCACCAATTTTTTTTTTGAAGGTGGATGTTCTTATTTTGACCTCCAAAATCCCATGAATTCTTCTTCAAGACTTCCTATGGAAAATGATCCATTAGTTTACTCTGCGTCAACATCTTGGGAACAACTTCAAGAGTGGTTGCACGTGGGTTAAAAATGTGGCCTCCCTGAAGATAGGTAAGTTACAGTCATAAACCTTAATCCTTCCCTCATCGAGTGGTATCTCAACAACGAGAAAATGTTTGACTCCCACGTTCATGACTACAAGGATTCTCTTTGCTTGGTCTAGCTTTTACCGTGTGGATATGGCCTCTTCCCTCTAACATAGTTAACATGTCTCCATCCCATTTGAACGTAGGAACTAACTGATCAAATCACCGAACACCAAGAGGAGTTTGCCTACGAAGAGTATCATACCTACTCTTGAAATTATTGTAGAAGTTGAGGTCCATTATCCTATCGGCAACATCATAAGCATCCGGGTACGCTAATTTTCTGCCCCTCTTGAGGCAGAAAATTTTATCAATATAATATGGTATAAGAATACAATTTTAAATAGGTTAGTAATTGTAAAGAAGAAAAACATAGTGGAAAGATTCTGTTGCTGAGTGGTCTCTGAATCAGTTCACAAATTACCTAGCTAACGCAACTTATACAACAAATGTGTATTATGTTGCAACAGAATACCCAGCCGTTACAATAGATTACACATCTGCTGCATAGCTTCTTCTTTATGGAATAGATGTAACACCCCAAAAATGGGCCCCTAGATATCACACGGTGCTCAAGACTATGAGTAGCCTTAATCTAGACCTATCTGCCTTCTACTAAGTCTGAATCTCATAACAAGGGAATATAAATATCAAAATCATACTAAATGCGGAAGTCTGTATGAGCTAACTTAGGATTTTTGAATATAATCTTACAATAACAGGAATACTAGACTCAATAGTCTGAACAATCAATACTGAATAATCTAAATTATATCTAGCAGTCTGACAAGCCTCTACTACTAATAACTAGAGAGTCACTTGGAAAAACCCTCAGCTGAATCGAACTGTCTGAATCATCTATACTAATAAGCTAAAAAACTGAAAGACTAAGTCCCCAAACTATGAGGACTCACCAACTATCAGGATGTAAGTGGAGATGCTCAAAATCACTCACGCTGTTGGAACTAAGCACCTGAACCTACATTATGAGACAATGTAGCACATAGACATACATGCGGATTTGTACTTTGGGAATGTGCAGAGTATATGGGGGTGAATACATAAGTAAAATAATGTTTCAACATCATCACAATTTGTAAAACAATGCATGCTAAATGTAGATGACTCACATAAGTTGGAATATCTGAAAGCTGAGAATCATAATCATGAGTAGCAAATCATACTTTATAAATCTAGTGAGTCATAACATTTAGTTCTAAAAGTTGTACTAGTGTTCTGTCTGTAAATCCCACTGACTAAGTGTAGAAATGACTCACTTTTATATCTGAAATCTGAAAGATGAAATTTGTAGCTAAAGGCTTATATAAAGCAATGTCTGAATAAAACTGCGCGCCTTTACACTTAGTTTCTAAAATCTATTCTGTTATTCTTTACTCAAAAGCTATTTATTTACTTTTACTATTAAGGAAGTTCTTCTGATCGACATAAACTATGTGAGCTATATGGAGTCCAATGTCTTGTTCCCCATTAGAGAAAACTTCACGATGGAGAGAGGTGTCATACTCTTGCCAAGGAGTATAACCTAATCTAAGTGATCACATCTGTATCTGTCATCCATATAGAATGGGAATAATCTGATAATCTGAACCTACATTAGCTTGTAGTTCTGGGTCATGAGAACATACCCAACTCGGTGCTAAATACTACTCCTTTAATCTGTATGCTCCTTCTATTAGAAATCCACTTTAAAATCTAGCATAATGGTTTATTACGAAAACCAACTGTATAATTGCTAAGTTAAACTGTAATCTGAAACTGTAAGGTGGATTTCATATCAAAGCTGAGATCAAAAGATCAAATCTTTATAAAAAAATCTAAAAATAATCTAGTCATAGGGTGCTTATAGCACAATCAAACTTGAAATAGAAATATCTTATTAGGGTTTAATGACCAATGCATCAAATTCATGTTAAAATATCATTATGTTCATGCTTGATAATGTAAATATTGATAATTCAACTCAAAATTTGGAATTTACTACAATACGTATGAGATTACGAGAATAGACATGCAATTCAACTTCCAAATAACTTGAAATCTCATAAACTTGCAAATACAATAATGGGTATGAACCCTAATTTGAAACTAACGTATATTTTTACAAAATCATGTAGATTTGTAATTAAAGACTAGTTTTGGGCACAAGGATAAAAGGATTATCCTTGTTCATAAACCCCACATACCTTAATTGATGATTGGATGAAGAAACATGAACTTTTCCTATTTGAGTTTTTGAAGATGAACTCTTGATTATCTTGATTTTGGGAATCCTCAATTTTGGGTTTTCTTGAAGAAACAATAGAGGAAATTGGATTTCTTGGTGAGTAAGTTTTGAGGTCTAGGGTTTTATTTGAGAGAGAATTGATGAATAATATGCATAAAGTGCTTAGAATAAACTTAATTCCCTGTTTATGACGAATTGAGGGCTTGAAATTAACCAAACTACTCCTTTTAAAATTTTAATC
The DNA here is from genome assembly GCA_030864215.1 of Capsicum pubescens. NCBI lineage: Eukaryota > Viridiplantae > Streptophyta > Magnoliopsida > Solanales > Solanaceae > Capsicum > Capsicum pubescens. The sequence goes on from CM061538.1 coordinate 267,779,885, forward strand.
GAAAGTGAAAAAAGACAAAATTTTTGATTTGACCACCCACCGTGATGCGCCACTATCGCAGTGGCTCATTAGAAAAGGAACGAGTGGGAACTGGAAAATCAACGCGATGCAGTGCGCTATTGAAATGCCATTTTGGCCATTACCGTGATGGGCCACCATCGCGGTGAGCCACTGGAAATTGACAATTGGAAAATAGGGCTTCAACGTGATGCGGGATTATCGCGGAGGTCCACTGGAATCGGACAATTGCCATTTTGGCATCCACCGCGATGTGGTGACTATCTAAATGCCACACTATTTTACTAAAAATGCCATAACTTCTCAACCGAGTATTAGATTGAGGCAAAATCTGAATCGTTGGAAAGCTAATTCAATTTTCTACACACTAGGGGGTATAGAACTGGAAAATTCTATATGTATCGAAGGTTATTCATTTTTGAAGCTAACCTTTTACATTCTAGGAGCTAAATTAAGCTAGGAGAAAGTATAAGGTATTACAGTAGATTGGACATCTAGGTTAGCAAAAGTAAACTTACATTGTCCATGTACCACTCACTCATATTTGTCATACTCATGAAGTCTTGGGTGGCAAATAAATGCATGGTGTATTCTTGTGGAGGTTTCATCTCGTCAGTCATGATTTTTTCCAGTTCCATCTTCTCTTCCTCGCCAAGTGCCGCGTATATGTCCACCTTTTTCAGCGGCCCCTAAACTTCAAAACTTTTGGAGTGGGAGAAGTTGTAATTTTTTGTGTTTTCAGAATAGAGAGTATTTGGCTAATGTTTCTTATCTTCCTCCTAACCGCCACTGTAGGAGTGTATGGCTTCCTCACCTTCTTGGATGGTATGACACCCCTCTTGGATTTTAACTCCTCAACAACTTCAGTAATAACCTCTAGTTTTTCAAGGAGTTTATCCTCTCTGTCCTTGCACACTTTGCATTTGCAATGAGAACATGAGGGTGAAAAACGGTGAGAGGGACCTGCGCAAGGGGTGTTTTCAAATGTATTTATTTTTTCCTGAGCACCAACATGCTCATAATCACAACTGGCAGTAGCAGAAAAATCAGGATGGCTTCCACCATCATCAACAACTCCACCAACAACACCCCCAGAAGAAGAACTCGGATCTGTTACAGTAGGCTGGTCATGAAGAGCTTCAATATTAGGCTGACCTTGCCTAACTTCTCTTCTTATGGCTGTTGCTCCAGCCAATTCCTTCTTTATTAACTCCACCATTGGGTCTGCTATTGTATCAAAAAGACCTAGATTAATAAAAGAAGTCATCCTCAACTCCTTCTCAGTAGGCACGATCCAAGGATGCAGAACCTATAAAAAAATATAGAAGACATTTAAATCATATAATAATAATTTGCAGTCAGTTGGGTTACATGTTAACACAACCAACTTATGCAACAAATGATCTATTTGCCGCAATAACTGATCTATATATCACAATAGATTGACAATATATTGCATCATATTACCAATCTGTTGCATAATTTACAGTAGATGGGTAATCTGTTGAGTCGGATTTAAAGAACCAGAGAAACATATGATTAATCTGTTGCAAAATATGGATCATCTGTCACAATAATTTACCCATATTTTGCACCAATTGTAGTTGACGGGTAATCTGTTGCAATAAGTGACCTATCTATTGCGATAGATGGCACATCTATTTTAATATCTTTCTTTGAGGTAAATTATTTTAGTTGAAAGAAGACGTACTACATCATTAGAGGGTTAAAGAGATCAACCTCCTTAAATTTTTTGCTGCCCTTTGAAGCCAACCACCTAAGGATCCTAGGATGAGAAACCTCATCCGGGTAATTCTTGAACTGCTTTCGGAGGGGAGGAATGGCTTTAAATGTCCAAGCCTAAAATAAGAAGCAAGCCTAAAATAAGAAGCAAGCAAAAAAAGTCATAATAACTATATTCAATATAAATTAATGGATGAGTAAAAATAGTGATTAATTTTACCATGAAACCCAAGAAAAGCCGTATAATGTGATCGTCCCTGGGGATAGCTTTGACAGTAGATATTAGACAGTCAAGTAGTAGTTATCATATCCCAGGAATAATCATTGAATTTCTCAAAATCATCAGTAAGCACCAAAAAATCATTTTTTATGACTTTCCTAACGTCTCTTGCCAATATAACGGAATGGAAAAATCAAACTAAGCACAATTTCTCCCTGTATTGCTTTGGTATGGTTTTATCCTCAAGATTTACTATCAAATTCTCCGCTTTGTAGCTATATCCAACAATGCCCAACAACCCATTTTTTTACCTTGCATTTGTTGGAACTTTTGTGGGGTTTTTCCTTGATTAGAGGTTCTTCTAGACGATCGCATCTCAAGCCCGTCATAGTGACAAACTCTTTCAATCCAAAACAAACCGGCATGCCACAGTAGTTGATCCAGATTTCACCCATTTTTTTTTGCCCTCCTATGAATCTTTATCATCCCCTGCATACTTGATCCTGCGCTTGAGAAGACCATATACCATGCTCATTTGGAAATGGAGAGTGTGGTCCTCAGGCAATTTAAGAAAGTATGCAAAACAGCTCCTCTTAAAAAGTCTGTCTATGTTTTCATTCTTCATAATACTCCTAAATTAATCAAAACCTTTCCCCAACTGATATTTAAGTACAATATCACCAGTTACTTCTTTAGGGTGATCTATCAGCATCGCAACTCGAAACCTGTCGATACTAATGATTTTGACAGGATCATGCTGGGATTTCGATATTAATTCATGCCCCATTGGTGAGAAGGAGTTCTTACTTTCCTCAGCTTTATTTTGCCCTGACTGAGATTGTTCAGGAAGTTCCTCTGAATCTATCTGTACTCTAGCTTTTTTTGTTGGGTAGTCAGAAATTGATCCACTTTCAGTTTCATTTTTTTTTTCTTTTGGGAGACATCTTTTTACTACAAATAATAGAAAAACAAAAAATACAAAACATTTGATATCTGCATAATTTTTTAAAAAATGTAAGACAAATTTCAATAAATTATTATACGCCATATTACAAAAAAATATTCCAACGGATAACCCATCAGTTGGAACAGATGGGGAATCTGTTTGATGACCTATTTAATATCTCCCAACAGATCTTCCACTTGTTGCAACAGATGGACCACTAAGGACACCACCAATACCACAACTAATACTAGCACCAATGCCACCAAGACAAGCACCAATGCCACCAAGACCACCACCAATGCCACCAATAACAACAATAATACCAAGACCGCCAACACTACCACCAATGCCACCAAGACCATGACATCACCACCAAAACCACAAATACTGACTCCACCAAAAACAACCACCAAAACCACCAAAAATAACATCCAACAATACCACAACAGTTAACAAAATACTGTGACAAAAACTAGGGTTTTCTCGGGTGCTTTCTACGTTTTTAGCATCAAAACTCAAAATTGTTAACCCATTCTAGAAAATAATATAAATAAAAGTCTTTTTTTTTCATCATTAACTAAAAAGACCTAATTTTTAGAATAAAGAACAAATTTAGAATTCTTCTCGAACTTTGTTACCTCTAAAGATAAAGAAAATGATGGATACAAGCGAGAATGAAGTCGAAAATAACAACTATGTGGTCGGAAATGGGAAAAAAATCGATCTGTTTTGAAGGGTTGAGAAATATGTTGAGTAGTTATTATTTGTATTGTTGAGAGAGAGAGCAGAGCGAGAATTTCAGATTTGAAATGAGAAAAAGTTTTTCATGCAAATGGATGATTTATATGGGTTGATTTGTAATTTTAAAAAAGAATGACAATTTTTGAAATTGTTAATTTGGTCCTAATTGATCTTAATTAATTTTTAAAATTTTAAAAGACATAGTTTTTAAAATATTAAGTTAATGAGAATTCAAAACAACTCAAAGTGATCGATCGACGACTCGGGTTAGAATGAACGTAATACTAACACCATGCAATTGCAATGACTCAATTGAAGTTGTAGTTGAACCTATGAGCTCATTTATCCTAGTTCCTTCTAAATCAATTTAGGTACTATCTTAACATTAACTTAATGGGAACTCGTTTCAACTCATAGTGATCGATTGACAACTCGGGTCGGGATGAATGCTATACCAACACCATGTAATTGGAAAGACTCAATTGAAGTTGTAGTAGACCCTATGGACTCATTCATCCTTAGTTATACCAAAATCAATTTAGGTACTATCTTAACATTAAGCTAATGAGAATCTTTTCAACTCAGAGTGATCATCGACGACTCGGGTCGGGATGAACACAATACCAACACCATGCAATTGCAAAGACTTAATTGAAGTTGTAGTTGACCCTATGAACTTATTCATACCTAGTTTTACCAAAATCAATTTAGGTATTAGCTTAACATTAAGTTAATGAGAACTCATTTCAACTCAGAGTGATCGATCGATGACTCGGGTCGGGATGAACGCAATACCGACACCATGCAATTGTAAAGACTCAACTAAAGTTATAGTTGACCCTATGAACTCATTCATCCATAGTTATACCTAAATCAATTTAGGTACTATCTTAACATTAAGTTAATGAGAATCTTTTCAACTCAGAGTGATCGATCGATGACTCAGGTTGGGATGAACGCAATACCAACACCATGCAATTGCAAATACTCAATTAAAGTTACAGTTGACCCTATGGACTCATTCATACCTAGTTCTACCAAAATCAATTTAGGTACTAGCTTAACATTAAGTTAATGAGATTCTTTTCGACTCGGAGTGATCGATCGATGAATCGGGTCAGGATGAACGGAATACCAACACCATACAATTACAAAGACTCAATTAAAGTTGTAGTTGACCTTATGAACTCATTCATCCCTAGTTCTACCTAAATCAATTTAGGTGATAGCTTAACATTAAGCTAATGAAAATATTTTTAACTCAGAGTGATCGATCAACGACTCGAGTTGAGATAAACGCAATACCAATACCGTGCAATTGTAAAGACTCAATCGAAGTTGTAGTTGACCCTATGAACTCATCCCAAGTTGTACTTAAATTAATTGCAATGAAATTTGTTGCAACAAACGACTGAGCTATTGAAAATTTTCAAACAGATATTCATATCTGTTGCAACAGATGACATATCTGATTTAATTATCAAATAGACATTTGCATTTGTTGGGACAGATGACTGAGATGTTGGATATTTTCAAACAGATATTGATATATGTTGCAACAGATGACATATCTGATTTAATTATCAAATGAACATTTGCATATGTTGTTACAGATGACTAAGCTGTTGGAAATTTTCAAATATATATTGATATATGTTATAACAAATGACATATCTGATTTAATTATCAAATGGACATTTGCATCTGTTGTTACAGATGACTGAGCTGTTAGAATTTTTCAAACTGATATTTATATCTGTTGCAACAGATGAAATATCTGTTTGAAATTCTTTTTTTTTTTCTTTTTTTTTTAAAGCAAGCTTCTGTTCGAAAGAAGAAAGATAGATAAAATAGTACTAATAAGGGAGGTAAAAAATATTTCTTGGATAACTCAAAAATCTCATTGACTAGTCTTGTCTTGTCTTTTCAATGTCACCCATCTTCCTCGTGCCCCTCGAGTTATTAATGAATATTTACCCATGTCTACATCTAGAATTATCTCATCTCTCCTTCATCCCTAAATTTATTTTATTCATCTCTCATCTTTTTCTTTCTCTCCTCTTTAGGGTTATCACAACCTTTTTCTCTCTTTTCTCTCCTCTTTCTCATAAAGATCCTTTCGATTCTAAACCGATCCATATCTTTCCTCAACTGAAATTACTGTTTTGATCCCCTTTTGACATTGCAGGTAAGGTATGGTTCACTATTGCTCTTTCATTCTCGTCTTCTTCTTTGCAAGTTATTTACACCTATTTTTTTTATTTAATTACCATTTACTCATATCATATTTATTTAAAAAATTTAAATGAACTTTTAAGTGTTGAATAAATGAATCGAGAATTTTTATTACAATATGTGAAAAAAGTCATCACTTGGGAGAAGTTTAAAAGCCTTGTTGCACTACTAGAAAAAACTGAAAAAACGATCACAAATATCTGACCACAAAATGTGGTCGGAAAAAACCGACCTCAAGTGGTCAGTTTTTTATTTTTTTTTATAATTTTTTTTCTAAAAAAAGTGATCACACGTGGTCGCTTTTATATTTTAAAATTTCAAAATAATTATTTCAATAATTTTTATATTAATTATTAATTATTTCACAAATAACAATTAAAAAAATAAAAAAATCGACCACTTGTGATCGGTGTTTTTTAAAAAAATATAATTAAAAAATATTTTTAAAAACTGACCACTTGTGGTGAGTTTTTAAAAATTCTTTTTTAGTTCATTTTAAAAAAACCGACCACTTGTGTTTTTTTTTTTTTTAAAATAATATATATTTAAAATACCGACCACTTGTGGTCGGTTTTTATTTAAATAAAAAAATTATTTAAAAAATCGACCACTTGTAGTTAGTTTTTGAATTAAAATAATAAATAATAAATAAATAATTTTAGTGACCAATACTTATATATATGTAATCAAATATATATATTATTTTCATTAAAAATAATTATATATATAATCTAATATTTATATACAATTTTTTAAAATTACATTGATCATACGTAGTTGATAACGCGTATAATAATACTAAAAATTAATCATTCTTAGATTTTGTGAAAAAATTACACTAAAAAATATTTCAAACAAAATAAACAAATTTCGTTTAACATAGTCTTTATCTTTTACTTATATTTCAATATATAAAATAAATATTTTCCTTTATATATACGTTAAATGACGTTAAACATGCATAATGAATATGTGTATATATATATCATACCGTTTAGAAAATGATATTATGTTACTATTCTAGTCATAATAATGTAACATATAACCGATACTTCATCAGAATATAATGAACGTAGTCTATTATAAGGTAATACACTTGTGGATGTGATATATATATATAGTACGGATTCAAGAGTTCATATATATACCGAAATATCTTTATAAATATATATATGTATATATATATATATATGTATATATATCATGTAGAGATCGATTGATGAATGATGTAGTCAAAACCTAATATTATATTAAGGTAATCAAATATAATTAATCGATCACTTATCTGAGTATGTATAAGAAACACATCACATTATATTATTGGATAATATACTTGTGTACGTATGTGATATATATAGTACGTATTTAGAACTTGATATAGTCGATAGTGTGTATATGTGTGTGTATGTATAGGTATATATGTATATACATATTATACATTGAAGGTATATTAATGACATAAGATAATGTAATCGATAATTCATTTGAGTATTTGTGAAATACATTGTATATTATTATGGGGTAGTAAAATCGTGTATTTGATGTTTATAGTACGTATTTGAAAGCTGATAGACAATTAATTATATGTATATATACATATATCTCGTGTAGTGACGTATGCAGTAATCGAAGCTAGATAACTAAATGCATATATCAAAATAATTTGAATGATACGTTGATATATATCATACTATTGAGGAAATAGATATACTATTTTCGATCAATGTAGACACGTGCATGTTATTGAAGTTGTAATAATGTAAGACAAGTATCACGAGGTATATAGGGAGGGGGGAAGGAAGTAGGGAAGGGAGACAGAAAATTGAATCCTGAAACTGGCATATACTTACCATTTGCTTTGAATTTCTAATTTTGAACGATCGCCAAATTTTGGCGGTGAATTTGAGTTTTTTCGCTTACAAGTTTTTTATCTGAGTATATGTAAAATACGTTGTATATTATTCTGGGGCAGTGAAATAGTGTATGTGATGTTTATAGTACGTATTTGAAATCTGATAGACAATTGAATATATGTATATATATACGCATAGCTCGTGTAGTGACGTATACAGTAATCGAAAGCTCGATAACTGAATCTATATATCAAAATATTTTGAATAATACATTAATATCATGATACTATTGAGGAAATAGATATACTATTTAGTGTCAATGTAGATACGCGTATATTGTTGAAGTTGTAATAACGTAAGACAAGTAATCAATAACTTATTTGATTAACATGTTGTATTACCAGGTATATATATATATCAATGAATTTTGAAATTACGATAAACTTTTGGTTAATTAGCTTTTAATTATGATATTATATATATATATATATATATATATATATATATACTATCATAATTAAAAGCTAATTAATAAAAAATTTATCGTAATTTGCAAAATTCATTGATATTATTATACGATTGAGGAAATATACTATTTGTGTTACTGTTATAATAAATGTTATAGAATTTATTAAAAAATTAATTTGTTAAAAAATAATTTTAATTTATTAATTTATTAATTTATTAATTTTAGTAATTAAAATATATTTTTTTATTATTTCTTCAAAACCGACCACATATGGTAGGTTTTGTGGATTTTTTTTGAAAACCGATCACATGTGGTCGATTTTCAATAAAATATCCAAAAAACCGACCACAAGTGGTCGGTTTTCAAGAAATAATAAAAAAAATATTTTAATTACTAACTCCTACCCGACCCCACCCCCGTATGACCCGACCTGAACCCGAGCTACACACATAATAATCGACCTAAAACACATAAAAATCCTTAATTGAACCAGACACACACAAATCGACCTACACCATAAAAAAATGACCTAAACACACCCAAAACTTATCTCCGGCGACTGGTCTGGTGCTTCTCTAGTGACGACAGCTCAGGTACGAGGTTCTTTTGAAGTTTTTTTTTAGCTCACTTGTAGCTTGAATTTTCTTTTATTGTGCGAATTTTGTGCTTTTTTAAGATTAGGTTAGTTTAAACTAGTTTTTTTGCTTGATTGAAGTTATTGATTGTATAAATCCTCAAAGTTGGAATCTTTAATTGTGATTTTGTAAGATTCTTGAATTCTTTTTATGGTTTATCTTGTTTTTTTTATATGGGTTTTTCTAAATCCCTCAAAGTTGATCTTTGACGTGATTTAGTTTTATGGTTTAGCTTGTAGCTTTTGATATGGGTTTTGTGGTGTTGAAGTTATTATTGGTTTGAATTCCTCAAAGTTGGAATCTCTAGTTGTGATTTGTTGAGATTTTTGATTTACATTTATGGTTTAACACTTTAGGTTGTTGTTTTTGATATGAGTTTTGCTAAATCACTCACAGTTGGAATATTTTATCATGATTTTTTAAGGCTCTTGATTTTTTTTTTGGTTGGATTGAAGTTATTATTGGTTGAAATTTCTCAAAGTTGGAAACTTTAGCTGTGAACGTTTGAGATTTGATTTGCTTTTAAGGTTATCTTGTTGTATTTGATATTGGTTGAAGTTATTCATGGTATAAATCTATTAAAGCTGGAATCTTTAGTTATGATTTTTTCAGATTCTTGATTTTCTTTTGTGATTTTGCTTGTTGTTGTTTATATGGGTTTAGTTGGATTGAAGGTGCTATCGGCTGTTCGTCTGCTTGGATACTATTTATTAAATATTTTTGTTTTGAATGACAGGTTGAAAATTATTCTTTTGCTCCTAATTTAGTATCTTTGCGCTATCAGCACATCTAAATCTAGATTCGGTGACCGCTTATTTCTTTCACTTTAATTTAGGCCAAGCAAAGATAAGTTGATTTCTCTCTATTTTCTTATAATGTAGTCTTGTTATTGTTTATATTGAAGTCTAGTGAAGCCGTGTGTGGCCTTGTTCGATTCATTAGCATTGTTGTTATCTTCTTGTTATTGTTCATATTGAATTCTAGTGAAGCCATGTGTCTCCTTGTTTGATTCACTGGCATTGTTGTTATCTTCTTGTTATTTTTCATGTTTGGTGACTTGGTAGGTTGAAAATGATTAAGTGTAGGAACTTTAAAGGTGATTTTTTATTTTGAATGTGGTTATGTTTGGTGACTTGGTAGGTTGAAAATGATTAAGTGTAGGGACTTTAAAGGTGATTTTTTGTTTTGAATGTGGTTATATTTGGTGACTTGGTAGGTTGAAAATGATTAAGTGTAGGGAATTTAAAGGTGACTTGGTAGGTTGAATGTGGTTATGTTTTGTGACTTAGTAGGTTGAAAATGATTAAGTATGTTTGGGGACTTTAAAGGTGACTTGGTATTATGCTCCATATCCGTTGTGCAGTGATAAGTCTGATTGGTAGGCTGTAATCAAAACAAAGCCTATAGGATGGGTGAAAGTTGAGAATGTGCTGGAGACTGCGTATCAAAATGAAATGCAGATTGATCACCAGGTAGTGAACGTTGACTTAGTGGATAGTTTGAATCATCCAAAAAATATATTTGGAGAAGTTAATATTGCGGAAGAAGAGGTTGAGTGGGTAGGAGATGAGGAAACTTTTGAAGAGGGTGAATGGTTTAGTGGAGAGTCTTCAGAAGAGGAGATTTAGTTTGTGTAGGTTGTATTTATTATGTATTGATGTCTTTTTGCTTTGTACTATATATTTACCTCTATATTTCTTGTTTAAGATTGATATGTAATATACTATTTAAGATTGTTGTTTCACTTTTCCATGATTTGTATAGTAATAAAAATATTCTTTTCTATCTCGTGTTGTTGAAGCGAGTTGAAATGTGATTAGTAACTTGAAATTAGTTACTTGTAATGTTTTCTTATATATTCATTTTGTAGGAACTATGTACTTGTTAACTTTACATAATTTAGATGTCAAGCAAAGGTGACAAAGGTAAGAAAAAAGTTGTTCTTACGAAAACAAAAAAGAAAAAACAACCTCCGCCGTATAGACGACCGATAGGTATTCATATATCCGAGGGTTGGTTTTTTCTGATGTGACATCACGAACCTCATATTCTAGGTTGTCTCAGCATTCGGTTCCTTCTCCTATGCATGTGGGGCCACTTCATGGGTCTACACCGACTCATTCTGCTCCTATCATTGTGCCACCACCATCACAGTACTATCGGACGACCGCTGGCCCATCCGGATATCTACCATCGTCAGTACCCTCTTGTAGCAGTCACACAACTTCGCACTGTGATTCTGCTGGATCTATTGGGTTGTCGGATCTTCAGCTTGGAGGCACTCCATCTGGTACTTAAGATCCGCTCACGCCAGTACATCCACCATCACTTGCTCTGCAGCCAGGAGACAGAGATGATTTTGGGAGGCGTTATCTTATTCCATATGCGACAGGGTAAGATTCCTAAATATAATAACATTATTTATTTTTTCATTACTATATTATTATGCTCTATGAAATTACTGTTTGATCTTGTGTTGTAGGTTTAGGCTGGATGTTAGAGTTGGACAAACTGCGAGAAAATGCATTTGTCAAAACTTCAACGGCTACTGGACCAGTTGGCAAAAGGTTCCAGAAATTGACAGGGAAAGAATGTTTCAAGAATTTAATGTAAGGATTTAACTTTTCAACTATTTAACACTTTTTTAGAACAAAAGATTGAATATTATATATTTTTTTTTATTGTAGAAATTTTACTGGTGGGATGATGCGAATGCATGTCTTAGAAAGAGGAACTTTTTCAGAAGATGTAGATCTAGATTTAATGGTTTGTTGAATTATGCCCAAACCAACTTGGTACGACCTGGCTGGATTAGTGAATCCTTATGGAAACAATATATTCGCTATTGGAATAGTGAAAAATATCAATTGTTGAGGGACAAAGGAAAGAAAGCCCGGGCATCATCCAAGGGTGGCTCCCTACATACTGCGGGTGGCAAAAGTATAATTGCTGTGGAGGAAAAAATGGTATGTAACTTTTACAGTTTTAATTGTTTGTTTCTATTTAAATTTTTAATTATTTGAACATTGATAATTTTTTCATATGCAGGAAAAAGAAAAGGGTAGGAGTATACCACACGATGATCTATTTGAGGAGAATCATCTGAAAAAGAACCCGAATGATGAAGATGTCTGGGTTGAACCTCGTGCAAAAACTGCCCATGTAAGAATCAAATTTTGAATTTATGAATCTTTTTCTCAAAATTGATATTATTCAAGTATAAGTACTTTAATATTTTTTGACTTGTAATTTTAACTTTACTTTGAATATAGGAAAAATATACGCAGCTCGTTGTGAGTATCGTAGTACTCAACGTCCTGAAAGTCAGGGTGACCCACTACCCCAACATGTAGAGAAAGAGTTATGGGATAAAGCTATAGGTCCTGCATTTAGAGGCCATTACCACGGATACCACAATTTTTTTTTTGGCAAGAATATTAGGTGTTTGTCTGGACCTACATACTCTAACTCTTTAGTTGATAGAGAAATCATTGAAACACTACAAAATGCGATTTCTAAACTCACTGAAGAGCTTGCTGAACAGAGAGAGAGGGCGCAGAAGAAGGAGGAGAAAACAACATCACAAATCAGCATGCTGCAGGAGCAGTTCAGCTCTATCATTCAGACTGCAGGGATTATTCCTTCGTGTTTTGGTGATACAGTTTGGGCTGCAAAAGGTCTATGCCTCCTGGATGATATCAGCATAGATGAGGATGCGGAAGATAAGGACGAATACGATGAAGATGCGTTTTAGTTTTTTTTTGACTTTTGTATGTGTTGTACTTTGAATTTAGACATTTTGTTGTAGTTTGTACACTTTTGTATGTATTGTTGTAGTTTTTACACTTTTGTATGTATTGTTGTAGTTTTTACACTTTTACACTTTTGTTGGACATTTTGTATGTGTTGTAGTTTTTTCATTTGGTTTGTTGTTGTTGTATTGCATGTTGGACCATTTGCTGATTTTTTTTCTAAAAAATTTCTAGAAAAATTGACCACAAGTGGTCGATTTTTATTTTTTTTTTGCAGAAAACCGACCACAAGTGGTTGGTTTTTATACAATTAATTAATTTATTTTAAAATGAATTAAATTAATTTTAAAATAAAACCGACCACACGTGGTCGGTTTTCTATTAAAATTAATTAATTAATTTTATTAAAACCGACCACTTGTGGTCGGTTTATTTTGATTTTTTAAAATTATTTTTCCAATTTTAATAAAATAATAATGAATTTTAAAAAAATATATATATTTTTAAAAAAACCAACCACAAGTAGTCGGGTTTTAAAAAACTACCACTCTTTACCGATCACGCTCTTTGGTCGATTTTGTGGTCGAAAATTGAGGAACACCGATCACTTGAGGTCGGTTTTTGTGATCGGTTTTCTTTTTTTTTTAGTTGTGTTGGCAGAATTATTTTTTTGTATGCATTTTATTTGTTTCTTTGTTGTTGATGCTGTTATTGGTGTTGTTGGTGTTGTTTGAACTTATTCTGTGGTATTGTAGATGGTGTTGGAACAAAGGATGCTGCTTCTCTATTATTGATGATATTGTTGAAGGTGTTGGAACAAATGATGTTGTTTCTTTGTTGTTGATATTTTTTATTTATTGTTTCTTTGTAGTTAATGCTGTTGTTGATGTTGCAACATACAGAGCAACTGTTGGAATAAATCAAACCACTAGCAAGGCTGGTTTGATGTATTCCAATAGACTCCACATCCGTTGCAACAGACTCCACATCTGTTGCAGCAGATGGATAATGTTCTTTCTATTTTTCTCTTGTTTGACATCAATTTTTTTCCTCTTTTTTTTGTAGATATAAGGAACTAAAAGTTGATTAACTTTTGCCCAACCAACATAAGAGGCTACAATAAAGATGGGTTCGGAGGAATAAACTGCTTGCAAATGGAACTACTTCATATGTGGGTGGTATGTATTACTGATAATGTTATCATGAAAACACACATAGAGTACACTGATTTTGTGAATGCTATTTTTACCATTTAGTCATTGATCATTCAAATAAGATATCTGTAATTTTACAGTTATGTTTGATAGGTCCGAACTGATAAGGTTGAGGAACCATGAATATGGTTCTGATACCCTGTTAAGATTTAATATTGGTTTGTTTTCATGTTTATGTGTCAAACATTGTAAAGGGATATAGTTCTGGTGTTATTGTAAAGAGATTCAATAGCGATTGAACTAACTTTTAGGTTGCATTGGACTCTGAGAGGGCCTTCGAAGCTTCCCACTGCTTCAACCAAAAATGAAAATCAATATAGTTATTTTCCTAGTCCAAATTTATATGGTTGGGTTGCTCAGGGTGATGATTATACGCCAGAATGTGCTGTAGGAGAATGCCTGCGAGGGTAAATGGGGGGTTAATGAAAGATTATATCAACTGAGAGCTAATTGAAGAGGAAACATAGGGTAGGAAGAAACTTCTAGCGAATCTGGCTGATGAAACTGACTTAGAACATGAGAAATCTGAATCAAGTGCAAATATAAAAGTGTATCCAGTAATGAAAAATCTATCTGTTGTTTCTCTGGAAAGAAAATAGTGCAGATGGTCTCTTTGCTAGGGAGTAACGACTAGGTAGCGTGGTCGGGATGATCACCTACATAGAAAATAGCAGAACACCAAGAACGTAGCCTCGCGAGCATCGAGGGGTGAAATGATGTATAGTATGTCAAGAAAACTTGCGCCAATAACAACTGCAATTAAAATAAGGAATCTAAGTGAAGGCATCAATTTCTGAATTTTAAATTGCATCCCATACCTTCTTGTTTGTGGTTTTGATTAGGTCCACTGCTATTTATTTGACCCGATCGAAACCACAGACAAGATTGAAAGACAAATTGAGTATCAATAATCCCTTAGCAATATGTATATAATTTACTATGTTTTCTAGACTTAGCATGCTTTTAACATATCTTGGAGAAGATTAGAGGCTTGCTGTAGTTTCTGAATCTTGATAATTTTCAAGCTTGCCTCCAACTTGCTGATTCTGCATTCAATCTTGTCGTTGCTGTCGTTGAGGTCAGTGTAGAGTTCTTGGTCTTTTATGAGATTGTCAATGAGGAATACTTTCTTTGAAGTTGTGGCATTGTAAAATGCCTTCAGAAGGCTTCCAGAACACTTTCTTTAGTAGGCTTAAATGATATATGTAGGGTTCGCTATGCTTTTTGTTGCTGTCGTTGAGGTCAGTGTTGATGCACACTCAAGCAGTGGTCCCAACAGTTGAGTAACTCATTTTTATCGAGCATTGTTCAATGCAGCTTGCCCAACAAACCTTCAAAGCTTTTGATTGGTCAATTAGCTTGGAACTATGTAACGTTTAATCTAAACTGATTCCACCAAGCCTATCAAATGTTATGCAACTACAGGCTCATTACCCTATCAAAACCTTTGCCCTAGTTAGTTCACAAATAAAACGAGCTCAATCTCTCAGCCTTTCTGCTGATTACTTTTCTCCCATATAGAGGACAAGATACTCGCCATGCAAAATTCTACACCATCGCCAGAAATTTTTGCCACAACGAAAGTCTTGAGAAGGCATGATTAGTAGTCATGACTCAAGACTAGTTGTCAATATATTGACATTCTGTTACAAGAATGTCAATATGTTGTAAGTTATCTAACAGATGGAATATATTTTACAATAAATTATCCATCTGTTAGATTTATTTTAAAGCAATTTTTTCTTTCCGAAATACAATAAAGATAATATGTTGTATTTAGATCTGTTTTTTTAATTTACATAAGCTAAAGAGTCAGCAGTTTTATTTAATTAAGGGATGGACAGTCGTGGCTTTTTGACTAACCCCTTCGAATTCAATCATTTATAAATAAGTCCATCCTTACTCGTTCATTCTACTACACTTACAGATATGGATAAGCCAAATTCGTACAAGAAGATTCATATCGAGTCCATGCAGGAACTTCAAAGGCAGTTTGATGAACTCCAGAGTGATTTGACCGACTTCAGAGCAAGGCTGAGGAGGGCCCTGTTGCTGCCGGATGAAAATTGTTTGATTGAAAATAATAGTAATACTAATACTAATAATGGTAATAATAGTAGTAATAATAATTAGGTTATGTTTTTCCTTTTACCGTATGTATTTTCCCTTTTTATAACAGATCTACCTAAGGGATTCAAAAATCTATGTTTGGTCGACTTTGAATTTTTAATTCTTATTTAATATTTAATTATCTTTCTATTTATTCCTTATTCTCAATATGTCGGTGATTGGAGGTAGGAATTGAGCATTTGTGGCAACAGAGGTTAATCTGATACGACAAATAGATAATATGTTGCAACAGACGGTTATTAATAAAAAAAGGTTATTATTGTTATTGAGAGGGTGAAAAATCAGGATTCTCCAATTATTTACTATGAAAAACGGTTCGTAAATAGACAATAAGGAAATAAATGATAAACACAATTTATAATCGTAAAAGAACGGTTAATTAATTTTAATAACTGATCGTGATTTTTCACCATTTTTATCTTTAAATCTGTTTTTAAAACTTATTTATTTATTATATAATAAAAAAAGTCACAACATTGGATTAATTAAGTTATATATGATTGTTGTTAAGAAAAAAGGTGAACAGTCATAACTTTTTGTCTAAACACATTCAACAATGTTGCTGATGCATCAAATTTCCCATATGTTGCGACTGATGAATCGCTGTTAGAAGAAATAAAAAAAGCACCTAAAATAGATGATCGATTTGTTGCAATAGATTATCTATTGCAACAGATATACAATCCATTGCCATAACTCCATAAAAATTGTTATTATTTTATTAAAGAAACGGTTATTGAAAAGGTGTCTTTGATTTTTAAATTGAGAAAAAGATTATTTAAATTTAAGAACTAATTAATAATAATCAGCTGAAAAGTCATGACTTGTCACAATAATAATAAAACTCACCAGCTTGATTTAATTAAGTCATTTCTTTTCACATAAAACAATAAGGAGATAAATAATAAACACAATTTATAACCATAAAAAAAATGGTTATTTAATTTGAATAATTGACGTTAATATTAAATAGGCGCCATTTCTTTTCACAGAAAATATTTTTGTTTTTAAATCTATTTTTTTATTTATATAATAAAAAATCAACAAACTTGGATTAATGATATGATGATAATTTTTTTTTAAAAAGATAGATTATATGTTGCAACAGATAGATTATATGATGCAACAAGTTGTCTATTTGTTGCACAGTTGATATATCTGTTGTCACAGATGAGTTATCTGATGCAACAACTATAGAATCTATTGTTACAACTCAATAAAAATGATTCTTGGAAAGAACTAATTAATAATAATAAGCTGAAAAGTCATGACTTATCACAATATTGCTTCATTTAATTAAGTCATGACTTTTCACAGTAATAAAAAATATAATTAATAAATGGAGGTGAACATTCACGCTTTTTTGCCTAACTCATTCAAATTCAATCCTCTATAAATAAGTCTCTCCTTACTCAATCGTTTATTCAACTACACTCTATTTATTTATTGTATCTTGTCTTTTATATTATTACACCTTCCACCACTTTCTCTTCCCTGACTCGGATAAGTTTTTTTCTTGCTTTGTGTGGAAATATACCCAATTTGTAGTATACGTTGTATTACATACGGATATTCTTTTCTTTACTTTTGTTTTTATATTTTTTTGTCAGTTCATGTGTGTTCTAGATATGACTGATCCAGTGTGGGATGTTGCTTTTCTGCAAGACGCCGTGAATGAACTTTGAATGCAGGTTCGTGACCTTCAATAAGAGTTGGGAGCAGTTAGAGAAAGGATGCTCCGTGATATCCGCAGGCTGAGGAGGGCCTTGCTGCTACCGATTGAAGATTGGCCGTCTGACAATAATAATAATAATAATAATAGTAATAATAATAATAATAATAATAAAGATAATAATAATAATAATTAGATTATTTTATTCTTTTAGTCTATGTATTTTTATTTGTTTTTGTTTAATAAAAAAACATGTTTGATCGACTTTGACGTTTTAATTCATATTTAATTTTTATTCCGTCTATTATCTTCTCAACAAATATGTCGACGATTGGACATAAGGAATAATTTTGAATCCAGTAGCAATAGCAAGAGTTGAAACATATTGGTTATCTATTAGGTTTGTGGCACGGGCTGATTTGTGTTCCAAATAAATTACTCATCTGTTGCAAAAGATAATTAGTTTGATGCAACAGATAATAAGTCTATTACAACAGATAACTAGTCTGTTGCAACAGATAAGTCTATTACAACAGATAACTAGTCTGTTGCAACAGATAAGTCTATTACAACAGATAACTAGTCTGTTGCAACAGATTACCCATCTGTTTGATTCATGTTACGGGCACTATAGAACCATAAAGATGAATCCAACATATGAGTTTTCCATTGCAACAAATTACTCATCTGATGCAACAGATGAGTTATCTTTTTAAATTGTGGGCACTTATATTGGATTCATGATCGGGTTCTATCCATTGTTGGAAAAACAACAGTAGCTGTGTACCCAGATGACAAATTCGATTGAAAATCATAATTTTACTTATCAAAGTCATCTATGAAGTAATGCTGAAGTGGAAAGTGATGAAGGAAACAAAATTTGACCTAAAAAATTGGTCAGATAGCAGTAGTAGCGGTAACAACAATAATAACAATGGTCGACAAGAAGAAGATGAAGATGATAATGAAATTGAAGATGATGATAAGGAAGCAGAAGATGATGAATAAAGCAGCAACAAAAATGAACAATAATAATCGTGAAGAGAGAGAAAACAACAACGGATGAGAAGAGAGAAAAATGTGCCTCCCCCCCCCCCAATTTTCTGTTATATCAACTAATATATGGATCAAAGTGTAAATTCAAAAACTTCTAGATTAATTTCAAACTTCCCCAACTTTCTTAATCCATAATAAAGTAATTGTCACCTACACTCAATTATTAAGACTTGAGTCACCTACACCTCATTTTCAAACTCTTTTGTCACTTACAGTTCAAAGCCCTAACTTACATAAATTCTTGAATCTTTAAGTAATATTACATAAAATCCTGACTATTTTGTTAATTACATTTTATCCCAAAATTTTAAAACAGTGATACATATAAAAAAGTGATATATTTGAAACAAATTAGTTCTTTATTTTAGGAAGTAATGGATTTTGTTTAATTATGCGATGCAAATCACGCCAAAACTGTTACAAGCGTAAATTCTCCAATTTCATTCGACCATATTTCAAATTTGAAGCAAACAAATTTGAAGCAAACCCAAATTTCTGAAGCAAAGCAGATTACAAGCTCAATAGTTTTGAATTTGCCAAAAATAAAATTTCTTTGTTCCTTCTTGATTTTTTGATTAACTTCAATGGAACTTATGACTGTGTTGTTGCATCACTCTGGTGTCTGGGTTTCAGAAACTAGGTACGATAACTATCGGGTCGACAATATTGTAATTCATGAAAAAACTTCATACCGCGATTTAGTGGATGCTATCTCAATTTAATTAAAAATTGGATGCATCTCTGGAAAAAATTCATGCCAAATACGTTGTTCAAGGAAATTCATCAACGATGGTGATTCATAATGATATGGCTGTGTAACTTTTTCTTCAGATTTTGAAATATGAACCTGTATTCGAAAAGTATCCACTATATATTACAACAAGTGATATTATAATTGACAGTGATGATTTTGACGCAGATAATATGGAAATTAAATGAGGCAAAGTCATCGCGTATGATGGTAAGTTATTTAATATTTATTATACTGTAACTAAGTTGCTTTGCAGTCTATTTTATCTTTCTGATAACAGATGTATCAAATTGATACATCTGGAACTCATATGTATCATTTTGATACATCTGTACAAATATGCCACCACTTGAAATCTCATTCTTTATATTTAATTATGTTGACTAACATAACTCTTTATGAAAATATTTTTTTCAGGTTAGGAAATCAACTAACTACATATACGATGCGTATGAAGAAGGAAAAAATACATTGTTTGGTTGGATAATATAACATGCAACTATGGTAGATTTCAGCTTGACGAGATACCATTCGCGCACGTTATTGCTGTTTTGAAAAGCAAACATGTAAAGAAAATTAAGCCATACTTTTCTGATTACTACAAGAAGGAGACAGTAGTCAAGACTTATGAAATGCCACTGTATCCAATGCTATATAAATGAGATTAGGATGTACCACCGGAGGTGTTAGATGATGTGGTTTTGCCTCCAAAATATAAACTTCCACCAGGAAGACCTAAGAAAGAAAGACAAAAGAAAAGTAGCAAAAAGTTCTCATCAAACTCAAATTATTGTGGCAAGTGTGGGTATGAAGGCCATAACAGACACACTTGCAACTACTTTCCAATTGAGATATGACATTTTTCTTTGAATTGGACTCAGACTTGTTTACTTAGTTCAATGTTTTGAATTCAATAATTTGAGTTAAATACTCAAAGATTTATTGCTTGAGATATTTTGTTTACAATGGAATTAGAAATATTTTTTAAGATCAATGTTTATAATTCATTAATACTATTCTCAGATGCAGATATGTTAGAGTTCATGATAGTTATGTGATTTATACCACCAATCCCTGTTATATTGTTAAGAGATTTCACCAGATGAGGAATGATAGTGATACATTTCCAACATATTATTACAAAGTGATACATATTAAAAATTTTATGAATGTTATATGATTCATATCAAGTGTTCATGAAATTTATGTGATTAATATTATTAATTAAACTCAACTGGTTAATTGGTGATATATTTTCAATATATTATTTTCAAGTGACACATATTAACATTTTTATGACTCTTATATGATTCATATTAACCGTTCATGAAGGTTATGTGATTCATATTAGTAATGCGTGATCTATTGTTAAGGTTATTTAACACAACTGGAATGTTGATGATACATCTACAATAAGTTATTTACTAGTGATACATATTAGAATATTTGTGATTGTTAACAGAATAATTATGCTAGATATTAATTATAAGATACCTTAAATGCAACTCTAAATAAAGCAAATTTGAGATTCTTTACACCAGAAAATGTTAACTTCCACTGTCTTGGTTGGTTTATGAAACATTAACGAATGCTGATAGTGCAATTAAAACAGTATATGCCAATTCTATTCTTGTAAAGTCACCTACTGTTTTCCACCCATAAATTAAGATCAGTACAATAGGAATACAATTTTATAAATTCAACTGCCAGCAAAAGTTACTTTTGTGATCAAACCAAATGTCACATCGGCTCATCGTCTATTCCACATATATTGTCCTCAAATCATCGCTACCAGGTTTCATTGTAAATGACATCTTCCCCATCATGCAGGATTATAACCCTTTTAACAAAATTTCTTTGCTCTTGAAGGTAACAAGGGTTGTTTTTAAGATAAAATATCATGACATTAACAACAAAAATACTAAAAACTTAATACATAAAACAAGTTGTGTTGAAATTTCCAAAAATCCCCAAACATAAGAAACAAAATATTCAGAAATCCACAAACATAAGAAACCACAATCCTTTTGTCAAACAACAAATACAAGACAACTACGACTCAACATCAATCATCTCTGTATCCTCAGATTGAATGAAGGTGCTTTTAGGCCTAGGGGGATCCTGATTGTCACTAACATATCCATTGGATGCCTTGTTTACTCCATAGTCCCATAACAATGATGCTTATCTAGTACGATGCATTTCTGGATCAAACTCTGAAAAGGGTATTTGATGACCATCACTTAAGTATTCAACATATGCCGTAACAAACAAGCTACAATTCCAGGAAAACAGAACAATAGGTATTTTATGGGTTGCTGTGAGCTCTTATGTAAAAAAATATATTTAAAAGAATAAATGATACGTACAACGAGCCGCTTGAATCACCCAATAATTCAGTGTAAATAAAATATATCACCCATTAATAGCATATGAATCACCCAATAATTGAAATAATAACCGTAACAACCATATGAATCACTAGAACACCATATGTATCACTCATTAATCTCATATGTATCACCCATTAAAAGCATACAAACTCTATATATGGTATGAATTACCATAATATCTATATAATGATAACACATATATCATCCATATGAATCACCATTAAATTATAAACATATATGAATAACTAAAAAATTTAATATATGTATCAATCGAATTTTTATGTTTACCAGCTATATGTATCACTTGCGATATCAATTCTTGATTCAATGGAGAACTAGGGATATTCTCTATTTCATCCCGATCTTCCATTTGTATGTCGAAATCTTAATTTTTAGAAGCAAATGCTTGTCTTAAAATCTTCAATTTTTCAGGTTCATTGCGCTGCTTTGACCTATTTTTACTAAAGCCTTCCTTGGTGTAATCAAAGTTGCCTGGAGTAAAACCCAGAACTTGATTACTAGCAGAAACACCTTTTTGTGTTTCAATTTGGGAAATCCTTAAGCTGAATGAGGGTGAATCTTCATTAGCCATTGAAGATCAAACAAATTAACACAAAAGAAGTTAAAGCATATATGGATATTGACTTGTCTTGTTAAAAACTAACTTAAAATCCACATAAACAAGCAACTAACCTCTTTAAAGTATTTGACAATTTTTGAAATTTAAAGAAGAAAGTTACGGTTCTAATCGGTTGAAGTAGTGGAGAAGGAAATTGGCTCAAATTCTGCTGATATGGGAGAGATTTTAGGGGGAATTTGTGGGAAAAAAGGGTTTATCCGTTAAAGGATGATTCAAATATGGGAATGAGCTTTACAACATATGTATCAACACAAAAATTGAAAAAAGAGATTTTATGTAAATTTTAAAAGGGTAAGGGATATTTGGTAAAATGGTGTCTTAAGTTTGGAATTTTCGTAATTTATCCAACTAAATACAAGCAAATAAAAGAGAAAGATGAGATTTGGGCGTAATTTTGTGGACCTTTCAGCCCCCTTTTCAGCTGTATAGCAGTTGTATATCACAATCTTTATCCCCTGCATTTTTTCGTATATTCACTGTACCATCATGGAAATGGCTGTATATTTGCTTCTAGCTTCACTATGCATCATATGTTGGTGTATCTTAGCCACCTTCCACCCGAAAAATCCATATATCCACTGTATATAGTGTATAGCAACAACTGTTTCTTTATAATAGGAAGCTTGACTCGATAATGCTCAAATGTGAAGGTAATGAGAGCCCAAATGAACCTATTTGAGATAGTTCATGCATACAAAAGATGATTGTAATGACCCAAGACTACCCCCTAGTCGTCACATGGTGCTTGGAACCACAAGTGATCCCAAACTAACCCATGAACTGGCATATTATTAAGTAGAGGTGGTAAACGGGCTGGTCGAGCCGGATATGGGCGGATAAAAATGGGTCAAGTAAAAATAGATAGATTATCCAACCCGACCCATATTTTTAATGGATAAAAATGAATAAACCCATTGGATAATATGGACATATTATCCATAGCCATAGCAAATAGTATACACTAAATATTCTTTCATAGATATTTCATTGACTATAATTAGTGAATGTGCGTATGATTTTTCGTACATGATGCTAATATTTGAAAAGAACAAATTAAATATTATCTGGCTCTAGTTAGTCATCCAAATACTCATATGGGAGGTTCAAAAGTTTCTACTTTTTGATCAATATAGTAAGAGTATTTCAATACTCATGAGACTGAGTTTCCAAACCATACAAATTCGGGAAGTTGGGGAAAGCAAAACATTACACATTCCATAAAAATAAGCATGAAATAATTTGTGTTTTAGCTCGAGAGGATAGAGTTCCTCCATACGATTTTCCTCCGACTGCTTTTATGGAACCTAGACCTTGGGAGGTAGTGTAACTGTAAGTGATGGCTCTTTGTTGGGTGCAGAAGGAACTAAGTGAATGCTTTGCTCGAGCTCCTTCGCTGTTTCTCTCTGCTCCTTGGCTTTCTTTCCTTTCATCCTGTATGGTTTGCCAAGATATGAAATTGAAGCAATCTCTCGTTTGCAAGAAAAGTAAGGACTCAGTAAACTAGGCAAACTATCAAGGCTTTCATTCTATCCTTTCAAGTACAAGACAAAATGTAGGTCAATCAGCAACACAAGCTAAAGATTATGCAAAAAGCACAGCACTTTACAAGGGTCATCAAGGTTATGCTGCTACTAAATACACCCTTTCAAGTGCTGGACAAAGTGCACCTCAATCAACAAAGAAGGCTAAAGATTATGCTAAGGATACAACACTTGACAAGGGTTAACAAGCTTATGCTACAACTACTGATAAATTCATGAATCTTACTGACAGAATGTTGTGTTGTAAATAAAGAAAATAGAATGTTTGCAACATTATGTCATTCTCAAGAAAGCTGTTTCTTATATCGACATAAGACTCAAAAATAAAGAAATATGAAACACTCAAAATTAATATCAACAGAATGTTGAAAGCAGAATACTGACAGAGCATGAACATAATATTTCAACATAATATTGAAAGCAGCAACAAACAGGCATACGAGAATATATTAATTTAAGTGATCAAGATTCAAGGGTACTATTACCTTTAAGTTTCTTGAGATAAGGTTGAAGGTCAACAACTATCTCATCTTCATTAGAATCGGATTCAGATCCAAATCCATCAAGATCTAAGATATTTTAAAAAGAAAAAAACTAAGCTATTACAACTTACAGTTGATAAGGTATTAAGATTCTAAGAATATGAAACAAATAAATATGATAAGATTAAATTACCTTGGCCAAAAATCGAATTCCTATTACACAGTATAGACTTAACATTTGTGGGAAGAATTGAACTTTGAAACTTTCCAATAACTTGACCTCCAACTCTAAAAGAAGATTCCGAGGCTACTGTTGTGATTGGAACACTTAAGACATCCCGCACCATTAATGAATGTTCCGGATACCTTTCCCTATATCCTTCCAATACCCATGTACATCAAGATTCAAATTTATTCTACGATCGAGATTAGCTTCCTCCAAATATAGATCTATTTGTATTTTCCCAGAACTTGACTCCAACTAACTCTGAAACACATCAAACTCCTCAAATGGATCCCTTATGTCATTTATATCACCACCACAAATACGTTCCTCAGATAATAAGGTTGTAGAAGGTACCAAGTACTCTTTGAACCATATTTTTATTTTATCTTCGACGACCTTTGCTTTTTCTTCAGTGGTATCAGAATTGAGTTATGAAAAGCAAAACTTAACCAAATTTATCTTATATCGAGGGTCAAGGACCATAGATATAGAAAAAATGATGCTATATGACTGCCAATATTTCTTAAACTTCCTGAACATAGAAGTGGCTATTTCACACATCATAGAATATGTACTTTTTTGTGTTCTACCAATTACATTTCAATTCTCCATACATTCGAAAGATACAGATTTTCCGTGGGGTACTTGCTTGCAGAAAATAAAGTTGTAATGTCATAAAATGGCCTTAAAAATGTAGCCACGGTCTCAACCTTTTTCCTTTCATTTTTAAGAAGGCTATGTCTAAAATTAGGATCAATCAAGTCATAATGATTATATGCTTGTTGATACGCAAGAGCGTTCTCAGTCATTTGAAAGGTGGAATTTCACCGAATAGGCATATCTTGGCGTAGCTTTTTAGAACATGGCAAACCAAGGTTACTAAGGTACTCCACAAATTTTACTAGTCTTGTTTCAGAATTCTTGATATACTTAATACCTTTCCTAATTTTTCCAATAGCTGCATCAACCTTCTCTAAACCCGCTTTAACAATTAATTTAAGAATGTGATTTCCACAACGAACATGAAGAAACTTTCCTTCACAAACTAGTGAACACATCAAAGACAAATGATTTTTTAAATTATCCACAACACCGTTATTAGAAGTATCATTATCTGAAGTAAGGGTAAAAATTTTCTTTTCGATTCCCCATTCTTTAAGAAAATCAATTAATAAATGACCTAAAATCGTACCCATATTTGGAGGTGGAACATGTCGAAAAATCAAAACTCTCTTTTGAAGAACCCAATTTACGTCCACATAATGAGATGTAACACACATATAGCCATTCGATACTAATGAACTCCACATGTCAGATGCCAAACACACTCTACTAGTTATCATTGCAAGCTCGACTTTTAGAAGTTTTTTTTCTCTTGAATACATATTCATGATATCCGACTAGGCCGTGTTTCTTGATATATGGTGCACTATTGGATTTAGATATGAATATATGTCCCCGATGCCTTTATGTTCTTCAAACTTGAAAGGATAATTATGCCTACATATTGCCGCTGAAATTTTTTTCGATAAATTTTTTGATCTATTGGTTCTCTTTGAGACTCTTTCCCTTTCCCCGTATCTATAGAATGTTTCAACAGATGACGCTTCAAATTTGATGTTTCAGATGCAAGATTTAACATATAATCTTGTTCACATAATGTACATTGGACTTTAAATTTTCCATTACTAGAAATATCAGACTTCGACCTAACAAAAGAATCCCAAACAATGGATCTTTTCCTCTTGCCTTATTTTAACATAGTTGAAGCACTTTATTTGCTGGAATCAACATTGGCTTCCATCAATATCTCTACCTAAATCAACAATTACATATTCAAAATATTCAACACTTTGAAATGGAAGTAGAAAAAGGAGCACATGAATAGTAGTTCACGAACAAAATTAAGAACAAACAGGAAAAATTACAAAACAAGTAGCACCAGTAAAATTACAAAACAAGCAGGCAAAATTTTTCTTCCTCCGAAACGAAAAATCCAACCACCCCTTCAACACTAGCATCCAAGTAACAGAGAGTAAAAATCAGAACTCAGTTGACTGGAGAAGTTGACCGAAATAGAATAGATTGAGAAGAAAAAGAGAAAAAAAGTAAACGAGAGAGAGAGAGACAAAAAAAGATCAGGTGACTCACCGAAAAAGTTGACAGAGCTTGGGAGTTATTGGCCGAAACTTGGCTGCTGTTGGCCGAAGCCTGGGTGGTATTGGCTGGAGCTTGGGTGGTGCTAGCAGGAGAAAGAGGTTCTAGCATAGCCATTGCAATTGGGTGAAGGCTGAAGTGTTAGAATTCGCGTACTATTCTTTTTTTTTTCAAATTAGGTTTTAGAGTTTATTTACCCATTTTATCCATAAATTATCCATATTTTGGGTGGATAATATGGGTCAGCCCATTTTAAATCTATTTTGAATGGATTGGATATCCAGCCCATTTTAAATGGGTTGGATTGGATGGATATCCATTTTTAAACCCATTTTTCCACCCCTACTGTTAAGCAACTGAATTATAACATACTACATAGCTATCCTACTGTGCAGAAACATAATCATACTAAAAATTTAAAATAGATACTATACTGATAAAGCTTTACAATCTGATAAATCTGAAGGATGAAACTAAAATTACATGACTGACTCTTACTGACATCTATGAAGCCTCTACTATACTAACTATAGATAGCTGGTACATACTTCTAACTACCACTAATCAATTCACATAAAAGTAAATAAACTGTACATAAACTAAAACTGTCTGGAGTTCCCGATGTAGGAGAACTCGTCACCTGCTGGCTGGAATCTGCAATTGTTTGATCGTGATGTGCGGGCTACAACTGGTACCTACATTATGAAATAATGTAACCACACAGACGTATATATGGATTCGTACTTCTGGAATATACTGATTATGCAGGAGTGAATGCAATAAGTAAAACTGATTTCATACGTAATCGTAAAACATGCATGCTAAGTGTAAGTAGACTCACCAATAGGCTGGAATAAACTAAAAACTGAAATATCTTAAAGCATGAGTGACAAAAATTCTCTAATAAGATGGTGAATCTCTACACTTAGTTTCTGTAAAACTTTACTTTAATGATATAAGTATAACTGAAGTTGGAATATGATTAAACATGGATACTGTATGAATACTGGGCCTGAAACTATGTGATGGAGACTGACATAAACTGAGGATCTGAATATACAATCACACTGAGCATGAATGCATAAACATACTAACTTATCTAATTAACTTAATGTCTGATAGCTGAATACTGGGCATGTAAGACTGAACTGTACTTAGTCTGAATAACTGGACTGAAACTGTAGAGTATTATGCATATGAGATAAGGAATGACTGAGTAACATGAGATAACTGAGCATGAATTCATGAAAACTATATTATTTGAGAATACAAGACCAAGCGTATAACATAATTCTAAAATAGTCTGTAAACCGAGGTACTGAAATACTGATAACTGAATAACTGATAACTATACGTTACAGTCAAGCAAACCTAAAATTGAACTGAGTTATTGATCTGATTACTTGACTGAGACTGTAACAGGGACTGTAACTGAGACTGTAACTAAGATCGCATTAACACTGGATAATGAGTTCTAAAAACTAAATGACTGATATCTGAGTTTACATATACTGTATTACTGTTAACTGAGTGATTATTTTTGATAGTTCTAATTCTGTAGAACTGAACTGAGTTCTATATTGAGTTTGTAACTGAAATTGAAACTGTGGGAAGTAATCATCTAACCGACATGCCCTTCTTCGAATGGATTGGGGTCCAACCTGTAACCCAGTTGGAAGGGTGTCAGTATCGTGCCATGGGTAAAGACAAAGTTGTGAGTTAACCTTATCTGAAAGAAAGATATTTCGTCAACCCTCGCTGGCAGGAAAAATCATATAAGATGTATCAACCCGAGTCTGGTAGGAATATATCTCAACCTATGCTAGCTACGTAGTTCTGTAACGCAGGGATTGCTACTAAGGGTCAAACCCTCTGCTGGCAGGAATGCCCCCATCCCTGGGTTCGCTTGGTGCTGAATCTTACTCCCAACTGAAATAGATACTGGACTGATTTTTAAACTGTACTAGGCTAGACTGAACTGTTATTGATCGTGTTAACTGACTGAATTGGACTGAGTTCACTGAGTTCTGATGTCTGACTGAATACACTGAGTTCTGTACTGACTAAGTACTATTGATCGTGACATTACTGAGACTATTCTGTAACTAATGTAGCTCGAGGTAAACAACTAGATTTTTGAGTATTGAATATCCCTAGGACTCGATAGCATGGAATGTAGAGCATAGCATGATCTTGAAAATCATATCCATAGTCAATTGTTCACAATTCATTCACTGAGATATTTTATCAAACACTTGAAAGTTGTGGACTTGTACATGAATGAGAACACATGGTAACGTGTCATGATTACCCTATTCAATTCACATGGGCATTCTATCAAGCACGTGGATTAATTCTTTAATATGGGGCAATTCGCCAAACACATGAGGATCATGAACTTGGACATGGGAATATCTTAAACATGGGAGCATAGCATGATTACATAACTAAAATCATGAATTGGGGAATTCAAATGTAATTCGCTTGAAATAGGACATGAGTGTTTCATCAAAACATGTAAAGTTCATAGCTTGAATGTAAGAATGTCTTAAACATGAGGGTACAATAGAGTTTCATAGCAAAATTCGTAGCTTGGGGATTCATCTTAAAATTGACTTAACATGATATGGGAATTTCATCAAACATGTGGAAGGCATGAATATAAAACATGAGAATATTGCTAAACATCATGAATTTAGGATCTATCATGGAATTTACTTGAATAAAGCATGGGAAATTCAAATTCATAGCATTCGGAATTTAAAATCTTTCATGGAATCATACATGGGTTGAATTGAATTAAAAATATCATGAAAACATGAAATTCAATCTCTCTTGAACATACAAAATACCATAATAATGGAAAATTCATTCTTTATTTAAGTAAAAACGTTTTTTGGGCTCCATGGGTGAAAGAGGACTCATGGATGAACTCCCACTTACCTTAAAGCTTTAATCTTAAACGATAAACACAATCTTGAAAACATTCTTGAATTAGAAAACTTGAGTTCTTGCTTTTCTTGAAGAAAAATTGATGAAGTTCTTGGTGTTCTTGAGGAGACTAGGGTTTTTCTTTGAGAGAAAAGATGAATAATTAGGTGTATATTGCTTTCGGGGGCTGAAATTAAGTGTTAAGGGAGGATTTGGGTGAGTGGAAGTGACCAAAGTTCCCTAGGTCCTTTAAAAACTGAATTAGCGTGTGAAACAGTTTCATAACGCGCTGGCCGACGCGTCGTGTAACTTTTCGCTCGGGTATCGGATTTTGATGAAATTGGTATAGTTGGAAAGCTAATTCAATTATATAAAATTTGGTGGGTCTTGAGATGCAAAATTCTACGTATATAAAAGGTTATACATGTTTAAAGTAGACACTTGTAGAATCGAATACTAAACTTTGGACGAATCAAAGGCTCTAAGCTCAACTTTTTTCTAATTGATTCTTATGAACATTTTTCACCTCAAAAGAAAATCAAACACGAGGATAAAGATCATCAAACTCATATTTGCATGGGAATCATTTAGATCATAGCTTATACACGTAGAAACGACGGTTCAAAAACCAGCCCGAAAATGCGGGGTATTACAATGATAAAGATCAGTACCTAATCAACTTAGGCTTGATACATATTCAAATATTAATAGAAGTGATTTGACAAAGATACGAAGCATGTATGATCATACTTAATTGCCAACAATAACTAATACTAAAAATAAACTAAGTGACTAAAAATAACACACGCTAAAAAACTTCAAGAAAGACAAGAAGGATCATTTAGATTTATTAATTTCAAGAGATGTCATAATTTATCCAAAATGGTAGCTCAATGTGCATAGATTCTATTATTCGAACTCAAACATCAAATCCACAAGAATAATAATATAGGAACACAAGTCAATTGAAAACGATTGTACAATATCGCTCCATTGACATTAAAATGCTTTTAGTTGAAAATGTGACAAAAATTTGGACAATTAACACAATTCCTAACTCAATATTCCATTTTCATTCTCACTTAGACGTAAGATTCAAATATTCATAATAACAAAATAACAATATACATTTAAAGAGAAAACTAAATGCTATCAGCAATATAGAAACAAAATCATTCGGTCTTTGGACTTAGCCTCTAAAACAATAATTCAACAAATCATGATAACCAATCCAAGATAGTACAACAACAAAATAAATTTTATAGAGAATAACAAGAGAAATAATCAATTATGATGCTAATTCTACCATTAACTACCACAAAATATTGTTTTGAGTAAAAAGAAACAACAGAAGCAGAATTATGCAAGACAATAAAAATACCTTAACTTTAGTCCTAGTTTCAAATTTTCCAAATAAGATGAACAATAACAATGTCATTCTTAATAAAACTAAATTTCAAACCAACAAACAACAAATATATCACTAACATCTTTAAAAAAATCATCAAACACAAAATCCAATCGCCTTCAAGGCATCTAAAACAAACAATCCCACCATAACTACGATACGAAAATTGCTACTCATAAAAAAAAGAAAAGAACGAATAACTAAATAATTGAAAAAGAGAAAGATACGTTTACCTTTTCAGGAGAAGCAAATCGAAACTTCGAGCTTATGGATTCTCTCCGTATCATCGAAAAAATACGAACAAAATTCCTTCGCCGAAAATTCTAAGCCAAATAGTCTTACAAGAATTTAGCATTGAAATTTTAATTTAGTGAAATCTCTTTCAATTGGGGTTCTCTACTAAATTAATCTCCCTTTCTCCCAATCACTTTGAAGAGTGAATGAGAGGGGTTTATTTAGGACCTCAAAAATCCTAAACTTATGATGAATTGGCGACGCGGGACAGAAAAACTCAAGGGTGATTTTGAAAATTTCAAATTGAGGATAAGGTTTGTTGGAGGATAAGGTTGGGGTGGAATTGTACAATCTACTATATATTTTGAAATTCAAATTGAAGAGAGGATAAGGTTGAGAATTGTATCAACTAGTACAAATTTTGAAATTCAAATTGAAGAGAGGATATGGTTGAAAATTGTACCAACTAGTACAAAGTTTAAAATTCAAATTTGAATTTTTGGTTCGGATCGACTTTAATTGTTGTTGGGATGGTCTTGTGGCCCAAAATTAAAAATGAAAAAGGGTAGAATTTGGTCGTTTATAAAATGGCCAACTTAGACTAAGTATTTAGTCAACTTTATTTAATATTAACGAAGTTGGATATCAATTAACCAATTGCATTGCAATTGTGGTCAATTTGTTTTCAATTATGGCCAATTTTAATAAATTGACTAAATTGAATCAAGGGTTAAAACAAATTAACAACCGATTTAATCTTGAGTTTCTTTGCTTAATAAAATCAAATACATATTTCTCCAAATAAATTATTTTTGATAATAAATTATAATTAAATTAAATTTTAATCGTTTAAATTAATTTTCAAGATAAACCTTGACTAAAATCTGGTATTTCGTAAAATAAATATTTAAGTAACAAAATTATATGATTTCGTATGATTGAATACGAAAGTATATAGTCGCTACTTAAAATGACAAAATTACCTAGATAAATATTTTGAAAAGTTTGATTATCCGAATAAAATAAATATTATATTTTTATTTAGAATCAAAGAAACTCAAAATTAAATTTAGTCATGGAGGGCAAAAATTAGGTATCAACAGGTGGTCCGTATGCTTGTTGCCTTTGATTAAAAACTTTTTGAGGATTTTCAGCACCATTAGGATTACTCCATTGAAATCCTAAATGTTTTTGTGTTAGGGGATTACCAAATTGATAATTAATTTTGTAACCAATAACATTTACTTGTTCTTCATTTTGTATGAAAGCTTGGCATTCATGATTAGGGTGATTACCTCCGCAGACGTCACAATTTTCAAATTGAAGTGACGATTGAGAACTTACCTGAAATGCCTCAAATTTTCGTGTAAGAGCTGCAATTTGTTGTGTAAATAAAGTTAAAGCCTCAACTTGATCGACTCCAGCTGCTTTTTTGATAATTATCCTGTCAGATGGTCATTGAACTGCATTTTCTGAAATTTTATTGAGTAATTGTGTGGCTTTTGTAGTTGTTTTGCTCATTATGGATTCTCCTGATGCTGCATCAATTATTTTTCTAGCAGAGGATTTAGGACCATAATGAAAAATATTTAAAATGTCAGGATCAGAAATTCATGGTGTGGACATTTTCTTAACACTACTCTTAGTCTTTTCCATACCTGATATACATATTCAGTATCTATTTGCAAAAAGTGATCAATTGCTTGCTTTATTTTAATTGTTTTTACAAATGAAAAGTACTTGTTAAGAAATTTTTGAGTCATTTGATCCCATGTAGTAATGGATCCTCTTGGTAAGCTTTGCAACCATGTCTTGAATTTCCCCTTTAATGAAAAAGAAAAAACTTGCAACTTGATAGCATCTGTTGTGACTCCATTGTACCCGCGTGTCTCCACCAATTCAAGGAAGTCAATTAAATGGGTGTGAGGATCTTCAGTTGCGTCACCAATAAATTGACATGAATTTTGAATAGTTTGAATCAAGCCTGTGCGAATTTCAAAATTATTTATCGCTGTTGGTGGCCTCCTCACACTTGATTTGCCCTCAAAGTGGTCTGGTCTTGCTTAATCTCTAAGTATCCTATCACGTTGTGGTACCACCTCGTCAAATTGTTCTTCCAAGTGATGTGGTGGAGGTAGGTTGTTATTATTATTAAGCTCATCGTTTTTCATTTCTTTTTGTAAGGAAAATTGAGTTTGAGATGCCTGTTCTTTTTGCAATAGCCATAAGAAAATTTTAATTTTCAAATTGTACGTAATTATTTTTCTTGAAGAAGAACGGGTCATACACTTCCTGAAATTTTATTTTAAATTTAAAATAATTAGACATACAAAAAAAATCCTCAAATTAGTAGTAAAACAATTAATTTATAGTAGACTATCAATTTACGACAACGGCGTCAAAATTTTTAATGAGTTATTAACGCGTGTGTGTGTATATATATATATATTAACTCGTATGCTGTCAAATTATAGTATAGAAAGATGTCGAACCCTCAGAGAATGATTTATCTATTCTACAAATGTTTATTGTTTTAATTACTATTTGAGAAAGTCATAAAGAGTTGAATAGTGAATTAACTAATTAATAACGTGAAAATAGAAAAAAAATATTTTCTGTTTTTCTCAATATATTAAAAGGTGTTGGAATCCTGACTTCACTAGATATTTGTATACAAAGCAAATTCTTTATTCCTCATTTTTTTTTATTTTCACACATGTTAAATATCTCTCACGATTATATTTATATATAATTACTGAAGTTGAGCAAGTAAATGCACTCCTCTCGGTTATGCGATTTAATCGTCAAAATAGTAATATTAAAGAACAAGAAATATATACTTGAGCTCAAAGGTATGCTTTTTTTTTTTAGTAAGTCCTTTCCGGTTAACTTACTTTTTATAATTAATTATTATACTATTTGCCTCTTTCGATTACAAATGAGTGTAGAATTAATTATAACATAGAATAGATAGTTGTCACCAAATAAATACTAACGACATATCAATACTTCAATTAACAATCTCTCGATGACAGAATTAGTAATATGTTGATATGTAGTACAAAATAGATAGACGTTAAATAAATAAAATGACATCTAAATGTAAAGCGGATAGAAATTAATTACAAAGCTTCAGCTCACGTACGTTAAATTTAAGAGTAATACTTGCTATTATATAGAAATATCAAAATCCATCACTTACCCAACACAACAACAACAACAAGAACAAACTCAGTGTATTCCCACATAGTGAGGTCTGGAGAGGGTAAAATGTACGCAGTCCATACCACTTATCCAACACAATAGAAAATTATTCCATACTAGATTTGATATTAGTAATAAATATGTTCATTTCCATTAGATAAGAAAATAGAGGAAATATTCAAGATGAATAATTATTTTCAACATAAAGTAACTAAAATAAAGAGTGGAGAAGAGCTTAAAAATATTAGAAGTATTCTTTAGCTTTCCTCCTGAATTCCCTCCACTTTTTTTGTAACTTAAAGGGATATATTTATAGTTTTTTTCCTTTCTCAGACTTCATTGTGTTTTAGTCTAACTAGCCCCCCTTTGGCAGGTGTGTAGAAAGGAATTCTTTGACAACTTTTGCTTTCTCAACGTGTCTCCTCCCACTTGATGATGTGACAGAAGTAATTTCAATGTAGCCTATGTAATACTTTGTTTTCATTTTTGATGAATGAAACTAGAACTTCTTCCACCATACATAGATTTATATTTCTTCCCTTTTCAACTTTTGAGTTTTCTCCTTTAAGCTCCTGTAAGTTTTCTTGCAAAGTCCCAATATTAATATTCTTGCATCATGTCTCGCTTTTTTAATTAAACTAGTTTAGTGTACGTGTGTTGCACATGTATGTCATGATAATATTATTAATTTAAATATTATAAGTGTAAGAAATTTAGTGTTCGAAATTCACATTGAAATCTGACTAATTCGAATTCCAAGCATTGAACTAGACATGAATATATTATAGTGATTAAAGTGAACAATATAATTGGATATTCTTTCTTTCCTTGCTCTACACAATAAAATTTTAACTTAAGAATAATGTTAAAACAAAGTTCAATATATAAAAAAGATTTCATACATTAAAACATTAACGGGTTTGAATCAAAATATTCTACCATTTTTTATAATTTACATGAGAAAAGAATAAAGTACGAATATAGAAAAACTATACCAAAAAACATAGAGAAGCATACGCTCAATTCAAAACATGTGAGACATAATCCATCCTTATTTTACTAAGCCATGAAGAAATATATAAAATGTAATAAGGTGTTAACGTTTTTCTGAAATAATACCGCTCCATGTCAATGTAATAAGGTGTCGATAATACCTTGATACTTTCATTTATTAGTCTCTTTTGTCCTTCGTTATACCATGAGATTATTTATCCCCTATAGCTACTAATCTTAAAATTAGCCGATTTAGATTTTTAATCCGACCGTACCCAACTATGAACATCGCAAATAAATATATGCATACCAAATTGCACTCTAAATATTAACACGCCGACCCATAATTAAATCCTAAATATGCACACCCCAATCATAATTAAAAATCCCACTAAAACTCTCAAGCTCTCCTACATTTACTTTAAGAATTTGAGCCCTAGCCATCTTCCTTACAAACAAAAAAATTATAAACCTACCGTCACAATTTTCTACTCAGAACTCTAATGCTCAGACATTAATAAATTGGCATAAGGTGTTCTAAGCTCTTGACACTCAGCAATTAAGTGAAGGAAAAAATGGGTTGGTGTTCAAATTTGAAATTTATTTGGTATGTGTATATTATCACACACAATCCTCGAATATTACTTTCTCAGAGAATAATAAATTAGACATTTCTTCATACTTAAACTAAAACAATATAAAGAATAATTTATTAATTTGAATTTTTTAACACAATTTTTTTTTGACAATCAAGAATGTTCACCTATAATAAATATAAAAATTCTCCTCCTAGGATATCTATGCATGCATAACTTATTAGTAATATTCATCTGCAGAGGCATGTATATTGTTATAACTGATATTAAACTAATTCTAATGTAATTTTTTGTAGGATACATATTTCCTGTATTATCTTGGGTGACACAAATATACATATTCCCAAATTTATATGGAAAATACTTTTTACTTCTATTACTCCTTCATGCATTATTATCAATAAAAAAATTCAGAAATTTATTGAGCACTTAAGATTAAATTAGTGACACAAAGATTAAGCTAAGGATCCTCAAATTTCTAGGTGACCATGGTGATCTAGAATTTGAAGCTCGTGGATATTTTCTTTCTTTAATATATGTTGCTCCGAATCATATAGTAGAAATGCGCAAATATTCCAATGTTACAATGAAATAAGTTAAATGAAAATACTACCAATTATATTATCATTATCCGAAAAAATACTTCTCATCACATGTCACCATGAACACTAAAAATATCATGATTATGCAAAAAAAAAAGACTTCCAATCAGATATCACAATTATGTTAGATAATTTTTCATATGCTTAAATAATAAATAATAACATCGTTGTGTATATAGTTGTGAATTAAAAAAGGCATGTTAAATACCTATTGAAGTTCATCGCCACTTATAAGTTATACCCAGAACATTGCTGATTGTTTAGTCTAACTGTAATATCCTGAATGACAAAATAAAGATTTTTCAGATAATTTTAAAAGATCACACTTTCTCCGTTTTAATTTATTTATTTGGTTTTGACTTAACACATAATTTAAAAAAAGAGAAAAGACATCTTTTCCCCACTGAACTTGTCCTCCAAATTTACTTTAACACTTAAACTTAACTTCCGTTTATTTACCGTCTTAACATCTTTAAAGTGTATTTATTTGACCCCTAAAGCTGACGTGACATTTTTTTTAAAAAAGGGGCACGTTTATTTATTAAAAAAATTAATTTCAGTAATATTATATTTAAAATATAATAATTTTTTTTTAAAAAAATTAAAATTAAAATAAAAAATGGACACTTTTTCTCTCCTTCTTTCTTCTTCAAATCATCATCATCAACAACACTCAAACCTCCATTAACAACCTCAAATTTTTTTCACTTTCCTCCATTAACACCACCACCCAAGAACAACACTTTTCTTTATTTTTTTTCAGTTTCCTCCATTAACACCACCACCCAAGAACAATACTTTCCTTTAATTTTTTTCACTTTCCCCCATTAACACCCCCCAAGAACAAACATGAAAACACTATTAAATAATTTTCTCCGTTGAACACCATCTCGACCTTCAATCCAACTCCCTCAAAATTTAGATAAAAATTAAATTAAATTGATGATTTTGTTTTTGAATCACTTATCATCAATGAAATTTCTTCTGATTTTTACTTTTGAATTTTTTTGTTAGTAAGACAATTTGAAAAAATTAATTTTAACTTGATGAAAGTATTTTGTTTGAGTAAGAAAGAAGAGGGTGGGGGTGGGGGCTGAAAGGGTGGGGTAGGTTTGAAAGAGGAGAAAGAAAGGCGGGGCGGGGGGTGGGGGCTGGAAGAGGAGAAAGAACGGGGGGTGGGGTGGGGGAGCTGGAAGGGGAGAAAGAATGGGAGGTGGGGTGGGGGGGCTGGAAGGAAAGAAGAGCGGGGGGTGGCTGGAATGGAGAAAGAGTTGGGGGAGGGGGGATTTTTTTTTTTTTTTTTTTTTATATATATATATATATATATATATATATATATATATATATATATATATATATATATATATATATATATAAGTATGTATGTATGTATGTATAAAAATAGTACATGTATATTTTTTATTTTTAAAATAAAAATACATAAAAATAATTATATAAAATATATATTATTTGAATGAAAATAGGATGGGGGTGGGGGCATTTTTTATTTAATATATATTTATATATTATTTAATATATATATATATTATTTATATATATATATTATTTAATATATATATATATATTAAATATATTATTTAATATATATATATATATATATAAATAGTAAATATATATTTTTTGCTTTTTAAAACAAAAATACATAAAAATAGTATGTGTATGAGATTTTTTTTAAAATCCTAATTTCTTACGTGACAATGACCTGACACTGATGTGGCACTGATTTGGCACTGACATGGCGCGTGTGTAATTCACTCTCCGTTGTGAGAGTGATATTCAGTTTTGAGGGGTGAAAGAAATACACTTTAAAGACGTTAAGGGGGATAAATAAACAAAAGTTAAGTTTAAGTGCTAAAGTGAGTTTGGAGGACAAGTTCAGGGGGGGGGGAAATATTTTTTCTCTTTAAGAAAATAAAGAAATTTTTTGAATTATGTAGTCTACTTTTAATCTAGTGTCTTGAACATGTCATGTGAAAGTTGAAATAAAAGTTAAAAGTTTGTTATAATGTAGTCACTACTAGAAAAACAGGAAAAACCAACCGACCAAAATCGACCACTAGTGATCGGTATTACCCAAAAATCGACCACAAAACCAACCAAACAATGTTGTCGGAAAACCTGTGGTAGCTTTTTTAAATCCGACCACAAGTGGTCGATATTTTTTTTTAAAAAAATATATTTTTAAAATTTATTATTATTTCATTAAAATATGAAAAAATAATTTTTGGGAAAAATATACAAACCACAAGTGGTCGGTATATTAATGAATTAATTAATTAATTTAATAATATACCGACCCCAAGTGGTCGGTATATTAATGAATTAATTTATTTATTACAAAACCGACCACTTGTGGTCGGTTATTTCAAAAGAAAAATTGGAGTAACCGACTACTTGTGGTCGGTTTTTTCGAAAGAAATTTTTTAAAAGCCGACCAATTGTGGTCGGTATCTATGTGAAATTTCAAAAAAAAATAAATTCAGACCCAATTATAGCATGCAACAACGCAACATTGCAATATCAAATCAAATACATACAACAACAATAACAAAAAAAATCAAATATAAAGACTTTGAAAAGAGAACAATACATACAAAGTGTCCAAGAAAACTGAGTATCAAAATACAACAACAGTTTCAATCATCAAAATGTCTAAATTCAAAGTTCAACACACATAAAAAAAACTAATCCTCATCATCTGATTCGTCTTTGTTTTCGTCGTCCATATCATCATCCGTGAAGAAATCATCCAGGGGGCTTAGACCCTTTGCAGCCCGAGCTGCATCACCAGGACATGGAGGAATAATCCCCATAGTCTGAATGAAAGTGCTCAACTGCAGCTGCAACTTCTTGAATCGTGATGATGTTGCCTTCGCCCCCTTCTTCTCCCTCTCTTGCTGTGCAGTGAGTTGTTGAGTGAGTTGAGAAACTGTAGTTTGTAGTCTTTCAATTCTCTCACTATCAACTGAAGAGCTCGGGTATGCAGGGCCGGACGAACACCTAACATTATCGCTAAAATAGTCGTTGTGGTATCCGGCCAAATGACCTCTATTTGCAGGACCCACAACTTTTGTCCATAACTCCACCTCGACATGTTTGGGAATGGGGTCACCCTGACTTTCAAGTGGCTGACTACTACGATACGCACCAACAAGGCGCATATATTCGTCCTATATTCAAAGTAAAGTTAATACTAAAAGTAAAAAAATATTAAAGTAGTTATAACTGAATAATATCAACTTTGACAAAAAAATTCATAAATTTAGAATTTGTTTCTTACATGTTCAGCTTTTGCACGAGCTTCAACCCAGACAGCTTCATCAGTCGGGTTCTTTTTTTTCTTCACATGAGTCTCAACGTATATCACATCATGTGGTATTTTCTTACCCTGTTCTTTTTCCTTCATATGAAAAAATTATCAATGTTCAAATAATAATAAAAATTTAATAGAAACAAACAATTAAAACTGTAAAGTTACATACCATTTTTTGAATCACAGCAAGAGTACTTCTGGCACCCGCAGTATGCAGGGAGCCACCCTTAGATGATGCCCGGGCTTTCTTTCCCTTTTCACTCAACAATTTAAATTCGTCGCTATTCCAATATATAAGATACCGATTCCATGCGGGTTCAGGCATGCACGTAGGTTTAATCATATTTTGTCGGGCATAATCCAAGAGATCTTTAAATCTGACTATACATCTTTGCATAAAGTTCTTCTTTATAAGAAATGTATTTTCATTATCCCACCAGTAAAATTTCTACAACAAAAATATAATAGTCAATGTTTTGTTCTACCAAAGTGTCAATAAGTAGTCAATAAGTTAAATCCGTACCTTAAATTCATCAAACATTTTATCTCTGTCAAGTTCTGGTACCTTTTGCCAGCTGGTCCAGAAGTCTTTGAAGTGCCGACCAATGCATATTCGCGCCCTATGTCCGATTCCAGCACCCGGGTTAAACCTACAACACAAGATCAAACAGTAATTTCATAGGGCATAATAATATAGTAATGAAAAAATGTGTAACGTTATTATATGTAGAAATCTTACCCTTTCGCAACTGGAACAAGATAAATCCTCCCAGAATCATCTAAGTCTCCTGGCTGCCTAGTAACTGATGGTGGATGCACTGGCGTGGCCGAATCTGAAGAACCAGATGGAGTGCCTCCCAGCTGAAGCTCCGATAACCCAATAGATCCAGCAGAATCACAGTGCGTAGCTGCGTGACTGCTGTAGGAGGGTATCGATGATGGTCGATGCCTGGAGGGGACAACGACAGTCCAAAAGTACTCTATTGGCGATGGCATGGTCATAGGAGCCGGATGAGTCGGTGAAGACCTAGGTAGTGGCCCCACACGCGTAAGAGTAGGTATGGAATCCTCGGATGACCTAGAATATGAGGGTTGTGCTGGCGTGTCAGCTAACCGATCCTCAGATATATGAATACCGGTCGGCCGGATATAAGACAGAATTTGTCTTTTCTTTTTTGGTTTCGTCGTATCAACTTTTCCCTTACCTTTGTCATCTCTGCCTGACATCTAAATTAAGTTAAATTAACAAGTAGTTAGTTCATACAATATGAATATATATATATATATAAATATATATATATATATATATATATATAAGAAAACATTCTAAGTAACTAATTTGAAGTTACTATATAAATCATGGAAAAGTGGAAACAACAAACTTAAAAAGTATATTACATATCAATCTTACACAAGAAACATAAAGTTATATATACAGTACAAAGCATAAAAACATCAATACATAATAAATACAACCTATACAACTAATCCTCCTCTTCTGAAGACTCTCCACTAAACCATTCATCCTCTTCGGAGGGTTCCTCATCTCCTACCCACCCAGTCGCTTCTTCCGCAATATTAACTTCTTCTAATATATTTTCTGGGTGACTCAAATCGTCCACTAATTCAACGTCCACTAGCTGGTGATCAATCTGCATTTCATTTTGATACGCAGTCTCCAGCACATTCTCAACTTTCACCCGTTCTATAGGCTTTGTTTTGATTACAGCCCACCAATCAGACTTGTCATTGCGTAACGGATAAGGAGCATAATACACTTGCTTAGCATTTTGCGCTAGCACAAATGGATCGTAAATAAGATACGACCTATTGTGCTTCACTTCAATGATGTTATGCTCCTTATGTACTCTTGTGCCTGTTGTGCTTGGATCAAACCACTTACATCGAAAGAGGACAATTTTTTTTATTGGGTAACCATCATACTCCAGTTCTAAGATCTCGTGTATGATGCCAAAGTAATCAACATCATCATCACCCTTAACCCAAACACCACTATTGTTTGTTTTCCTTGCTCTGGAGTGTTGTGCAGTGGAAAAATTAAACCCATTCACTTTGTATTGCAACATTGCAATAGTTTCAATTAGACCCAAAGAAATATCTCTCAAAATCTGATCGTATGCGGCTGGATTTGGTGAATGGTGTACCTAAAAAATATTATATATATATATATTTTAGTTGAGGAATGTGTAAATGTTTAAACTTTGTTGAAATAATAAAACATTTACGAATCTTATTTTTAAACCATGTTGCAAAGGATGCATACACTTGATTTTCGTGGAATTGAGTCTTAAATGAACTGAACATCAAACATGGGAAACACAATTAGTTTCTTTAATGGAATGAGTAAACAAATAAGATATGTTAAAATTTTAATGTCCTTACTTCAGAAATGGCTCAATTTTCGGGCAATTAAGCAAGACATACAAAGTTGCTGCTTTGCGCTCCGTGGGAGTGAGCCGCCGAGGTATGGTCTTTTTAGCCTTACAACCAGATTGATTGAAAATTGATATCGGTTGCAAATGAGGCTCATTCACATCGTCCTGGTGACGATTCGGAAGGTTTCTTGAACAAGCAACTTCATCACGAAAGTAGTATGAACAAAATTGAGAAGTTTCTCTTGCAAGATATGCCTCAACTATAGAGCCTTCCACCCTATGTTTGTTTTTGGGCCCCCTTTTCAATTTTCCAATTTCCTTGTACAA
The DNA here is from genome assembly GCA_030864215.1 of Capsicum pubescens. Taxonomy (NCBI): domain Eukaryota; kingdom Viridiplantae; phylum Streptophyta; class Magnoliopsida; order Solanales; family Solanaceae; genus Capsicum; species Capsicum pubescens. The sequence goes on from CM061538.1 coordinate 267,822,784, forward strand.
TCGTAAGGTTAGACACTTACTATATATAAAAAAGATATCTATGAATTTAAATATGTTGCAACTGCTTATCGTTCGAATGGATACATCCACCTAGTTTGAACTGGACCGCCTAGCCGAGTTTCGTGGACAAGGTAAATGGGAAGATGTTCCATCACATCGAAGAACGCTGGTGGGAAAATCTTCTCCAGTTTGTTGGTGATAATGATAATATTACTTTCCATTCGCACCAGATTTTCTTCTTTTAATGTGCTGGCACATAAGTCTTTGAAGAACAAACTGATCTCTGCTATTGGTTTCCATATGTTTTCAGGTAAACCAATAAAAGCAATTGGAAGTAATTGTTCCATGAAAATATGACAATCATGGTTTTTCATTCTATGCAACATTCCTTGTGTCATATTAACCCTCTTTCCCAAATTTGAGGCATATTCATCGAGCATCTTCAAACTTTGAACCCACTCACATATTTGTCGCTTTTGGTCCAACTTGAATGTAAAACAAGCCTTGGGATTTAAAACATTGCCATTGAGCCCCTGCTGTAAGTGTAATTATCTGCGGTTGCAATACTCTGGTAAGTCAAGTCTGGCCTTAGGATTATCCTTTGTTTTGCCGGTGACATCCATAATTGTGTTGAACAAGTTGTCAAAGTAGTTCTTCTCAGTATGCATGGTATCAACATTATGTCTAAGTAAATTATCTAGCCAATATTCTAACTCCCAAAATATACTTTGCTTAGTCCAGTTATGCAAAATGCCACATCTATCAAGCCTGTACAATCGTTCCTCGCTGGCTTTGGGCGAATCCTGAACTATTTCCCAGATGTCATGACCAGACAACCTAGGAGGTGGACTATCATGTTCCCTTCTATTCCTCCGGAATGCATTCTTGATTCTCCTAAATTCATGATCAGGAGGCAGGAAACAACGATGACAATCAAACCAAGATTTTTTCCTGCCATGTATCAATGTGAAAGATTTTGTTTTGTCCATGCAGTATGGACAAGCCAACTTTCCAGCTGTCATCCACCCAGACAACATTCCATAAGCAGGAAAATCATTAACAATCCACATTAGATATGCACGCAGATTAAAATTCTGTTTAAGAGAGATGTCCCAAATTTGAACCCCCTCATGCCATAAAATTTGATGTTCATCGATCAAAGGTTGCAAATAGACATCTATTCTGCTTTTTAGATTACGTGGGCCAGGAATAACACAATTCAGAAATATATAGGGACTAGTCATCAACAATTCAGGAGGAAGATTATAAGGAGTGATAAATACAGGCCAACATGAATATGGAGCACCACCAACTGAAAAAGGAGAGAAACCATCCGCACATAATCCCAATCGAATGTTTTGTGGCTCAGCTATGAAATCCGGATAAGTTGCATCAAAATGCTTCCAAGCCTCTCCATCAGATGGATGACACATAACACCAGTGAGCCTTTTATTTTCACTGTGCTATCTCATATGAGGAGCTGAGTTGTTTGAAGCATAAAACCTCTTCAACCTTGGTATAAGAGGTAAATAATGCATCGCCTTAACAACAATTTTATTTTCAGTAGAACCACGTTTATATCGAGAGTGCTGACAAAACTTACAGAACTCCAGGTTAGCATCCCCCTTAAAGTATAATATGCAACCATTTTCACAACAATCAATTCTAACCAAGGATAGACCTAACTTTGACATCAATCTTTTTGCCTTATAGAAAGAATCAGGAACCTCCAAGTCAGGGTCAACTAACTCTTTAATAAAATCTATAATTGAGTCCATTCCTCCTTCTGCAATATTCCAGTCAGATTTAATATTTAATAATCTAACAGCAACAGACAAACGAGAGTGCAAACACCCGTAAAAAAAGGATGACTAGCAGCATGCAATTCATTGTAGAAATTCCTCGCTTCACTATTAGGAACATGTTCAAGATTTTCCCTTAAGTCCCTACACTTAACCATTTTCAACCAACTAAGTGACCTAACAAATCGCATTCAAAACAACAAAATACCCTTTAAAGTCCCTACACTTAACCATGTTCAACCAACTAAGTCACCGAACAAAACACATTCAAAACAAATAATTCCCCTTTAAAGTCCCTACACTTAACCATGTTCAACCAACTAAGTCACCGAACAAAACACATTCAAAATAAATAATTCCCCTTTAAAGTCCCTACACTTAACCATTTTCAAGTGACTAAGTCACCGAACAAACCACGTTCAAAACAAATAATTCCCCTTTAAAGTCCCTACACTTAACCATTTTCAACCAACTAAGTCACTGAACAAAACACATTCAAAACAACTAATTCCCCTTTAAAGTCCCTACACTTAACCATTTTCAACCAACTAAGTCACCGAACAAAACACATTCAAAAGAAGTAATTCCCCTTTAAAGTCCCTACACTTAACCATTTTCAACCAACTAAGTCACCGAACAAACCACATTCAAAACAAATAATTCCCCTTTAAAGTCCCTACACTTAACCATGTTCAACCAACTAAGTCACCGAACAAAACACATTCAAAACAAATAATTCCCCTTTAAAGTCCCTACACTTACCCATTTTCAAGTGACTAAGTCACCGAACAAATCACATTCAAAACAAATAATTCCCCTTTAAAGTCCCTACACTTAACTATTTTCAACCAACTAACTCACCGAACAAACTACATTCAAAACAAATAATTCCCCTTTAAAGTCCCTACACTTAACCATTTTCAAGTTACTAAGTGACCTAACAAATCGCATTCAAAACAACAAAATGCCCTTTAAAGTCTCTACACTTAACCATGTTCAACCAACTAAGTCACCGAACAAAACACATTCAAAACAACAAAATACCCTTTAAAGTCCCTACACTTAACCATGTTCAACCAACTAAGTCACCGAACAAAACACATTCAAAACAAATAATTCCCCTTTAAAGTCCCTACAATTAACCATTTTCAAGTGACTAAGTCACCGAACAAACCACATTCAAAACAAATAACTCCCCTTTAAAGTCCCTACACTTAACCTTGTTCAACTAAGTCACCGAACAAAACACATTCAAAACAAATAATTTCCCTTTAAAGTCCCTACACTTACCCATTTTCAAGTGACTAAGTCACCGAACAAATCACATTCAAAACAAATAATTCCCCTTTAAAGTCCCTACACTTAACTATTTTCAACCAACTAACTCACCGAACAAACCACATTCAAAACAAATAATTTCCCTTTAAAGTCCCTACACTTAACCATTTTTAAGTTACTAAGTGACCTAACAAATCGCATTCAAAACAAAAAAATACCCTTTAAAGTCCCTACACTTAACCATCTTCAACCAACTAAGTCACCGAACAAAACACATTCAAAACAAATAATTTCCCTTTAAAGTCCCTACACTTAACCATTTTCAAGTGACTATGTCACCGAACAAACCACATTCAAAACAAATAATTCCCCTTTAAAGTCCCTACACTTAACCATTTTCAACCAACTAAGTCACCAAACAAACCACATTCAAAACAAATAATTCTCCTTTAAAGTCCCTACACTTAACCATTTTCAAGTGACTAAGTGACCTAACAAATCGCATTCAAAACAACAAAATACCCTTTAAAGTCCCTACACTTAACCATGTTCAACCAACTAAGTCACCGAACAAAATATTCAAAAGAAGTAATTCCCCTTTAAAGTCCCTACACTTAACCATTTTCAACCAACTAAGTCACCGAACAAACCACATTCAAAACAAATAATTCCCCTTTAAACTCCCTACACTTAACCATTTTCAAGTTACTAAGTGACCTAACAAATCGCATTCAAAACCATAAAATACCCTTTAAAGTCCCTACACTTAACCATGTTCAACCAACTAAGTCACCGAATAAAACACATTCAAAACAAATAATTCCCCTTTAAAGTCCCTACACTTAACCATTTTCAAGTGACTACGCACCGAACAAACCACATTCAAAATAAATAATTCCCCTTTAAAGTCCCTACACTTAACCATTTTCAAGTGACTAAGTGACCTAACAAATCGCATTCAAAACAACAAAATACCCTTTAAAGTCCCTACACTTAACCATGTTCAACCAACTAAGTCACCGAACAAAACACATTCAAAACAAATAATTCCCCTTTAAAGTCCCTACAATTAACCATTTTCAAGTGACTAAGTCACCGAACAAACCACATTCAAAACAAATAATTCCCCTTTAAAGTCCCTACACTTAACCATTTTCAACCAACTAAGTCACCGAACAAAACACATTCAAAACAAATAATTCCCCTTTAAAGTCCCTACACTTAACCATTTTCAACCAACTAAGTCACCGAACAAAACTCATTTAAAAGAAATAATTCCTCTTTAAAGTCCCTACACTTAACCATTTTCAACCAACTAACTCACCAAACAAACCACATTCAAAACAAATAATTCCCCTTTAAAGTCCCTACACTTAACTATTTTCAAGTTACTAAGTGACCTAACAAATCACCTTCAAAACAACAAAATACCCTTTAAATTCCCTACACTTAACCATGTTTAACCAACTAAGTCACCGAACAAAACACATTCAAAACAAATAATTCCCCTTTAAAGCCCCTACACTTAACCATTTTTAAGTGACTAAGTCACCGAACAAACCACATTCAAAACAAATAATTCTCCTTTAAAGTACCTACACTTAACCATTTTCAACCAACTAAGTCACCGAACAAACCACATTCAAAACAAGTAATTCCCCTTTAAAGTCCCTACACTTTACCATGTTCAAGTGACTAAGTGACCGAACAAATCACATTCAAAACAAGAAATGATATAAGATCATGTTGACAGTACAGGAAATAAGAAAAAATAAAATGTCAAGAACAATGCTAGTGAATCGCACAAGGCCACACACGGCTTCAGTAGACTTCAATATGAACAATAAAAGGAAGATAACAACAATAGTGAATCGCACAAGGCCCCACACGGCTTCACTATGTCAACTTACCTTTGATATTTTTCTTAATGTCTTGATATTTCAAAATGACAGCTTTAATCTGCTTCTTGATTCTCTCACGGGAAGCTGCACTATCAAAAATGATGATCTTAGCAAATTAAAAGACAGACTACTGCAATTTTCTCCAAAATACCCATCTACTCTATGCTACATTCATGTTTAAGTATTGGAAATAGGAGAGAGTTAATGCAGTATTTTGTTTTATAGCATATATAATGACATATGAACACCTAATAATACTGTTTCTAATAGTAGTAGCCTTTTTTCCCCTAAATATATTTTAGATATTTTAATGTAATTTTCAGTATTGTTTTTAAATTCCTATAAATAGTTATAGTGCCCTGTATCCCGTATCTCGAAAGTGTACAATTTATCTGAAGTGAAAATGTCAGTGGTGGAGGGTGGTTGTTCATGTCCAATAGATATAACATGTGAAAGTGACATTATTTTATCCAAAAACAAAAAGACAGAAAAGTGATAGGCTATATACATAAGAACTAAGCAATTCCATTGGTGACTGTAAACATATATTTAAGCCTCAAATAACTCTTAACTTAGCTATTAAGAATACCATCTAGTATATAACTAACGGTCTTCACACTAAGTAATACAAGGGCACTATCTAAGAAAATATGACACTTAACAATCTTTTTCACAATCACAAAGGGAGGTCTAGATTTTCAATCCTTAACAACCTAATACTTTCATTAATGACCTATGATTCACAATGAAACGTCAACAACAACTAAGAACAGTAAACTATATTGGTTCAAGTTTGGGATTCTACCACAAGTTATTTGATTTACTCGGTTCGAAATCACTTCTAGAAAAAATAACATAATCATACACCATAACTTACCATATTTATACAAACTAAGATTAATAACCCTAATCGACCTTACTATCCAATAAGAACATTTTGAGCACTTACCCGAATTGAAGTGATGGAGAAGAGTGGTGGAGAAGATCCCGTTTGAGAAAAACGTGACAAACTTTGAGAAAAAGAACCGATTTTAACCTGTTTTTTCGCGATTTTGAGCTGCTTTTTCGCGATTTTGAGCTATTCTTTGCGATTATGAGCCCTATACCCTTTTTTTCTTTTCTTTATTTGGGGATTGGGTGGGTCGGGTCAGTTTAAAATTGGTTTTAATTTTTTTTTTAAAATAACAAAAAAACCGACCACCTGTGGTCGGTATGTGGTCGGTTTTACTAAGTTTTTGATAAATTATACTTTAATAAACTACAATTATTAAATTTAATTTAATTTTTAATAGATTGTTTTTTCAATAAATTGTATAATATTTATAACAGATAAATTATATAATATATATATAACGTGTTAATCAGATAAATTATCGTCGTCTTACGTTATTACAACTTCAACAATATACGTCTGTTTACATTATATTGAAATAAAATAGTATATCTATTTCATCACTACACGAGATATACGTATATATAAATTTATTCAATTGGCTATCAATATTCAAATACGTACTATATACATCACATACCCAATTTTACTACCCCATAATAATATACTACGTATTTCATGGAAACTTAGTTGAATTATCGGTTGGTTTATCTTATGTCATTAACATACGCTCACTATATAATATGTATATATATACTATATATATACCTATACACACACACACACATATATACATATTATCGACTACCCCATTGTATTTCACATATACTTAAATAAATAATCGGTTTATTATTTATCTTATGTCATTAATATACCGTCGTTGTATAATATGTATATATTATGTATATATTATATATATACATATACATATATACAGACACATATACACACTATCGACTATATAAATTTCAAAATACATACTATATACATCACATGCGTATACAAGTATATTATCCAATAATATAATGCGATGTGTTTCTTATACATACTTATATTAGTGTTCGATTAATTATATTTGATTAACTTAATATATTAGGTTTCTTATACATACTTACATTAGTAACATATTATATATATCTATATATACACATTCATTATACAAAGGTTATGCATGTTTAACGTCATTTAACGTATATACGAAAGAAAATATTTATTTTATATATTGAAACATAAATAAAATATAAAGATTATGTTTAACATAATTTTTTTATTTTATTTGATATATTTTTAAGTGTAATTTTTTCAAAAAATTGTGGAATGATTGATTTTTATTATTATTACTGATTATCTACTACGTGTAATTTCAAAAAATTATATATATATATATATATATATATATATTACATTATATATATAATTATTTTTTATGAAATAAATAATATATATATTTGATTACATTTATATAATTATTTTGATTACATATAAATATTATGTGTAAAAGTATTTTCTTTTTCTTTTTAGTTTCAAAACCGACCAAAAGTGGATGGTTTTTTATTTCTAAAAAAAAAAGAAAAACATTTTGAAAACCGACCACAAGTGGTCGCTTTATAGAAATATTTTTTTTATTATTTTTATAAAACCGACCACTTGTGGTCGGTTTTATTATTTTTTTAACATTTTAATTTTTAAATTATATAATAATTAATATTAAAATTATTGGATTATTTATTTTGATATTTTCTAATAAAACAGCGACCACATGTGGTCGCTTTTTAATATTTTTTTTTAAAAAAATATATTAAAAAACCGATCGCAAAGTGGTTGTTTTTTTTCGATCACTTTATTGTGGTCGGTTTTGGGTGGTCGGTATTTGCTGTTTTTCTAGTAATGAGTGTAGCTTACACTTGTTTTCGAGCGATACACATTAGTAGTGCGGATATAGAAAGAGCCTTTATAAGTAGCAGAAATCACATTCTTTCCCATGAGTTTATGGGACAGAAGAGCACTGCAAAAAGCATCAGAAAAAACTTGTAAAACAGCTCAACTATAGCATGCAAAAAAGGTACAGTAATTCTGATCATAAGAATCGCAACAAGTACCCATATCAATCTGAATTTGGCATAAAAGAGATTTGAGAAGACCATAGTTTCATTTGGATTTGGGATGAAAGAAGTTGTGTTGGACCATAGTTTCTTTCAATTAAGGATTGTTTACAGTGTACCTTATGCTTGAAAGTTATAAATGACATTCCCAATTGATCCAAGTACCCGCAACAACACCAAGACTAACATTAGACACATTCTGGTCAAAGACGATGAATTTTTTTTCTAATATGTTATCAGACTTGATATGAAGAGTTACCAAAAATCGTTAACGAAGGTGTGTGAAGTGGATTTGCCACTACTATTGTAAGCTCCATAAGATTCACCAGCTTAAGGTCCAGAAAATGGTGAAAAAAATTTATCATTATGTTTAACCTTCTTAAATGTTTGAGCTATTTGAGTAAGCAAAAATGGATTCTGAATTTTGTCAAGAAGAGTTGGATCTAACACCTGCAATTTATCAATGCCACATTTATTACACGGAGTTTATGTCACGACTCGAGCCGGGGCCCTAGCCGTAATGAGCATCCTAAACCATGAAGGCCCGGGTGCTCTTCTAAATCTAGTAATCATGCACAATATTCATATAATATAAGAAAATTTGCGGGAAACAACACATGACGGAATCATGGTCAATCTCATAACTTGAACAATTTGAAAAGGAAATTCTGAATATTCTAAACATGTGACAACCGTCTGCGAAATCTCTAACATTACAATATCCATCATAAATCTGAAATAAAACTGGAACAAGGGCCCCAGTAGACCATAAAAAGAAAGAAGCAATGAAATCTAAAAATCAGGCCTTCCAGAATAGAGAAGGCTCACCAACTGCAACTTCTGACACACACGGATCTATTTCTGAATGGGACCACGGGACTGTGCCTCAGATCCTGAGATATAGGGGGTCAATACATATGTACTGGTACGCAGGACTATCCAAAAATAAAATACTGATACATAAAGTAAGTGAGAGAAATTCATGAAACAAAACACATCATTATAAACCATTTGAAAATTCACGGGCATAGTAAATAGGTATTTAGGAATAGTTCTATAAATCAACTCAACATCTTTGTCTTAGTTCTAAGTTAGGTGGTACACCCTACAAGTATGATATTCTACGGGCTATATGGAATCCTCCATTGACTCGGCAGGTAAGCCCCCAACCCAAGTTTGCCGCAAGAGTTGAAGTTTCTGATTCTGATACGCCACAGGGAACTAGGCCAGTGTATAATCCCTCTTGGGGAAATAATAACCTGTATCAGCAAAACACGGTTTTGGGAAATAAGTTATCTGAACTCGTGCCTTCTTCGGATAACCACCTAACATCTCTTAAGCCCATTTTTAGCCTTTTCTAAACATGCATCTTTCTGAAATCAATTTCTGAAAAATCTGAATGAAATCTGACTTATGTTCTGTTCTGAGTCTGTTATGGCATTATTTATTTTGGTATCGTCATACTAAGGCTTGCAAGTCGTATTTCTAATACATAAAATATCATGTTATAGTCTCTTCATTCAAAACATAAAATTTGGACCACCATATCATTCAAACAGTTCAAGAGAATTCATACTTCAAAATATATGTCAAATTATGCAAAGAATCTCGCTTTTCAACATTTCAACAAAGACGTGGTGGTCATGTATTTTTGACAAACCATGTAATTCTTTCATTTATATATCTTCAATATTTGTCAACATGTAAAACCTCCCTCTCTTCAATTCATAATCAAAACCAAGTCTTACGCAATAGTAAAGACGTTTGTAATATGCTTCTCAATATGGATTTGAACAATTTATAACATATGAACACAAGGGGATTTATAACAAAAGAGGGATTATGATTATTTGTGCTCTCAATTCAAGTTTCAAACATCAAACCACATGCATATATATATATGAACAATAAACGAGTTTTAAGGGGTAAGGCCTCAATACCAAAACATTGATGTCAAGAAGATTTCATAATGCATAATTATAAACGTAACTTTCAAAATCCCTTTGTAAATTCATGATTTCTATAACCTTAAGCCTTATTCGAAATGTTTTCAATAATTTCGTGTAGTTTAGGAAAACCCACGTACCTTAATTACTTAGTTTAAAGAGTAGAACTCGAATCTTGATTTGTTCCTTGGAAATCTTGGACTTAAAGATTGATTTCTTGCTTTCTTGTTCTTGGAAGAAACCCTAGTTTGATCTTGTTTTTGAGAGTGAAGAGGGAGTTTTGATGTTGTATAACTGATGAGGATTCATCATTAATATTTTAGAGAGTGATTAAATCCATTGGGGAGGTTTTCTGAAGAGGAAAAGTACCAAAACACCCCTTTTAAAGCACCCCGCCTTTGAAACTTCAAATTTTGCCCGACGGCTTGGTTGACGAACCGTCAGAAGGGTGAATGACCGTCACCTTGACCGTCGGCTCATGTCCAATGACTGATATCAGTGTTTTAGGGGTGACGGAAGGCTTGAAGATCCGTCACAAACCTGACGGTCCGTCACAGACCTGACGGTCCGTCGGGTCGGTCGTCGCACCCTTGACAGATTAATACCTCTCTGTAAAATGGGCATAACATTTTACCCTGCTATCGAATTAAGGAGAAACTAGTGGAGTTAGAAAGAGAACTCAAATACCTTTCATTTGATATATAGTAGGTCCCCTAATTCTATATATACAAAAAGTTATGGTCTATTGAAGTTTACACAAGTTTTGATGTTCACCAAAACTCAATCGATAGGAAAGCTTTCAACTCGCCCTAGAGTTAAGGGACCTCTATGATATCAATTCATGCTCAACTAGATTCCCACACTACATAATTGATAAACACACTAAATTTGTATAGGATTTATTGTCTTTTGGAATTATTACGCGTAGGAATGACAGTTTATAATCTAGCCCAAAATGCGGGTTGTTACATTATCCCCCCTTGGGATCATTCGTCCCTGAATGATGATTCGGGCCACAACAAGCACGGTTTAATGAACTAAATGGAAGAAAAGAAGTAGCATAGGATTTTTACCTTCTAAATCATCATCCACGACTTCAAAAAGAGTCAGGTACCTCTCACGCATATCATCTTCTGACTCCCAAGTAGCTTCCTGACTTTTTGATTCCTCCACATCACCTTAACCGAAGCTATTTCCTTGCTCCTCAACTTCCAAACTTGGCGATCCATAATGGCAATGGGTTCTTCTTCATACAAAATGGAGTCTTTCACATTGATTTCCTCTACAGGAAACACTAGAGAATGATATCCAATGCACTTCTTCAACATAGAAATATGGAATATTGGATGAATAGAAGCCAGGCTTGTGGGCAAAACTAACTCATAGGTAACCCCACCGATCCTCTTCAAAATATGATATGGTCCTATATAACGAGGACTAAGCTTCCATTTTCTTTCGAAATGCATGACTCCCTACATAGGAAAGACTTTGAGAAACACCTAATCACCAACCTCTAATTCTAACTCCCTTCTCCTAACATCGGCATAGGATTTCTGACGACTCTGAGCTGTCTTAAGTCACTCTCTAATGATCTTCACCTTCTCCATTTGCCGATGAACAAGATCAAGCCCGAACAATTGGGTTTCATCTACTTCATACCACCCAATTGGTTATCTACATCTCCTCCCATAAAGTACTTCAAAAAGAGCCATCTGAATACTCGCATGGTAACTATTATTGTAGGCGAACTCTATCAATGGCAAATGATCTACCCAAATACCTTTGAAGTCAATTAGGTAGACTCTTAATATACCCTCAAGGGTCTGAATGGTGCATTCAGCTTGCCCATCAGTCTGAGGGTGGAAGGCAGTGCCCAGGTTCACTTAGGTACCTAAACCCCTCTGGAAAGACTGCCAAAACTGCAAAGAGAATTGCGTACTTCGATTGGATATAATGTATACCAGTGCCCCATGCAAATAAACTATTTCCTCAATGTACAACTTTGCATAATCGTCTCCCGAGTAGTTAGTCCTCACAGGCAGAAAGTGAGCTGACTTGGTCATTCGGTCTACGATCACCCAAATGGAATCATATTGGTTTCGAGACCTCCGTGATGAAATCCATATTGATTATTTGGGAACTTGGAATCACCGTGATGAAATCCATATTGATTATCTCTGTAATACCCCATACTTTTTCCAGCTTAAATTCGTCCCTAGAATATCAAAAATTATCTTAAAAAAGGAATAACTTTTGTTATGTATAGAATTTTCCAGATTTTGACCTTCTATTGTGTGGAAAATTGAATAAGCTTTCCATCAATACCAAATTCGCCTAAATCCGATATGCGGTTGAAAAGTTATTGCATTTTTAAGTTGACAGTGTGCCACCTAGGCACTCAGCGCGGCGCGGAGAAGGCAAAAATGGCAATCGTCAATTCCAATGGACCTCCGCAATATTGGCGCATCGCAGAGTCGTCCATTTTCCCATTTGTCAAAATCCAGTAGCCCAATGCGATCTTACCGCATCGCGTTGGTGGCCAAAATGGCATTCCAAAAGGGCACCATGATGGTAGCGCATCGCGGAGTCTACCCAGTTCCCAATTGTCCTAATTCCAGTAAGTCACCGTGATAGTGGCGTATCGCGGTGGCCTACCAGTTCGGAAAATATTGCTTTTTCCAAATCCATTTAGAAGTTTAAGAGGGGTATTTTGGTCAAATCCCAAGGCCCCAATCCGTCCAAAACATATGATTAAACATATTCAAGGCACTTTATGCCCAATTTCATCCATTCTCTCTCAAAGCAAAACCCTAGAGCTCCAAAGCTTCTTCTCCAAGAAATCAAAATCCTCCATAGTTACTCCAAGAAAGCTTTAAATTGAGGATTTTCAAAACAAGATAATCAAGAACTCATCTCCAAGAACTCAAATAGGAATCAATAATTCAAGGTTTCTTCCTCTAATCATCTATCAAGGTATGCGAGATTTATGAACAAGGATCTCCTTCCATCCTTGATAAGAAAAACACTAAGAACTTGAATAAAAATGTGAAACACACTAAGAATAAGAAGAGATGAAGAAGAACACACAAGAACACATTCGGATTTAACAAGAAACAAGATAAAAATACATTAAATGAAAGAATAGATAGTGAGACATACACCTACACCAATGAATAGCATCAAGGTGTATATCAAACACCAAGGCACACAACACCAATGAAGGATAACACCACACTCTTAGGTGGACACAAAGAGATCAACTCCTCAAGCACCCACCTTTCTTGCCAAAATGTCAACTCAAGTGAATCCACACTCAAGCTAACCCTAGTTTCAATGTCTTTTCCAAGACCTACACTACAACAACTTTTCCAAGCCCCACACTAAGGAAAGAAAATACAATTTGAGTATCACTCAATCAATTCATCAAAAACTTAGAAAAATAGAAGCTAAAAGGTCTATTTATACTATTACATAACAATGACTAAATTGCCCTTAATGAGAGCTTAAGTTGGGGCGCCTCTTGAGTGTTAATTTGGAGAGTAAAAAGTCCTCAATGCCCTTAATGAGAGATGCCTCTTGAGTGTGAGACTTCCTCTCTTCACTTGAATAAGGCTTCAAAAGGCTCCAAAAGATCTTCAATCACTTGCAAAAATTTGAAACTTGAAGCTTCTACAAGACCTTGTAATTCTTGTGCTCTATAGGCTTGTATCACCCTCTCCATCTTGAAAGGAATTTGACCTCAAATCCTTTACACCTTGCAAAAACAAAGAGAGGGACAACAAGCATACAATCCTTATGATAGGAGGGTTAACATTAGTACCACAACTATATAAACACACCAAAGGGGTCCACTCTTGGAATATAGCCAAAATCCTTTGTTATAATCATGAAACACTTACATCACAAAGGATGTGACTAAGATAGACATCAAAGAAAGAAGAGTGAAACCCGAAATCATCACATATATCAACAAGCCAAGGTTGTTATATTTAAAATACATCCACGGGTCCTTTGTGTGTGACATGAAAAGCTTAGCATGAAGTACACAAAGGAGGTGGTTTTGGCAAATAGCAAGAGATAAGGAAACTACAATGGTCTTAGTGGCTTTACTATACCCAAAAGGTAAGACTACCTTTGTCTTAGGAACTATAAGATACATTTGTTTCATTACCTCTACAAAGGACCTCATCAAATATGGTGCCACTATTAATCCTAATGTCCACCTCTCTCACATATCATCATCATTCAAACAAGGAAACCAGCCACCAAACTTACTACCTCTACATAATACCTATTCAAAATTAACAAGGTTATCATCATAGGTAAAAAGGTAGTATAGGAAGGAATCTAGTGCAAAGACATCACCTAAGGTGCTATCATCTACAAGAGGGTCACTTGGTCCAAAAGATATAACACATAAGGCACACAAGGATGTAATTAAATCAATTCAGCACATATGACTTCTTCCGCTCAAGTAAAACATCAACTTGGAATCCACAAGTTGTGGTTCATATAACTTAAGCATAAGTGTGTTAAATAAGGATGCACGCATAAAAACAATACCCCAAAGAGGCAATGACACATTTGCCCTAGGGTCCATAAATATGAAACCACCTCTGAGAAAGGGGTTCCAAATCAGAATCAAGTTACCAAGAATGGCACCAGGATAAAATGGAAGAAGTAGCCAAGGATCTAGGCCGAGGCTAATCTTTTCTTCCCCTAGAATGCCATTCCTACAATCACACATATCATTTTTCTTTAAAAGAAGACTAACATTCAAGGATAAAGACTTACTGCCTAGAAGGTTTCTCTCAACAAGATTCATTCCGTCATTCACAATATTTTCAAACACATAATCACCATGAGCAAAACTAGTAGCACGATTTGCATCACACAAGCTCAGAGAATCATATCCAATATCAAGGTCAATATTAAAAGAATGAACACTAACTTGAGGCCTTTTATTTACATCACTCACATGATCAAGTAGTGAACTATCCTTAAGAGCAAATTAACCAACATATGCAATAAGAGAACTACTAAGGAAGGATTCATGCCTTTCTACACTATGTAAACCCAAAATCTCATCACCTTGGCTACTAATAGCCACATCACAAAATTTTAAGCTTAAGTGAGTGTAGAGTGTACCAATTTCACCTTGGTTTGTACTAGGGAAGCCCACTTGTTTTAAATTCTCAGCCAAGGGTGCAATGGGAACACCAACATGTTTGGGAGGGAATTTTTTTTTATTCTCCTTTGGAAATATATCATTATGTACCTGCACATAAGAATAATCAATGCTAGGCAAAGTGCTAACATTTGGGTTAGTGAGTAACAAGGATTCTTTGTGGACAAGATCCACAATCAAGCATTTCTTTCCCCTTCCAACTTCACTACCCATGACTTCCATTTCTCTTTTCCTCTTTTCTTCACACTCTTCTTGTATCTCACCACCAAATTTCTCTCTATCTTGAGGCTTGGAAATGTTCTCTTTGGATTCTAACTTGTGGAGAGGAGGCATTGGATTTTGTGAAGTGTAGGGTTTTTGAACTTGAGGTGTTTGGACTTGTAAAGGGTAAGGCCTTCGGTCAAGTGAGTTTGGAGCTTGGTAGTTTGTATTTTGAGGTGGCATTTAAGTTTTCGGAGGTTTTGGTGGACATAGTCTATCAATACCCCCATTAATTCTAGTTATGTCATCCTTCATTGAAGCCAAATCATTTTTTATTGATGTCATTTCGGTTTGCACTATGTCCACCTTTCAGCCAAAAGCCTCAAATCCAGCCGTGATTATTCCAAGAATATTGTTATCCAAGATTTGGGAGTGTGAACCTTCGAGTTCCATTGTCAAGTGTACCTAAAGAAACAAGTAAAACCTACAAAACGAACAAACAAGTTAGTCCAATAATCCTCACCACTCTCACACTTGATTCTTACCTTACACTTGGTTTCACAAGTGTTGATACTTTGGCATGTACTTGGCAAGTGCATGAGGGATGATTCTACTTTGGTCCTGAATCGATTTTTGTTTGAGACGACTCAAAAAAAATAGCTTACGGACTTGAACCATCAAGTTACAACGAAGTACAAACAAGAAAAGCACACAAACAATGATGACACGAAACAAAAGACTCTAAACTAATTATTAACCTAGTAGATAATTTATAGTTTGCTAATTAGTGATAGAATCAACACAAAAAAAATTAGAAATAATAAATTGAAACATAGAAATCTAATTTAGAACTCAATTTGGTTGTTCATAAAAGTGATGATGTGGCAGCTTGTGGTTGGACGTCACTTTTTAAAAAAATTTCAATTCTCAAATTTTGTCTCAGCCAAACAACACTTAGGGAAAGAAGAGAATTCAGTTTTTTTTTTGGGGGGGGGATGCAAGTTTGAAGCCTTTACAAACTTTAAATTAAATTTGGAATGGAAGTGGTTTTCCCTTGTACTTTCAATTTGTACTTGCTTTGTACTTGATTATTCCCTTTGCTCCCTCCTTCTTTTGGATGAAATAGGATATGCTAGGGAATATTCTTGTACAAACACTTAGTACACTCTCTTTCTTCTACCTTTTTAGATCAAACACGCTACTTGAATATTCTTCTTCAACAAGATTTGAAGATGATGGATGAACAAGATGAATATTCAAGAGTTGACCAAGGTTTGACCACTAGGCAAATGAAGCCTAATTTCAATTTTTCTTTTAGATTTAGGTTTTCTTTACCAAGACAAGCTCAACCAACAACAAATCAAGGAAAAACCATCCAACTATCATAAAAACCACACGGATCTCACCTCCAAAAGCTTTAAACACGGCACAACAATGGCGGATCTAGCTCAAACACAACCAAATCTTGTTCCAAACGTAGATCTAGACTCCTTAAGTGCTAGGGAACAATGATCTAGCACTTGAAACCAACAAAACAACATAAAAATTTGTAGATCTAACCTTTTAAATTCGTATCTACCACACAAACACAAGACTCAACAATTTTATTTTATATTTTTTGACTCTAGACTCTTTTTTTGTGAAGATTTTCTTAGATTCAAGACTTAGAGTTATGGGAACAACTCTAATACATGGCTCTTGATATCAAATGATAAGAAAAACACTAAGAACTTGAATAAAAATGTGAAACACACTAAGAAGAAGATGAGATAAAGCAGAACACACAAGAACACATTCAGATTTAACACGAAATAAGATATGAATGCATTAAATAAAAGGATAGATAGTGAGACATACACCTACACCAATGAATAGCACCAAGGTGTGTATCAAACACCAAGACACACAACACTAATGAAGGATAACACCACGCTCTTAGGTGGACACAAAGGGATCAACTCCTCAAGCACTCACCTTTCTTGCCAAAATGTTAAGTCAAGTGAATCCACACTCAAGCTAACCCTAGTTTCAATGTCTTTTCCAAGACCTATACTACAACAGCTTTTCCAAGCCCCACACTAAGGAAAGAAAATACAATTTGAGTATCACTCAATCAATTCATCAAAAACTTAGAAAAATAGAACCTAACAGGTTTATTTATACTATTACATAACAATGACTAAATTTCACTTAATGAGAGCTTAAGTTGGGGCGCCTCTTGAGTGTTAATTTGGAGTGTAAAAAGTCATCAATGCCCTTAATGAAAGGCGCCTCTTGAGTGTGAGAACCCTCTTTCTCTCTTCACTTAAACCAGGCTTCAAAAAGGCTCCAAAAGATCTTCAATCACTTGTAAAAATTCAAAACTTGAAGCTTCTACAAGACCTTGTAATTCTGGTGCTCTTTAGGCTTGTATCAATCCTTGTGCTCAAAACCAAGTTTTAGTTACAAGTTCATATGAATTTGAATGCATATTCATGAAATTTAAATTAGGGTTCATACCCATTATTGCTATTTGCAAGATTTTGAGTTTTGAGATATTTTGAAGAAGAATTGCATGTCTATTTTCATATTTTCATGCCTATTGCAGTAAATTCCAGATTTTGAGATGAATTATCATTGTTATTGTTATAAAGCATAATTGTAATGATGTTTTGACATGAGTTTGATGCATGGGTTATAAAGCCCAAGTTTATATGTTGATATTTCAAGAAAAATGATGATTTAAGCATCTTATGAGCAGATTATTTCAGATTTTCAATGAAGTTTCAATCTTTTGATCTTAAAAAAAGTTTTGGAATCCACTTTTCAGATTTTATAGATTACAGAGTTCAGATCAGCTTTATTAACAGATTTTATCAGATAAATGCATAATTAGTTTTAGATAAATCCTTATGCTAAGTTTTAAAGTAGATTTCCAATAGAATGAGTGTAGCAGATTAAAGGGAATAGTATTTAGCACCGAGTTAGGTATGATTGCAAGGTCTTATGCCCTAGAACTACATGCTATCCTAGAATTGAGATTAAGTGCCCATAGTGGGCTAAGATGTGATCACTTAAGATAAGGTTATACATCCTGACAAGAGTATCACACCTATCCCCAACGTGAGGTTTATTCCTTAGGAGGATGAGATGTTGGACTCCATGTAGCTCGCATGGTTTATATCGGTTAAGAGAACCTCCCTTACAGAAAGCTTGTTAAAGTATTTTTCCTACTAGCTAAAGTAAAGAATAACATAGAAGTTTTTAGAAACCTAAGTGTAAAGGCTCACAACTTTATACAGATTATGCTTTACAAAAAGATATTAGCTACAAATTTCAGTTTTCAGATTCCAGAGTTTAACGTGAACCCTTTTTGCACTTAGACAGTATGATTTAAAGAGAAAATACAAGTATAGATCTCATTTAAAAACTAAATGTTATGACTTAGTAGATTTATAAAGTATGATTTGTTATTCATGATTTTAGATTTCAGTATTTTAGATATTCCAGCTTATGTGAGTCATTTACATTTAGCATGCATTATTTTATAAATTATGATGATGAGATGATGTTTAACTTATGTATATCACCCTCATATACTCAGTACATCCTTAAACTATTGATCCACATATACGTCTATGTGATACATTGTCTCATAATATAGGTTCAGGTGCTCAGTATCAGTAGTGAGAGTAGTTCGAGTATCTCCACCTACATCCGACAGTTGGTGAGTCCTCATAGTTTGGGGACTTGTTTATTCAGATTTTGCAGCTTATCAATTTATATAATTTAGTATTCTTTTCAGACAGTTTGAGTTAGCTGGGTTTTTTTTTCAATGACTCTCTAGTTATTAGTAGTAGAGGCTTGTTAGACTACTAAACTTGATTCAGACTTATAGTATTTGATTTTCAAATATTGCATTCAGATTATTCTCTATTATTTTAGATAGTTTTCCACATTCAGTATGACTTTCATGTCTATATCACCTTATTTATGAGATTCAGACTTAGTACAAGATAGATAGGGTTAGCTTAAGGCTATTCATAGTCTTGAGAACTATGTGACACCTCGGGACTAGTTTTAGAGGTGTTACAAACTTGGTATCAGTGCCTAAGGTTTATAAGAGTCCTAGGGAGTCAGACAAGCCGCGTTACGTAGAGTCTTGGTCATGGGTGTGAAGCGCGCTACATTTATGAGCAAGAGGCTATGGGAAGTACCTTGGAAATCATCTCTTTCTTTCATGATCTATCATGCTTACATTATATCTATCTTATTTTAACTCATGCTTTTATGTGATAGTTGAATGTGCTTCCTCATTGAGCTAATGCCCATAGAAATAATAACCAGCCACCCTAGCCCGCCGATTCTTTGAATGAGAATGTATACCATGCTGAGTTCAGGGCTGGCTTTTAAGCGTTGGCCCAAGTTGTGATTGCTAATGTTTAGGGCAACCATCAGAATCAGGCTGTAGTCCTACTTTATTAGAATAGGGATTTAGCAGCAGCTAGAATCAGATATTTCATGAGGATGAATACACCAGAGTTCTTTGGGTCGAAGGCAGGTGAGGACCCATAAATTTATTTAGATGAGGTGAAGAAGATCACCTAGACTATGCATATTTCTGAAGAGGAGAGTGTAGAGTTAACATCCTACAGATTGAAGGATGTAGCGTATAATTGGGTAGTTATGTGGAGGGATGGTAGAGGTGAGAATGTTGCTCCTATGTGTTGGCAGGTATTTTGAGATGCTTTTCTAGACAAGTTCTTCCCACGTGAAATGAGAGAATCTAAGATAGAGGAGTTTGTGAAGCTGAGGTAGGGCTTGATGACAGTGAAAAAGTACTACCTTAAGTTCAACCCGTTGTCTAAGTATGCCCCTGATACGATGGTTGATCCTAGGGTGAGTATGAGTAAGTTTGTTACTGAAGTGTCTAGCTTAGTAGTCAAGGAGTGTAGGACTGCTATGCTTATTGGAGATATGGATCTTGCTAGATTAATGATTCGTGCTCAGCAGATTAAGGAAAAAAAGTTGAAGGGAAGAGATAGAAGTAATAAGAAGGCTAGAACAGGGCAATTTGAGTATGGCCAGGTGAGGTCTCAAGGAGGAAATTTTTCGCAGTTTTAGAATCGTTCATCTATGCCAGCACCATCTTCAGCTAGTGCTCTTGCTCCCAGAGCTAGGCAGAAGCAGTAGGGGTAAGTCTTTTATGTCCAGATCTCAGAATAGTGTAAGTGGAAGACCTTGTTATCCTCTTTGTACTAAGTGTGGTATGAATCATCCCGATGAGTGCTTGGCTGGATAGAAGGGTTGTTTCGGTTGTGGTAATTCAGGTCATGGAATTAAAGAATGTCCGCATGCTAAGCAGGGAAATAGAGATGATCGTCCCCAGACTCAGACTACTAGTGCACCAACTCTCTTAGGTCGCCCAGTCCCTCCTCAGAGCGCATCATCTAGTACCGGTGGCGGTTAGCGCCAAAATCAATTTTATGCTTTACTATCCTACCAGGAGCAAGAAGATTCTCTAGATGTGGTCACCAGTATGCTTCGTGTCTTTCATCTTGATTTTTATGTGCTATTGGACCCTGGGTTGAGTTTCTCTTATGTGACCCCATTGGTTGCAGTAAATTTTGAGTTAAGTTCTAAAAAGATCCATGGGCCCTTTTTTGGTTTCTATCCCAGTAGGTGAGTCAGTTGTTGCCAAACAAATTTATAAAAAGTATCCCATCACTGTCCTTCATAAAGTCATGTTAGCATATTTGATAGAGTTAGATATGGTTGACTTTGATATTATCCTTGGCATGGATTGGATTCATTCCTGTTATGCATCTATTGGTTGTCACACCCATGTGGTAAAGTTTCAATTTCCAGATGAGCCAGTCCTTGAGTGGAGAGGTACTTCAGTGTCTCTCAATAGTTATTTCATATCTTATCTTAAAGCCAGAAGCTGATTTCCAAAGGGTGTATCTATCTTCTAGTTTGAGTCAAAGACACTAAGTCTGAGACTCCAATAGTTCAGTCAGTCAGTGTATTCAACGAGTTTCCTGATGTCTTTCCCGAAGATTTGCCAAGGGTACCTCCTGATAGGGAAATAAAATTCGTTATTGACCTTTTCTAGATACTCAGCCTATTTTTATACCTCCATATCATATGGCTCCCACCGAGCTTAAGGAGTTAAATGAGAAACTCAATGATCTTTTAGATAAAGGTTTCATAAGGCCTAGTGTTTCTCCATGGGTCACTCCTGTCCTATTCATGCAAAATAAAGATGGTTCTTTGCGGATGCACATTGAATATCATCAATTGAATAAAGCCACAGTTAAAAACAAATATCCTCTTCCTAAAATTAATGACTTATTTGGTCAACTTCAAGGTGCAAGTTATTTCTTAATGATAGACCTTAGATCCAACTATCATCAGCTTAAAGTAAGGGAATGTGATAATCCAATGACAGCTTTCAGAACTCGTTATGGTCATTTTGTGTTTCTAGTCATGTCTTTTGGACTAACCAATTCCCCAACAGCCTTTATGGACTTGATGAACAGATTTTTCAAACAATATCTGGACATATTTGTCATAGTTTTTATAGATGATATTCTCATATACTCTCGTAGTGAGGATGATCATGCCAACTATCTTAGAATTGTGTTGCAAACTCTTAGGGATCACCATTTGTTCGTCAAGTTCAGCAAATGGGAATTTTGGCTAAGTTCAGTAGCTTTCCTTGGTCATATTATTTCTAGCAAGGGTATTATAGTTGATCCCCAAAAGACAAAAGCCCTAAGAAATTGGTCTAGACCTATCTCTCCCTCAGATATTAGGAGTTTCTTGGGTTTAGCTGGTTATTACAGACGTTTTGTTGAGGGTTTCTTATCTATTTTATCTCCTATGTCTAGATTGACCCAAAGGAAAGTTAAGTTTCAGTGGTCAGATTCCCATGAGAAGAGTTTTTAGGAGTTGAAAACTCTAGTCACTTCAGCCCAGTCCAAGCATTACCTGGTGGTACAAATGGTTTTATGGTGTATTATGATGCCTCCATAGTTGGTTTGGGTTATGTTTTGATGCAGAGAGGTAAGGTCATAGCCTATGCCTCTAGACAGCTTAAGCCTCATGAAAAAAATTACCCAACCCATGACCTTGAGTTAGCTGTTGTTGTGTTCGCTTTGAAAAGCTAGAGACATTATCTTTATGGGGTGCATGTTGATGTGTTCACGAATCACAAAATCTTGCAGTATGTGTTTACTCAGAGGGAGTTGAATCTTTGGCAGAGAAGGTGGTTAGAATTTCTAAAGGATTATGATATGAGCGTGTTGTATCACTCGGGTAAGGCCAATGTAGTGGCAGACGCCCTTAGTAGATTGTCTATGGACAGTGTTTCTCACGTTAAGAATGATAAGAAAGAGTTAGTCCGGGAAGTGCATACATTAGCTAGATTGGGTGTGAGATTGGCTGATTCAGCTGAAGTAAATGTTTGGGTTCAGAGTAGTTCCAAATCTTCCCTAGTTTTAAAAGTGAAAGAAAAATAAGTTAGGATTCTAGTTTGGTCAAACTAAAAGAGTCGGTTAAAGACCAAAAGGTATAGGTTTTCTCCCAAGGGGGAGATGGTATGTTGAGATGCCAAAGTAGATTGTGTGTGCCATGTGTTGATAATTTGAGGCAGAGGATTATGGCGGAAGTGCATGGTGCGCGTTATTCCATTCATCCAGGTGCTACCAAGATGTACCGCAACTTGCGGGAAATCTATTGGTGGAGTGGTATGAAGAAAGATAGAGCAGAGTTTGTGGCCAAGTGTCCAAATTATCAACAGGTTAAGGTAAAGCACCAAAGACCTGGTGGTACGTTGCAAGAATTTTGTATCCCCACTTAGAAGTGGTAAGAGGTGAATATGGATTTTATGACTGGTTTACCCCATTCGTGTCGTCAACATAATTTGATTTGGGTTATTGTGGACAGATTGACTAAGTCAGTGCATTTCTTTCCAGTTCATGCATTTTACACAGCTGAAGATTATGCTAAGTTGTACATCAGAGAGTTAGTCAGATTGCATGGGGTTCCTTTGTCCATCATCTTTGATAGGGGTACTCAGTTTACCTCTCAGTTTTGGAGAACTTTTCAGAAGGGTCTTGGTACCCAAGTTCATCTTAGTTCAGTTTTTCATCCGTAGACAGATGGTCAGGAAGAAAGGACCATCCAGACTCTAGAGGAAATGTTGAGGGCATGTGTCCTTGATTTCAAAGGTAGTTGGGATGAGCATTTGCCTTTGATTAAGTCCGCTTATAATAACAGTTATCATGCTAGTATTTAGATGTGTTTATTTGAGGCTCTTTATAGGCAAAGATGTAGATCGCCATTGGTTGGTTTGAAGTTGGTGAGGCCACTTTGATTGGGCCCGACATGGTGTTTGATGCCACAAAGAAAGTTCAGTTGATTAGAGAGAGATTGCGAGCACCTAGAGTCATCAGAAATCATATGCAGATGTAAGAAAAAGAGATCTTGAATTTGAGGTTAATGATCTTGTATATTTGAAAGTTTCACCTATGAAAGGGGTGAAGAGATTTGGAAAGAAACGGAAGCTTAGTCCCCGATATGTAAGCCCCTTTCGTATTTTGATTCATGTTGGGAAAATAGCATATAAGCTTAAGATACCCGCAAACTTATCCTCAGTTCATCCAGTATTCCATGTGTTCTTGTTAAAGAAATATATGGATGATTCAGCTGTTGTCGTTCCTCTAGAAAGTACGGATATTCAGAATAGCCTTTCTTATGAAGAAGTTCCAGTAGAGATTCTTGATCATCATATTCATAGACTAAGGAACAAAGAAGTTCCCTTGGTCCAAGTTCTGTGGTGAATTAGTCTGTTGAGGGTGATACTCTGGAAACAGAAGCCGACATGCGTACCAAGTATCCTCATCTCTTCTCCACGAACTCATATTCAGCCGAAGGTAATAGTTTTCCTTCATTCAGTTCTTTTCCAGTCTTAGATTCTTATATATAGTTATTTTCATGAGAATTCATACACTCATAGATCAATTCAGTAGCTCCTTATGATGAGATTCAGTCATTCAGTTTATTCCAGTTGTGCATGATACCTTATAGACTCAGATTTCTCAGTATTTTAAGCTTAACTAGCCACATTCAAGGACGAATGTTCCCAAGGGGGAGATATTGTAATACCCCATACTTTTACCAGCTTAAATTCGTCCTTAGACCTTCCATTATATGGGAAATTGAATAAGCTTTCCATCGATACTGAATTCGCCTAAATCCAATATGTGGTTGAAAAGTTATGGTATTTTTAAGTTGACAGTGTGCCACCTGGGCACTCAGTGCGCCGTAGAGAAGGAAAAAATAGCAATCGTCAATTCCAATCGACCTCCGTAATATTGGCGCATCGCAGAGTGGTCCATTTTTCTATTTGTCAAAATCCAGTAGCCTAATGCGATCTTACCGGATTACGTTGGTGGTCAAAATGGCATTTCAAAAGGGCACCACGATGGTGGCGCGTCGCAGAGTCTGCCCAGTTCCCAATTGTCCTAATTTCAGTAAGCCACCGCGATAGTGGTGCATCACAGTGGCCTAGCAGTTCGGAAAATATTGCTTTTTCCAGATCCATTTAGAAGTTTAAGAGGGGTATTTTGGTCAATTTTCAAGGCCCCAATCCGTCCAAAACATAAGATCAAACATATTCAAGGCACTTTATGCCCAATTTCATCCATTCTCTCTTAAAGCAAAACCTAGAGCTCCAAAGCTTCTGCTCCAAGAAATCAAAATCCTCCATAGTTTCTCCAAGAAAGCTTTAAATTGAGGATTTTCAAGGCAATATAATCAAGAACTCATCTCCAAGAACTCAAATAGGAATCAATAATTCAAGGTTTCTTCATCTAATCATCTATCAAGGTATGTGGGGTTTATGAACAAGGATCTCCTTCCATCCCTGTGCACAAAATCAAGTTTTAGTTACAAGTTCATATGAGTTTGAATGCATATTCATGAAATTTAAATTAGGGTTCATACCTATTATTGCTATTTGCAAGATTTTGAGATATTTTAAAGAAGAATTGCATGTCTATTTTCATATTTTCATGCCTATTGCAGTAAATTCCAGATTTTGAGATGAATTATCATTGTTTTCATTATTAAGCATGATTGTTATGATGTTTTGACATGAGTTTGATGCATGGGTTATAAAACTCAAGTTTATATGTTGATAGATGATGCTTTAAGAATCTTATGAGCAGATTATTTCAGATTTTCAATAAAGTTTTGATTTTTTGATCTTCAGATAAGGTTTGGAATCCACTTTTCAGATTATTATAGATTACAGAGTTCAGCTCAGCTTTATTTACAGATTTTATCAGATAAATGCATAATTGGGTTTAGATAAACCCTTATGCTAAGTTTTAAAGTGGATTTCCAATAGAATGAGTGTTGCAGATTAAAGGAAGTAGTATTTAGCACCGAGTTGGGTATGATTCCAAGGTCTCATACCCCAGAACTACATGCCATCGTAGAATTGAGATTTAGTTCCCATAGTGGGCTAATATGTGATCACTTAAGATAAGGTTATACTCCCTGGCAAGAGTATGACACCTCTCCCCAACAGAAGGTTTCTTTCTTAGGAGGACGAGATGTTGGACTCCATGTAGCTCGCATGGTTTACGTCGGTTAAGAGAACCTCCCTTACAGAAAGCTTGTTAAAGTATTTTTCCTACTAGCTAAAGTAAAGAATAACAAAGAAGTTTTTAGAAACCTAAGTGTAAAAGCTCACAAATTTATACAAATTATGCTTTACAGAAAGATATTAGCTATAGATTTCAGCTTTCAGATTTTTAGAGTTTAGCGTAAGCCCTTTTTACACTTAGACAATATGATTTAAAGAGAGAATACAAGTATAGCTCTCATTTCAAAACTAAATGTTATGACTCTTTTGATTTATAAATTATGATATTTTATTCATGATTTTAGATTTCAGTATTTTAGATATTCTAGCTTATGTGAGTCATTTACATTTAGCATGCATTGTTTTATAATTTATGATGATGAGATGATGTTTTACTTATGCATATCACCCCCATATACTCAGTATATCATCAAAGTACCGATCCACATGTACGTCTATGTGCTACATTGTCTTATAATGTAGGTTCAGGTGCTCAGTATCAGCAATGAGAGTAGTTCGAGCATCTCCACCTACATCCAATAGTTGGTGAGTCCTCATAGTTCAGGGACTTATTCATTTAGATTTTGTAGCCTAGCATTTTATATGATTTAGTATTCTTTTCAGATAGTTCGAGTTAGCTGGGGGTTTGTCCTAGTGACTCTCTAGTTATTATTAGTAGAGGCTTGTCAGATTACTAGACTTGATTCAGTCTTACAGTATTTGATTTTCAGACATTGCATTTGGATTATTCTCAATTATTTTATATAGTTTTCCGCATTCAGTATGACTTTCATATCTATATCACCTTATTTATGAGATTCAGACTTAGTAGAAGGTAGACAGGGTTAGCTTAAGGCTACTCGTAGTTTTGAGCACCGTGTGATGCCTCGGAACCAGGTTTCGAGGTGTTACAATCTCCCACTTCCACATAGGAAAGGCTATCTCTTGAGAAGTACCACCTGGTCTCAAATGTTCCCCTTTGACTTGTTGACAATTCAAACACTTAGAAACAAAATCAACAACATCACGTTTCATATTTTTCTACCAATTAATTGTCTTAAGATCATGATACATTTTCTTAGAGCCTGGGTGAACAACATACCTCAAAGTGTGAGCCTCATCAAGAATTCTTTCCTGCAATTTATCCACATTTGACACACACAGCCTACCCTGATACCCTAAAATCCCATCACTTCCAATTTCAAAAGCCACCACCTTCTGTTGACCAACATCTTTCTTAATCTGTATCAAGATGGGGTTTTCGACTTGTTTTTCCTTAACTTCAGCACATAGGGAAATTTAGCTATCTCCTGAACAATTACTCCTCCATATTCAAAATCCAAATGTCGAACCCCTAGATTTGCAAGCCGGTGAATATCTTTCACCATCTCTCTTTTCTGTTTCTCAACATGAGAAAGACTGCCCATTGACAACCTGCTAAGGGCTTCAACTACTACATTTGCCTTGTCCGGATGATAGTGTAAGCTCATACTGATACAAAAAAACCAAGGAAGTATCAAAACACACTCCAAATCAGTCTACTAATCTTAAGGATCCGAGGACCTTTTTGGAGACCACTCTCGGATTCGCTATCAACAAG
Source organism: Capsicum pubescens (assembly GCA_030864215.1). Classification (NCBI taxonomy): domain Eukaryota; kingdom Viridiplantae; phylum Streptophyta; class Magnoliopsida; order Solanales; family Solanaceae; genus Capsicum; species Capsicum pubescens. The sequence continues at coordinate 267,850,330 of CM061538.1, forward strand.
AAGAATACAAGGCACAATGGTGTATATAACACCAAAACAGCAGAAACAACAACAAGATGATAACAATATGACACAACAATAAGATGAACAACAAGTCACGATTTTACTAAAATACAAGAACAAACGAATACAAGTTACAATACTAGCAAGATTACAATAAGATAAAAGGATAGCTAGATAGACTACATGAAGATGTAATCTTAAGAACTCAAGAGCCTATTCCACTCTTGAAACCTTAACACTCCACACTTAAATTCACCTATCTCTTATGTGACACAAGATCGGATTCCACCTCTTAGCATCTACATTTCCAAGCAAAATACAATCACTAGTGATTCCACACTAGACCTTGCCCTAGTTTCGGTTGGTGAATTTTCCAAGACCTAACTATGGTATTTCAAGTCTTACAAGACTTAAAATAATATCCAAAAGCTAAGTCTAAAAGCCCTATAATGTTCTATTTATACTAGGTTACAAATAAAATGCAAAGTGACCAAAAGGTCCCTTAGAGACTTAGGTGCCCATCAAGTATAGTAAGTTGGCTGATTTTTAGTGCATTTAGGTCCCCTTTTGCACTTCAATTGCACACACCAAGTCTCAGACCCAACATGTACTCCCATAAGTCCATATCCATGATTATTCTCGTATCACATATCATAGTCCTTCAACAATTCTAACCACCGCCTCTGCCTGAGATTAAGTTCTTTTTGCGAGAAAACATACTGCAAATTTTTATGGTCAGTAAATATATCAACATGTACACCATACAAATAATGGCGCCATATCTTATATGCAAACACCACTACTACCAACTCCAAGTCATGGGTGGGGTAATTTAGCACGTGCATTTTTAACTGCCTAGATGCATAATCTACCACCTTACCATGTTGTATAAGTACACACCTAATGTCATGACCCAAACCAGGGCCTGGCCGTGAAGAGAATTTCGAACCATGGAGGCCCGAAACACCCCTATCTGTCTGGTAATCATGGACCTAATTCATATGATCAAAGTAATGTGGAAAAAGCAAAATAATTCAGAAACATGGTCATAAATATGAAAAGAAACAATAACGGGGAAATAAAGTTTCCCCAACATCAATCAACCTCTAAACAACTATCTGCGAAAATCTCTAACAAATGACTGAGTCAAGTAACTGTATATAAACTAGGACAAGGCCCCCAGTAGGCCCCAAAACTAAATATAAGATAAAAGAGCTGCAGGACATAAGACCTTTCGAAACATAAAAGGCTCACCAATTGTCTCTGCAACTTTGTCTGAATGATCTACTGATTCTCTTGACCCCTAGACTGGGCCTCTGAACCTGAGAGGTTGGAGAGGGGAGGGGGTCAGCACAAAAGTACTGGCACGCAGAGATATCAAAACAAAACATAATATTTTTATAAAATATAGTTGAGAGCCATTATAAAGCAATTTCATATCAAATCATTTGAAAATATATGGGCATAATGCAATAGTTTCTCAACAACAATGAAATGCAACTGAGCTAGGTGGAATACCCTACATAATTTACACCAACTGTCATACCTCGGTTGCTATCGAGATTAGAGTATAAGTGAGGGAGAGACACACAAGACCACGAAGCATGGTGTCTCGACCCAATGGTAGTGCCCAAGATCACTTAGCCCGGGCTCCTACCTATAGTCCCAATTTGGGAATGGCATAAAGTCAAGTACACAAGATCACTTAGCCTGGTACCAAATTCCCGTGTCGGCAAACACGGTTTCCAGCGATGATCCCTTACACTCAAACGCCTTCTTCGGGCATCCACCTATCTCATGTAAAATCAATGCATTCAAACTTTATTTAATTCAATCACGTATCATATTCTGTAGGGTATCATCATACCCGACTTGCAAGTCATCAATATCACATCCACATATGCATAATCATGTAATAACCAAGGTGCTTCATCATTTACAAGTGGTGAACAATAATTATTTTAAATTCATGCTCTCTTTTGTTGGTCACAATATGATATGGGGTATCAAGACATTATCATGGGAATTTGAAACCAATTTATCATTCATATTTATCAAACTTCCATGGAAAATCTCAAATCACATATGCATGGTTTCAACCATTGAAGTGTATAGGCAAACAATTCCCATGACATAAAGAAAAATGACTTAGAAATCATATTAAAAGCAAGTTATTAGCATTTGATTGAAAACCCCCATTTAAAAGCATGCATGTTCATAAAAACTACACCCATGAGATTTTAGGATAACCCCACGTACCTCTATTTCTGAAAATACTAGATGTTTCTTGAAGCTCGTGGATTTGTGATTCCGAATATGTAATTATCTTCGAAAACCTACGGTCGAATCTTGAACTATTTGGGTTTTTATTTTGAAACCCTAAGGAGTGTTCTTGAGCAATTTTGATGAATGAAGGTGTATTTTTGTGTTTGAGGGATTAAATCCCGTGTTGGTGGTATATATAGGGGTGAAGGATGACCAAAATACCCCTAAGGAACAATTAAGGTCAAATCTGTCCCTCAGTTGACAGTTTGATAGTCTGGAGTAAATAGATTATAACTTTTTACTCATAAAATAAAATTGTATGAAACCAACTGAATTTGAAATAGGACTCAAAGATATTTCGTTTGATATATTATAGATCACACAGTTCATTATATAAAGGGAGTTATGATCGTTTGAAGTTGACCCTGAAATTCTGAAAACTGGGCAATAGGCTATGCGTTTTGCTACTGTTTTGAAATCCAAACGCAGCCTTATGCGTTTCAACAAATTCCAAAACTTATCCGAGATGTACTATGAGCTTTCCTGATCGTAACGCAACTTGAAAATCTAAAAACATATGTCAGGAAGGTTGAAAAGTTGTATCCCGAAGATTGCCAGCTAAAATGACTAAGTCTCATTTTACACTTAGAAAATCTTAAGTCATTAAGTCTAAGAGCTCAATATTAAAGACTAATCTATGCACGCCTTTTACGGGGCGTTACACCTAAGTCCCACCCAGGATGCATCACAGTATACAACAAATACCTCTGTACCCTCAGGAAGGGTCAAAATAGGTGCGGTAGTCAACTTATCTTTCAGTTTCTCAAAACTACTTTCACATGAGTCAGACCACGCGAATTTCACCTTTTTCTGTGTCAACCTGGTAAGTGGAGCAGCTATGGAATAAAAACTTTCTACGAATCTTCTGTAAGACCCTACCAAACCCAAGAAGCTCCGGATATTAGTTGGAGTCGTGGGACTAGGCCATTTCTTCACTGCCTCAATCTTTTAGGGATCAACCCTAATTCCCTCACTAGACACGATACGCCCCAAGAAAGCAATAGCACTAAGCCAGAATTTATATTTGGAAAATTTTGCATACAATTTATGATCTTTCTGGGTCTGAAGGATAATTCGGAGGTGACTGGCATGATCTTCCTCATTCTTGGAGTAAACTAAGATGTTGTCAATGAAGACTATGACGAACAGGTCTAGAAACTAACGGAACACCCTATTCATAAGGTCCATAAAAGCAGCAGGGGCATTAGTCAGTCCGAAGGACATAACTAAGAACTCATAATGGCCATATCGGGTTCAAAAAGTCATTTTGAAAATATCAGCCTCCCTAACCTTCAATTGATGATACCCCAAACGAAGGTCTATCTTTGAGAAATACTTAGCACCCTGAAGTTTGTCAAAAAAATCATCAATTCTAGGAAGATGGTATTTATTTTTAACGGTGACCTTATTTAGCTGACGATAGTCTATACACATACGGAGGGAACCATCTTTCTTAGGCACAAAGAGTACAGGTGCGCCCCAGGGGAGAAATACTAGGACGGATAAAGCCTTTGTCAAAAAGATCTATTAGCTGTTCTTTTAACTTCTTCAGTTCTGTAGGAGCCATTATGTATAATAGAAATAGGCCGGGTGTCCGGCAATAAGTCAATGTCAAAACCTATCTCCCTATCAGGGGTATACCTGGGAGATCATCGGGAAAGACTTCTGGGAATTCATTAACTACAGGAACCGACGGAAGGAAAGGACTTTCAGTATTAGAATCTTTTTCCCGAATCAGATGATACAAACAACCCTTAGATGTAAGTTTGCAAGATCTGAGATAAGAGATGAATTTCCCCTTAGGTGTTAGAGAATACCCCTTCCACTCTATTACTGGTCCATTCGGAAAGGAGAAAGTGACTTTTCGGGTTCTACAATCTAGTATGGCATAGTACGAATGGATCCAATTCATTTCCAAGATAGCATCAAAGTCAACCATATCAAGCTCTATAAGGTTTGCCATGGTATCATGATTACAAACAGATACCACACAATTTCTATATATTCTCTTAGCCATAATAGAGTCACCAACAAGAGTAAAAATAGAGAAAGGTTCTGAAATAACTTTAAGATCAAACTCGAAACTAATTGCCACGTATGGGGTCATATAAGACAGGGTAGACCCTGGGTCAAGCAACACTTACACATTTTAGGAAAAGATTTGCAACATACCCGTAACGATATTTGGCAAAGCCTCTGCATCCTGGTGATTTGACAAAGCATACTACCGATTGCGACCGCCCCCAGTGACTGATGTAGTACCTTTGGAAGGTGGCGGTGGTGCTGAGGAATTGGCTTGGGACTTGTCACCGCCAAAGTTCCTTCTAGCGGAAGAACAATCTATCTGAAAATGGCCCAATTGACCACAAGTATAGCACACGAACCTGCCCAACTGGCACCTTCCTGGGTGATGCATAACGCAAGTCTCACATCGTAAAAAAGATTAATGTGGAAGAGCTACGCTACCTTGGGACTGAGTAACCTGCGCTCCTAATCCATCTTTAGGCTAAAATTTCTGAAATCGTCGATCAGCTGGAGGTCTGGGCACTGGAGCGCTGGCTGCAAACTGAGAATTTCCCCAAAACTTCTTCTTCGGACACTTGTTACCCCAATTACCACCCTGTTTCTGACTGTTGTTTTGGTATGTAGATCTAGCCCTCTTGGACTGTCGATCTTTCTCCCGTGCCTCTGCCACTCTTTTCTTCTGCTCCTCCACTTATTGCATATAAATGGACAGTCAGGAGAAATCCATATCCCTATTAAACGTTGCTTCTTTGCACACTAATACCAAATTATCCGAAAGACCGGATGCAAACTTTCTCATACGCACCCTCATGTTACCTGTCAGTTCTAGGGAATAACAAGATAACTGGTTGAACTTCAATGTGTACTCCTTGACGCTCATCTTCCCTTGTTTAAGTTCATAAATTCTTTCGCCTTCGATTCTCTCAATTCTAGAAGAAATAAGTGATCTAGAAAAGCTTCTACAAAATCTCCCCATACGGAAGGCTTATTATCACTACATTTTAAACCCTTCCACTTATTGTACCACTGATTCACCACGTCTTTCAGTTGATATACCTCCAGCTCCACACCTTCAACCTTATTCACGTGCATTACTCTAAAAATTTTCTCCAACTCATCAATGAACCCTTGGAGGTCTTCCTTAACTTTCGTACCAGTGAACACAAGTGGGTTTAGCCTCATCAATTGGCCAACTCGAGTAACCTCAGATGAACCAGATACAAAACCCACATCTTCAGACCAACGAGACTTAGAGGCCACCAACTGAGCTATCATATGAATGGATTGTCGGAACTCAGCATTTGAAACTTCCCTCTGAGGAGGCTGGGGATGGTTAACACCAATTTGGGGATCCCGAGGTGAATTAGTTGGAACTGGAGAAACTCCAGGAGTAGGAACAAACTCTAGGGTGCGATCTCTGTTACAGGTCCGCATCTCGTGAGTGGGACGGACATCTTCAGCCTGATCATTTTATTCATTGTAGTGATGGGGAGGCATGATAATTTTCTGAAATGCAAGAAATCATTGGTTAGAGGACACTCAGACTCTACAGCACGAACAAAATCACAAAAGAAGGGAGACATTCCTAAATGCCTTGTAGCCTCCTACTTATAAGTGTGGCGCTCTACACACCCATAAATAGGACTCTACCCAATGTGATTTCGTAGATACCTTGGGACCATGAACCGTGCTCTGATACCAAGTTTTTCATGACCCGAGTTGGGGCACTAGACGTAACGAGTATCCCTAACCATAAAGGCCCGGGTGCTCTTCTAAATATGGTAATCATGGACAATATTCATATAATATAAGAAAATTTGCGTGAAACAACACATGACGGAACCATGGTCAATCTCATAACTTGAACAATTTGAAAAAGAAATTCTGAATATTCTAAACATGTGACAACCGTCTGTGAAATCTCTAACATCACAATATCTATCATAAATCTAAAATAAAACTGTAACAAGGCACCTAGTAGACCATAAAAGAATGAAGCAATGAAATCTGAAAACAGGCCTTTCGAAATAGAGAAGGCTCACCAACTGCAACTTTTGACACACACAGATCTACTGTTGGATGAGACCGCGGGACTGTGCCTCAGATCCTGAGATATAGGGGGTCAATACATATGTACTGGTACGCAGGACTATCCAAAAACAAAATACTGATACATAAAGTAAGTGAGAGCATTTCATGAAACAAAACACATCACTATAAACTATTTGAAAATTCATGGCCATAGTAAATAGGTCTTTAGGAACAGTTCTGTAAATCAACTCAACATCTTTTCTTAGTTCTGAGTTAGGTGGTACACCCTACAAGTCTGATATTCCACAGGCTATATGGAATCCGTCATTGACTCGGTGGGTAAGCCCCCAACCCAAGTTTTCCGCAAGAGTTGGAGTTTCTGATTCTGATACACCACAAGGAACTAGGACAACGTATAATCCCTCTTGGGAAAATAATAACCTGTATTGGTAAAACATAATTTTGGGCAATAAGTTATCTAAACTCGTGCCTTCTTCGGGTAACCACCTAACATCTCTTAAGCCCATTTTTAGCCTTTTCTAAACATGCATCTTTCTGAAATCAATTTTTAAAAAATCTGAATAAAATCTGACTATGTTCTGTTCTGAGTCTGTTATGGCATTATCTATTTTGGTATCGTCAAATCAAGATTTTCAAGTCATATTTATATGCCATAAAAATATCATGTTATAGTCTATTCATTCAAAACATAATGTTTGGAGCACCATATCATTCAAACAGTTCAAGAGAATTCATACTTCAAAATATATGTCAAATTATGCAAAGAATCTCTCTTTTCAATATTTTAACAAACACGTGGTGGTCATGTATTTTTGACAAACCATGCAATTCTTTCATTTACATATCTTCAACATTTTTCAACATGTAAAGCCTTCCCCTCTTCAATTCATAATCAAAACCACGTCTTATACAATTGTAAAGATATTTGTAATATGCTTCTTAATATGAATTTGAACAATTCATAACATATGAACACAAGGAGATTTATAACAAGAGAGGGATTATGATTATTTGTGCTCTCAATTCAAGTTTCAAACATCAAACCACATGCATACATACATACATATATATATATATATATATATATATATGAACAATAAACGAGTTTTAAGGGGTAAGGCCTCAAGACCAAAACATTGATGTCAAGAAGATTCCATAATGCATAATTGTAAACGTAACTTTCAAAACTCCTTTGTAAATTCATGATTTCTATAACCTTGAGCCTTATTCAAAGTGTTTTAAATAATCCCGTATAGTTTAAAAAAACCCAACGTACCTTAGATTACTTAGTTTAAAGAGTAGAACTCAAATCTTGATTTGTTCCTTGGAAATCTTGGACTTAAAGATTGATTTCTTGCTTTCTTGTTCTTGGAAGAAACCCTAGTTCGATCTTATTTTTGAGAGTGAAGAGGGATTTTTGATGTTGTATAACTGGTGAGGATTGATTAATAACATTTTAGAGAGTTATTAAATCCATTGGGAAGGTTTTTTGAAGAGGAAAAGTACCAAAACACCCCTTTTAAAGCATCCCGCCTTCGGAACTTCGAATTTTTCCCGACGGCTTGGTTGACGGACCGTCACCTTGACCGTAGGGTCATGTCTAGTGACTAAACTCACTGTTTTAGGGGTGACGGAAGGCTTGACGGTCCTTCACAGACCTGACGGTCCGTCGGGTCGGCCATTGCACCCTCGGCAGATTGATACCTCTCCATAAAATTGGCATAACTTTTATCCCGATATTGGATTAAGGCAAAACCGATGGAGTTGGAAAGAGGACTCAAAGACCTTTCGTTTGATATATAGTAGATTCCCTAATTCTCTAAATTCAAAAAGTTATGATTGGTTGAAGTTGACCCATTGGTTGAAGTTGACCCAAGTTTAGACGTTCACCAAAACTCAATCGATAGGAAAGCTTTCAACTCGCCCTAGAGTTAAGGGACCTCTATGATCCCAATTCATACTCAACTAGATTCCCACACTACATAATTGATTAACACACCAAATTTGCATAGAATTTATTGGCTTTTGGAACTATTACGCGTAGGAATGACGGTTTACAATCTAGCCCAAAATGCGGGTTATTACAGTTTAAATCTTAAATCTGCCTCGGGATGCAAAAACATTGTTATGTATCTGCTCCAAGGTTGTAAATATGATGTGCTAATCCATCAATAACGCCCGAATCGATAGTTAGAAGGAATTTTTTGAACCATTTTTCATTATAAAATCCACCAGGTCCAAGATTTTTGGTCTATTAGCAAGGTTAGGGTACATATGTGTGCCAAGTTTCTTCAATTTCTTGACATCTTTGCCATATTTATGAGTCTTTATTTTTCCAGCAACTCCTCCAAAAAGCTCATTACTTATCAAAGATTGATGTTAGTACTTTTATAAACAAAAACAATCGACAACATGCTCGATATAATCCCACATAGTGAGGTTTATGGAGGGTAGGGTGTGCACAGATCTTATCTCTATCTCATTGTTAGAGATACTGTTTTCAATAGATCCTCTGCTGGGGGAGAAAAAATAACTTAAAGTAGTCCATGGCTGAATCAGTATTCCAACCTCTTTCACGTTAGCTGCACTAAGGACCAAATCTATAGCTGCATCGTGGTAAACTTTATTTGCCTTCAATAATAGTACGAAATAATATAATTAGTGCCTTGAATTATTATGTCAAATCTAGAGGAAAATAAAAAAATAATTAGATCATTAATTACAAATCAACTAATCAAGTGTGGCCTTAACATATGTAAATTATACATTTTTTATAATTTAAAAAGAATAAAAGAAAAAACTACATCATGTCCTTACGGAGATCTTTTCTAACATAAAAATTTGTGAATATGTGAATGAACCAAATTATATGTCTTTTTCTCCTAATCATCAAAACTAAACTAAAAAAGGTAAGAAGAAGAAGAAAACATGCGATAAAAAAATTAACTATTAACATAAATTTAAACAAATGAAAAAAAAACGATGAAGTAAACCAAAAGATACGGAGCAACATGTATTGTGGAAAACTTTTATTTACTATATCCTTTACTCCCCGTTTCGAATTAGATAACCCTTTTAACCTTGGCACACCCATTAAGAAATCCAATGATTAGGAGTATATTTTACCTTTTTACCCTTCTTAACATTGTAAGACTTAATAATTATTTAAGCATGGAAAATTGTAGCATATGCATGCATGGATTGAAAATCTTATAGGAATACTAGTAGTACTCCTTGAAAAGAAGAAAAAAAGTCAAGTTTCATAAAGTTTGTATTGAAAATGTAAGTGTTATTTTTAAAAAATTTGAAAAGTGTAGTTATATTTAATACCTATTAAGGGTAGAATGGGAGGAATTTGTGTAAAATAGTCTTGATTTGATAAGTTGGACAAGTAAATTGAAATAAATTTTTTTAGAAAGAGGGCCAACTAATTCGAAATGGAGGAAGTAATAAACAATCATATAAGGTAATACTTTGAATTGATTTAGAAGTCCAAAAATTAGGGTGAAGTTAAGTAAATAATGTGGGTCTTTACACATATTTTAGGTCTCTTAATATTTTTATATATTTTTTAGGAGTCATATTTATTTCTTGTCATATATTTATTATATTAAGATTCTTCCCATATATTTTAGGAGTTCTAAAATAATAATTTATGAAAAAAATAAAAAGATGATCTTATCCATTGCAGAGACTTTTAATGAATGACAAAAATTTCAAACAATATTTTAAGGTCCTTCACACTTTTAATATGGTATAGATAGATATGTCAAATAATTTGAGACCGAGGGAATCATACTTCATATAGTCTTGGTAATTGAAAGAATATGATATATTTTATAAATTGGACAAACAAATTGATATAATTATTTTTAAGAGAAAATGGCCAAAAGCCCCCCCAACCTTTATCCCAAATTCCAACTACACACTTATATTTTGTGGGGATCCTATGAACCCCTAAACTATTTTAAAGTGGAATTATTACCCTCTCGAAAACTGACAACCAGTCATTTGGAATGTGGTGAGATGCACGCGCCAACAACCTTTTTACACGTATTTTTTAATTTAAAATTAATTCTTATTTACTTTATTCTTCATTTTTGTCACTTTTTATCACTTTTCATCATTTTTTCACCATTACTTTTTTTACCATTACTTTCCATCTCTTTTCCTTTTCAAACTTAAACAATTTTTCGATGAACTTGAAGTGGAAAATAATGGACAATACCGAATTTGAAATTTTCAATGATTTTGTAGTTGAAAAAATAAACAACATCGAATTTAAAATTTCCGACAACCTTGAAGTGAAAAATAATGAACAATATCATTATTAAATTTCCGACTATCTTAAATTCGAAAACAAAGAACAATACCAATTTTAAAATTTTCGACAACCTTGAAGTCAGAAATAATGAACAATACCGAATTTAAAATTTTCGATGACATTAAAGTCGGAAACAATAGAGAAATTTTGAAATTTTCGACGACCTTGAAGTCGGAAACAATGGGCAATACTCATTTTAAAATTTACGACGATCTTGAAGTCGAAAATAATGGACAATATCAATTTTGAAAATTTCGACGATCTTGAAGTCGGAAATAATAAACGACATCAAATTTAAAATTTCCGACAACCTTGAAGTGGGAAATAATGAACAATATCAATTATTAAATTTCCGATGATCTTAAATCCAAAATTAATGAACAATATCAATTTCGAAATTTTCGACGACCTTGAAGCCGAAAATAATAAACAATACCAAATTTAAAATTTTTGATGACCTTAAAGTCGGAAACAATAGTGAATTTTAAAATTTTCGACGACCTTGAAGTCGAAAACAATGGACAATACCCATTTTAAAATTTACAACGACCTTGAAGTCGAAAATAATGGACAATATCGATTTTGAAATTTTCGACGATCTTAAAGTTGAAAATAAGGAACAATACCCATTTTGAAATTTCCGACGAACTTGAAGTCGGAACCAATCGATTTTGTTCTTGAAGATGAGGAAGATGATAAATTAATCTTGGATGCCATTGATGAGTTCTTGAAGTTTTTTGTTTGTAAGAAAGAAGAAGAAGAAGAAGAAGAAGAAGAAGAAGAAGAAGAAGAAGCAGAAGAAGAAGAAAGAAAAAGAATAGTTAAAAATGAATAAAGAAAATAAAAAAATATTAAAAATAAATTTTTAATAAATAATTTACGTTTTCACTCTCTTTAAAGAGAGTGAAACACACTCTCTCGCCATGTCAGCTTTCGGGAGGAGGGAGTAATAATTCCACTTTAAAATAGTTCAGGGGGGTCATAGGACCCCAACAAAGTATAGGTGTGTAGTTGGGATTTGGGGTAAAGGTTGGGGGGACTTTTGATCATTTTCTCTATTTTTAATAAAGAGACTAAATAAAATGTATGGAGAGAATATAATTCTATCTCTCCTATTTTAATTTTCAGTGCCATTTTTTCTCATTTATATTTCACGTACGTATTAATTTTTTTTTTTCATTTCTACATTAATGGCACCAAGCTAAGCTTTATAATGTTAAGAAAGAGGAGAAAATTGAAGGAAATGTGTCTTTTAAGTTTTAAATGAAGGATTGATGACATTGACCAACTTAAAGGGTCAAACATCATTAGGAAACTTGATTAAGTTAATTGTGGACCTGATTAATATATTTCAAATTTCTAATCTTTTAAAAAATACAAATCAACCCAACCCACACCCCTCTACAATCCAAATCAACCAGTCTCTCTCCTCTCTCTCGATAACTTCTCTCAACTCTCTCCCAACCAACAGTTCTGCAAATTTCTCCTTTCAATCCTTGGCGACTTCAACATCCGATGACAAATAGTTGGGCTTCGATTTCCTTTTCGACTTCAACCTTCAATCGCCGTGACACCCGTGCTCTCCGGCCACAAAAGCTTTGAATTCTTCAACCTTCAATCGACGTGACAGCCTTGCTCTCCAGCGACAACATCTTCGAATTCATCATTGTTCCTTTTCTTCTTTCACAGGTAAAATTTTATGGCCTTTTTAGTTTTGAAGAAAATGAGGAACTTGAGTCAACTTCTCTTATAGTATTGGTTAACAATTTTAATATTTGTTGCTTTAATTTGAAATGTGGTCTGAACAAAATTCTAATTTCTGGAATTTCTTCTCTTCTCTTTCCGAAGTGAATTATGATTTTTTGTTGCTTGTTGTATTTTTTTGAAGTTTGATTTTTGTTTTTTATGTTTATAAAAACAAAACAACGATTTGGGTTGATTTGTTCTGTTCTTGTTCTTGGTAAAAATGGTGATATTGTTGTTTTTCTGTTGAACAAATAGTGTTACTATTTTTTGTTTTATCCAACAGATTATTCATCTGGTATAACATATTAACCATATGATGCAATATATTTGTCAGATGATGCAACAAATCAACCATCTGATGCACCAGAGGAACCATCAGATTCCAATTCTAATGCAATAAATTAATTATCTGATGCAACAAATTTACATATAATGCAATAGTTTAAATATCTGATGCAACAGATTAACCACATGTTGCAACAAATTAAGCATCGGATAAAAAATCTGATGCAACTGATTAACCATCTGATGCAATGAAAGAATCATCGAATTAATGATCTGATGCAACAGATGAACCTCCTGTTGGATAAAATCCTATCAACTCTTCCAACAGGACATGTCCAAGACATAATTTTTCCAACTGATCATTCATCTGCCGCGATAGACGACCCAATGTTGAAAAAAATCTAAACAATATTGACCGTTGATAACTATTCTAACATATCATTCATGTGTTGCAACAGATGTATGACCTATCATACAGACCATTCATATTTCTCAATGGATGAGTGATATGTTTTGTATTATCGCAAAGATTACTCATCCGTTCTGCAAGTTAGTTAACTGTTCTGACAGATCACTCATATATTGCAACGGATGTGTGATCTGTTGTACAAACCATTCATCTTTCTCAATAGATGAGTGATATATTTTATATTATTGCAACAAATTACTCAGTCGTTGCTACAGGTTATTTAACTGTTCCAACAGATCACTCATATGTTGCAACAGATGATGTTACAACAGATGTGTGATCTGCTGCACAAACCATTCATTTTTCTCAATAGATGAGTGATATATTTTGTATTATTGCAACAGATTACTCATCCATTACAACAGGTTATTTAATTATTCCAACAAATCACTCATGTTGCAACAATGTGTGATCTATTGCACAGACCATTCATTTATCTTAAAAGACGAGTGATATATTTTGTATAGTTGTAATAGATTGATCATCCACTGCAACAGGTTTGTTAGATGCTGCAACAGATATACTACCTGGTACAACAGATAAGTGATCTGTTGGAACTATTATTTTACTATTTTGCTTGTTAGATTTACTGTTACCCTTTTTTAATGATGCATTAATCAACTATAATATATTTTTTATGTTCCTATTAATCTTAGATAATATGGCTCCCAAAACTACATAAGCCGAATCAAGTCCAAGTAAAGGAACAAGTGAAGCAACTAGGCTACATCCACCACTCTATGATCTTGTTGTACAAGTGTTATCTCAATCAGGAGCAGAATATGATGAACATGGGAAGGAGGAATGTTTCAAAAATGATGATCCAAATGCTAATAGCCTTCCGCTAAAGAGTTGGTCAAAACCTTCAGCATTGATCATTATCCTGTGAGAATGCAGTACGATGATGCCACAGATTTTGACGGGTGATTTCGTGGTTAAGTCAGCCATGGGAAAATCTTTCGACGCCTTCAGAAAAATACTTTGAGAATAAAAATTGGATGCTTATTTCAGGGACAACTGCTTAAGAAAATATCTTGATTTGCCGGAGGACAACAATGCTCGTTTCCAAATAAAAATGGTGTATGAACTTCTCAAGCGTAGGTTTATGTATGAAAATAAAGATAAGATGGATGAGGTGTGGATAAATTACTGTGGTATGCTTGTTTGTTTTGGTTGGAAAGAGTTTACCATAGTTACTGGACTAAAATGTTATCCTCCTTCTCAAGTTATACCTATTCTAACCCAAAAAAGGCAAAGGCAAATCGTGTGATTGTGATGAACTGGTGTCCATTATTGGTCCAATCTTCACAAACAAAAATTTGATAAAAGCGTTGAAAGGTAAAGAACTTTCAAAGAAGCACAAACAGTCATTGTGCTTGGTTTGGTTTGTACATAATATTCTTTGGTTGAGAGGCGTTAACAACAACATAATTATTGGTTTAATAAAGCTCTCCGAGGATCTTGAGGTGTTTAACATCTATCCTTGGGGTTATGAAATCTTCAAAATGACTGTCCAATATTTGTTGACTCTGTTAGTGCCAAAGATAGTCAACTTATATGGCTTTCCATGGGCTTTCATGGTAAATGTTTCGTTTCTTTCTTTTATTATGATATCATTTTTTTTACTCAATAATGGTTTTGATTTATTGGCGTCATTTTATAGGATTGAGCGTTTGAAGTCATTCCTCATTTGAGACAACAAGTGAACTACTAGGAAGAAGTTTCTTGTCCAAGAATCTTGAGATGATTGTCGGCCAAAACTGATAAAAATGCAAAATTTCTTGATATCTTCAACCCCTCGAAGGATGCAGTAAGTATAATTATAATTAAGTTTTTATTTTAATTAGTGATTTTTTTGAATGATCTAATCATCATTCTAATATATGTAATGATTTATGTTAGATTGTGCATCCGTCGCTAGTTCCGACCAATCGAGAGTTGAAGATGCTATTTTTCTTACTTTACGGTCTGTGTAAACTTTTTTGGACCCTAAGGTCATCGACAGAATAAAAATGAAATTGTTTTGAGCAACAACCATTACAAGAAAAATAATTTTGGAGGGTGGGCTTGTTGTTGTTGATGGTCTTAGTCGTGATGGAGCTGTTGGTGGTGGTAGTGGTGCTACTGTTGGTGCTAATGATGCTCTTCTTACAATATTTAAAACTAACCATTATGAGTATGATCATACTGGTTATACAAATTTTGCCTCACCCAGCGAATGTTTTGCGTGCAAATGTCAAGACTACAGGGAGAAACATGATGTAGTGATTAATGCTATTAATGCATTAACTGCTTCTATAAAGGAATTAACATCTAAGAGGGGTGTCATTCCATCAAAGAGGATTTTATTTCCATCCACTCCATTAGAGATTGAGGTTAAGAGGAGAAAGAAAGTGATTTCTAAGGCATTATCAAGAACCCAAAAGAGAAAAATTGCAACTCCTCTGTCCGTGTGTTGCACTGAGCAATGTACAATGTCCAAAGGAGAGAAGCACGAGCTGAACATGGTGAATATATATGTCTTCCAACTAACTAACAAATAAACACATTTTTGTTTCAACGGATGACACATCTGCTAAAAATTATCAAACAGATATATACATCTATTACAACAGTTAACTAACTTGTTGCACCAGATAAAGTACCTGTTGAGACATATGTCTCGTATGTTTTAGAAAATCAAATAGCTCTTTGTACCGCTTTTACTTGTACCAATAGATGACCTATCTGCTGCAATAGATGAGTCATATATTGCAACAGATGGTTCATCCGTTGGAAATTATCATACAGGTCTTCCTTATGTAGAAATTTAACCCAACAGTTGATTCATTATTGCAATAGAAATATAATCTGTTTGGGATAATTTAAAATAGGAGGAAGATCTGTTTGATTTGCTAGAACAGATGAGTTATTCTTTTCAGTTTTGTTGTATCTCCGTGATTAGCATTGACCAATTCTGGCTTTTCAGGTGGATGTAGAAGCTACTGCTGAATAGCATTGACAATATGCTACTGTACTCTTTTTATGGAAATATGGAGAACAGAAAGCGCAGAAACTGTACGTAAGCGACAATAAAGATTCACGACGAGCAATGTCGAATTTCATAGCACCGGATGAAGAACAAGTTGACCATATTGAGTAGATCTTTATAGCTTGAGTCTGTCAAAGTAATAATCTCACCCCTCCTTAGGAATCCTTGACATCAATACTTAAATTGTTGATGTATTTGTTGACATCTGTACCCATAATAATTTTTTTACATTTCATTTATTCGTTGATTTTATTCAGCTAATTTCTTAAGGCTTCGATTTATTTTATTTTGTCTACGAATTTTATTTTTTCCTTAGATTTGAACTTATTAATTGAAATGGAATACAAGATTCAAATATTGCAACTGATAATGTATCTGTTGCAACAGACGGAACATCTGTTGTAAAATATCAAACAGATTTGACATATGTTGCAACAGGTAGGTAATCTGTTAGAATTTATCAAACAGGTCTTCCCATTGCTGCAACAGATAGACTTAGATAGAAACACCGATATAATGCAACAGATGACCAACCAATTGAAACAGATAAACTATATGTCAGAACAAGTAGAATATTTATTACAATGGATGAAGAATCTGTTGCATTATAAAAATTCAACTTTCATTGGACATAAAAAAATTATCACTACATGTGAAAAAGTGAAAGTGAATTGAAATAAAAAAGGCAAAACCCATCGCTAGTGTTCAGTTCAAACACCTAAAATAAAATAGGCATCAAGTAGACAGTATTCATTTTAAACACGTAAAATAAAATAGGCACAAATGTGTCAGGTTGACATTTTTTGCTAACTTGGCGTCTGATTTTGCCCCCAACGGTTATTCCCCCCCCCCCCAATGTCTTATATATTCATCTTCTTCCTAAATTTAACCTTAAATTCCTAAATATTCTTCTTCATCGTCATCTTTTTTTTATCTATCCAAATTCTTCAAATTATTTGCATTTGGTCTTTCTTTTCTTCATTTTTTTTTATTTTTTCCAACTGAGCTTGACAATGTCGAGCACATCTTCCACTATTTTTTGTGATAATGACTTTTGATATTATAAGTGCGGTCATGAAGCTCTATTGAAGACTTTTTGGACTCAACAAAATCCAGGTCGTAGGTTTTTTACTTGTAAGATTTCAAAGGTAATATTTTTTTATTTAATTAGTTGATTAATTATTGAGTTGTAATTGTGATCTTTATTTTATAAAAATTGGGTGGATGCGATTACTTTGATTGATATAAAGAACGACACCCTTCACAAGAAAATTGTGTAATCTGGGATTTGTTGAAGAAAGTCAAGGCTTCTGAAGAGAAACAAAATCGAGCAAGAAGATAATACATTGTTGTCGTTATTGCTACTGGTTTGGTGGTGTTGGGCACATGGATTTTCAATCCTAATTGCTGAAATTTTCATGGTGGTGTATGCTACTGGTTTGGTGTTGTCGAGCACATAGATATTCAAGCATGTAATTGTTGCAAATTATCAAAGAGATTTAGGAATATATTGTAAAATTTAGGTTATTTGTTGAAAATTATCAAACAGGTATTTTCGCTGTTGCAACAGATTAGACTTAGATTAGAAAGAAATAACATCGACATAATGCAACAAATAACCAACCTATTGCAACAGATAAACTATATGACAGAATAGATAGAATATATTTTACAACAGATTGACAATCTATTGCATTATAAAAAACTCAACTTCCATTCATCAGAAAAAAATTATTTCCACTACATGTACATGTAATTTAAAGTAAAGTGAAGTGTGACTTGAAATAAAAAATTATTATTTCACAGGATCTTCTGTATACACAGGCTCCAAGCGTCCAATTATTACCTCATAAGCCCATACCTTTTGCAGGTTTGCCACAGTGTTGTCGCACAGAAAGGTCATTGGCTCGTCCATTTCTGTGTCGGTCAGCAAACATTCGATGTATGCAAGAGCGTGCGAGCTGCTCGCGTAACCGACATCATTTTTTGGAAGGGTTATGCCTTTGTTTCGACCTTCAAAATCCCATGATTTCTTCATCAACACTTCCTTTGGAAAATGATTCATCATCTTACTCTCCCTCAACAAGATGGGCAACAACTCCATCAGTGGCTACACGAGGAGAAAAAGATCGGCATCGTCGATGAGAGGTTCGTTGCAGTCTTAAACTTTGATCTTTCCCTCCTCAAGTAGTATCTCAATAGCCTGATAATGTATGTCGTTCACGCTAATGACTGCAAGAATCCTCTTTGCCTCGGTCCAGCTCTTATCGTGTGGATTTGGCCTCTCCCCTCTAACATATTTTATCATTTCTTTTTCATCCTAGTCCAACGTAGAAACTAAGAAATCAAATCCCGCGCCACAGTCTAATGTGGCATTATTGAGTTTATCGTACTTATTCTTGAGCTTCTTGTAGAAGTCGAGGTCCATTATACTATCAGCAGCGTCATAAGCTTTCGAGTACGTTAATTGCCTTTTTCTTATGAGGCAGAGAATTTTATCAACGTGTTGTGATATAAGAAGGCAATTTTTAAATAGGTTAGTAATTGTAAATATGGTCCATTTATTGCATAGTTTTCTCTGAATCAATAATCCAACACAACTTATGCAACCGATGGATAGTAAGTAGCAACAGAACCACTACCAGTTGCACCAGAATACCCAACTGTTGCAATAGATTTCACATCTGTTACATAGATTCTTCTTCATGGGGTAGATTAGATTAGAAGGCTAGGTTAGGAAAAGTAAACTTTCCTTCTCCTCGTAACACATATGCATATCTGTCATAGTCTGGAAGTCTTGGGGGAAAAAGGGAGGCCCGGGGTAATCTGGTGCGCCTGGCTTGGCACTCTTGGCCTGTCCCAGATCCCTCTTCTCTTTAGCTCCAAGTTTCGCATATAAGTCCACCTTTTTTAATAGCCCCTGAACTTCAATAACTTTTTTAGAGGAAGGAGTTGCAATTATTTTTTATTTCTGACAGGAGAGTACGTCGGTTACTACTCTTTTCTTCTTCCTAACCAACAGTGTAGGAGTGTATCGCTCCCTCAAATTCTTGGATGGTATGAAAACCCTCTTGGATTTGAATTCCTCTACATCTTTAGAGATAGCTTCTACTTTTTCAAAAAGTTTATCCTAGTTGTCCTTGCACTCTTCGAATTCGCAATGAGAACACGAGGGTGAAGAGG
The DNA here is from genome assembly GCA_030864215.1 of Capsicum pubescens. NCBI lineage: Eukaryota > Viridiplantae > Streptophyta > Magnoliopsida > Solanales > Solanaceae > Capsicum > Capsicum pubescens. The sequence goes on from CM061538.1 coordinate 267,869,773, forward strand.
GGTGAGAGGGACCTGTGTAAGGGTGAAAAGGGGTGTTTTCAAACATATTTATTTTTTATTTAGCATCAACATGCTCATCATCATGAGTGGTAGCATCATCAGCATGCCTGCCACCAACACCAACAACTCCACCAGAAGAAGCACCCGGATCTGCCTTTGTAGGTTGGTCATGAAGAGCCTTAACATTAGGTTGACCTTGCCTAACTGCTCTTCTTATGGTTGTTGCTCCAACCAATTTCTTCCTTATTAACTCCACCATTGGGTCTACTATAGTATCAACATAACCTAGAGTAATATAAGAAATCATCAAGGACTCCTCCTCAGTAGGCACGATCCATGGATGCACAACCTGAAAAAAAAAGACAGATACATTTAAACCATATAATATAATAATTTTCACAGTTGGGTTAACATTTTAACAGTCAACTTCTGCAACAGATTAATAATATGTTGCATCAGATTACGCACCTGTTGAATAATTTACAGTAGATGGTTAATCTATTAGGAGTTGGGTTCAGAGAACCAGAGCAACACATGGATAATGTGATGCAAAGTATCAATTATCTGTCATAACAGATTACCAATTTGTTGCACCAGTTGTACAAGATGGGTAATCTGTTGGGTTACATATTATGCAATAGATGATTTGTATGTGTATTAACAATATGTTACATCAAATTACACGTCTGTTGCATAATTTACAGTAGATGGTTAATCTGTTAGGAGTCAGGTTCAGAGAACCAAACAACAGATGGGTAATCTGATGCAAGATATCAATCGTCTATCGCAACAGATTATCCATTTGTTGCACCGGTTGGCATAGGACTAGTAATCTGTCGCAATAGATGTTCCATCAAGTGCATTAGATATAATATCTATTGCAGCAGATATAACATCTGTTCAATATCTTTTATTGAGTAAAATTATTTTACTTGAAGAAGATGTACTGCATCATCCGGAGGGTTAAAGAGATCAGCCTCCTTAACTTTGTTGTTGCTCTTTGCAGCCAACCACCTAAACATCCTTGGATGATTATAACGCTCAAATTACACCTCTCTTACGAGAGAGTAAGCGATCGTTGTCAAATATATAACCCAACTAGGTTGGGGTCGAATCCCACAGGGAATATGGTGTTTATTAAGTTGTATGCAGATTAGTTGACTTTTAATTGTTCGTTTCTGTAAAATAAGTAGGGGGAATTTGATTCAGTTCACAAATTAAAGGTTTCAGTTTATCAAGATGAGATATGTGTAGTAGTATTCAACTTTAGAGAAATAGCAAGCTAGGGTTATGTCCACCTTGTAGTTTTCAATACTTTCTAACTATGGGCTTTACGAATTCATACATGCATCGTGCTTATAGAGAAACGTGTTGTATTTAATAGCATAATCCTAGTGTTTCTCAACCATCAAGGACTAATTCACTTTAGTTCTCTTGAATCAAAAGCGTTTACCAAAAATAATACGAAATCTCCAAGTAGTTAAGCCTGTTAAGGCATTAAGTATGAAATAGGGGTTGGAAATCCTTTTTTTTTCACTACTCTCTTTTTTGAATATCAACCTTTCTTTCGAACAAGTTGTGCTTTAAGGCATATCCTCTATATTTGCAACCACGAGAATTCAAGATAACCGAAGAGAGTATGATGTAAATAAATCAATGCATAATGAATTCAAAACCCAAAGTAATAGATTGTATGCTACAAGGCTTCCATAACCCAAACTAATAGACTTAGCTACTCATGAATAAAACGAAAAGCATCATAAATATATTCATCATACCAAAAACTAGGAGATGATCTTGGTGTGCAAATTATGAGAATAAGAGAAAAACGTTTTTTTCTCTCTCCAAGCTAAGCCGCCACTCTCCCTCTTCAAAAACTAATACAGAATAATGAATGATGAATAAAAATTCAGCATTAAGCCTTTTAATAATCTTTTCTCTCATAGTTGCCTTCTAAGTCCCTGAACTAATTATAAATGACAAACTAGTCTTGGACATAGTCTCTAGGCGCCACATTTGGTCCAGACTTCTACTCTCTCTTGTGTCATATGCCATCCACATTCTATAGTCCCATTATGTCTTCATCTACTTCATTAATACCTGAAATCATGCTAATCACATCGGTTAGCTCAATTACAAAGAAGTAGAGTAAAAACATAAGAAACTAGGCACTTTGTTTCTAAACTTAGATAAAATATGGATAAGTTATGGTGCTTAGGCGTATAAATACACCCTACATCAGATGAGAAACCTTATTCGGGTAATCCATTACCTGCTTTCGGAGGGGAGGAATGTCTTCAAATGCCCAAGCCTAAAAAATGTAAACAGGAAGCAAGCAAAAAAAAAAGTCATAATAATAACTAACTATACTCAATAATAACTAAAAAATATGTCACTAATCCTTCATTCAAGACTTAAAAGACACCTTTTCTTCAATTTTCTCATATAACTTAATGGATGAGTTAAAATAGTGATTAATTTTACCATGAAAGCCCAAGAAAAGCCATAAAATATGGTCGTCCTTGAGGATAGCTTTGTCAGTAAATATTGGACAGTCAAGTATAAGCTTTCATATCCCCAGGGATAGTTGTTGAATTTATCAAAACCCTCAACACGCGCCAACAAATCATCTTCTATGACCTTGTTGACGTCTCTTGCCAATATAACCGAATGGGCAAACCAAACTAAGTACAATTGCTCCCTATACTGCTTTGGTATGGTTTTATCCATGAGGTCAGTCAACAAATCCAATGCTTTGTAGCCACGTCGAGCAATGTCAAACAACCCATCTATTTTTTCCTTGCGTTATCTTGCCTTGGATCTTTTGCGGGGTGTTTCCTTGGCGATAGGTGGTTCTTCTGGACGATGGCATCTCAAGCCCGTCACTATGAAAACTCTTGCAAGCCAAAACAAACCGGCATGCCACAGTAGTTGATCCAAATTTCATCCATCTTTTTGCCCCCTCCTTTGAATTTTTATCATCCCCACGTACTTGATCCTGCGCTTGATAAGACCATATACCATCCTCATTGGGAAACTGTCAGGGGCGTCCTCAGCCAGCTCAAGAAAGTATCCAAAGAAGCTCTTCTTAAAAAGTCCGTCTATGTTTTTGTCCTTCATAATTTTCCTAAAATTAGTAAATTTACTCCCCATCTGATATTTAAGTACAATTTCACCAGTTAGTTCTTCTTCTGTTTTTTTGTCATTTATCGGTATCGTAACTTAAAACTTGTCAATACTAAAAGTTTTGACAGGATCATGCTGGGATGTCGATATTAATTCACACTCCATTGGTGATCCATTATCATCATATTGATGATCATCCTCTTTCTCTTTCTCCTTCTCACTCTCTAATTCCTCCTCTTTCTCACTTTTATTTTCTTTATCACCATCTACAGACCCTAGTCCACCTCTCTCAATGTTGTTTTCATATCTCTCCTCAGCTTCACTTTGTTTCCCTGATTGAGATTGTTCAGGAAGCTCCTCCGAATCCCTCTGTACTATAGCCTTTTTTTGAGGTGGTTAGACGTTGATCCACTTTTACTTTCTTTTCTTTTGGGAGACATGTTTTACCAACAAACAACAGAAAAATAAAAATTATATTACAATTGATGTATGCATAAATTTTAAAAAATACATCACAAACACCACAAATAACGACACACCAACAACCACCACCACCACAAACACCACCAACCAATCCCAAAAATACCACGAATACCGACAGCAACCACAAACACCACCAACCAATGCCACCAACAACCACCACCAGTTCCACCACAACGACGACGATGACGAACACCACTACCACCACTACCACCACAAACACCATCCAACAATACCACAACAGTCAATAGAACACTGCGATAGAAAATAGGGTTTTCTCTAATTCTTCCTACGATTTTACCATCAAAACTCAAAATTGTAAACCCATTCTCAAAGATAATACAACTAAAAGTTTGTTTTTCATCGTTAACTTACAAGACCTTATTTTTTAGAAAAAAATAACAAATATAGAACTCTTCTCGAACTCTGTTACCTATGAAGACAGAGAAAATGACTTATACAAGCAAGAATGAAGTCAAAAATAACACCTATGTGGTCGAAAATGAGAAAAAAATTGATCTGTTGTGAAGGGCAAAGCAATTTGTTGAGTAGTTGTAGTTGTTGTCTGTACTGTATAATTCAGTGAGAAAGAGAAAAGAGAGAGAACTCAAGATTTGAAATGATAAAATGTTTTTCTCGCAAATGGATGATTTCTATGGGTTGATTTGTATTTTGGAAAAGAATGAGAAGTTTTGAAAATGTTAATTTGGTCCGAATTGATCTTAATTATTTTTTAAAATTATAAAAGATATGCGTAATTTTTAACCCTCTCATCATGCAATTTTCAAAAGACGCAATTGAAGTTGTAGTTGACCCTATGAACTCACCCACCCACCCTTGGTCCTAGATTAAATTAATCAATTTAGGTATATGAACTCAATTGAAATTGTATAAAAACAAATGTTCAAACTGTTGCATTAGATACTCATCTGTTGCAAAATATCAAACAGATTAAGTAATCTGTTGCGACAGATTACCCATCTGTTGTAAATTATCAAATGGATTGTCATATGTCGCAACAGATTACCCATCTGTTATAAATTATCAAATAGGTCTGCCATCTGTTAATCAATTAAGATATTGGTCTAACATATGAGGTAATAAGAATTAGTTCAGCTCAGAGTGATCGATCGACGACTCTGGCCGGGAGAACCGCAATATCATCTCATCATTCAATTGTCAAAAGACTCAATTAAAGTTGTAGTTGACCCTATGAGAACTCACCCCTAGTATTAGATTAATCAATTAAGGTATTGGTCTAACATATGAGGTAGTAAAAATCGGTTCAGCTCAGAGTGATCGATCGACGACTCTGGCTGGGAGGAACATAATACTGTCTCATCATTTAATTGCCAAAAGACTCAATTACAGTTGTAGTTGTTCCTATGATAACTCACCCCTGGTCCTAGATTAATCAATTAAGGTATTGGTCTAACATATGAGGTAGTAAAAATTGGTTCAGCTCAGAGTGATCGATCGATGACTCTGGACGGTGGAACGCAATACTGTCTCATCATTCAATTACCAAAAGACTCAATTAAAGTTGTAGTTGATCCTATGAGAACCCACCCTTGGTCCTAGATTAATCAATTAAGGTATTGGTCTAATATATAAGGTAGTAAGAATCGGTTCAGCTCAGAGTGATCGATCAACGACTCTGGCCGGGAGGAACGCAATACCGTCTCATCATTCAATTGCCAAAATATAAAATTGAAGTTTTAGTTGACCCTATGAGAACTCACCCCTGGTACTAGATTAATTAATTAAGGTATTGGTCTAACATATAAGGTAGTAAGAATTAGTTCAGCTCAGAGTGATCAATCGACGACTCTAGCCTGGAGAAACGCAATACCGTCTTATCATTCAATATCCAAAATACTCAATTGAAGTTGTATTTGACCTTATGATAACTCACCCCTGATCCTAGATTAATCAATTAGGGGTTGTTTGGTAGAGTGTATAAGAACAATGCAAAATATAGTGTATTAGTAATGCTTGCATTAGTAATACTTGTATTATTTATGCTAGTATTAGTTATGCATGTATTATTTATTATACATTGTTTGGTTTGAAGTATAATAAGTAATACATTTTACATAATTTCTATAAAAGAAATTTTTGTTTACAAAAACACCCTTCTTTGATTTTGTACACTTTTTTGCAACAAAGTTCTTTTGTTATTTCAAACATAATTAATATTGTTGAACTATTATATAGAGGTTTAGGATTAATTGTAGGACCTTCATCTTTGCACAAAAATGTTACACCGACGGATTAACATAGTCGAAACAAAAATAAAATACAAGACGTAAAATTAAGAAATAGTCTCAATTTTTTTGTTAAAATCTTTTTAAAGACTCTCCAAGAAAAGAAAAAATATGTTATAGTTATTTAAATAAACCATTCATTGTTGTAAATTCAAATAGCGTGAAAAGAAATTATGAAATATTTTGAAAAGTTTCACTAGTGCAAATTAAAATGGCGAGAAAAGGAATGGTGAAATATTTTGAGAGGGAAATTGAGGGGTATTAAGGACATTTAATAAGTTAATGTATGTGTTTAAAGTCTTTGTATTACTAATACATAGGAAATAATGTATAACTATAACTAATGCTTGCATTAGTTATACATAGGAAAAAAGTCGTACCAAACAAGGTACTAGCAATACACATTAGCTAATGCATGCATTATATTTTACAATACACTCTACCAAACGACCCCTTAAGATATTAGTCTAACATGTGAAATTAATTGAAATTATATAAAAATAAATGTTCAACCTGTTGCAACAGATGTCTTTTCTATTGGATTTAATCAAACAGATTAAGTCATCTGTTGCAACATATTACACATTTGTTGCAACAGATGACCGACCTTTGGAAATTTTCAAACAAAAATTGTTATCTGTTGCACTTAGATGTTTTAAGACCCTTTTATTAAAAGCAATTTAGGTATTTCTTGATTGAGATAAAAAAATTAAAATACTAAGGCTGTAAAAAATATTATTTGAATAACTCAAAAATCTCCTGAGTGAGTAGTCTTATCTGGGCTTTTTAATGTCACCGTCTCCTCGTGCCTTCAAAAGTTAAAAGTTATTAATGGATATTTAAAACTCATATCTAGAAGAATACTCTCTCCTTCAGACATAAGTAAGACTCAACTCAACTCATCTATCGCTCTTTCTTCTTTATCTCTTTCTTTTCTTTTTGCCTCTTTTTTCTCTCTTCTTTCAGATGAGGTTCCTTTCGTATCTCAATCGATCAATATCTTTTCTCGACTGAACTGGATGTTCTGATCCCTTTACTTTTTTCACATTGCAGGTATGGTTCACTATTGCTCTTTTCATCTCATCTTCTTCTTTGTATGTCATTTAAATTAGATATTTACATTTGTTGCTATTAATGATTTACCCATTTACCAGCTTCCTATTTATTAAGAAAATTAAAGGAAAGGTGACTTTTAAGTCTTGAATGAATGAACTATTATTTTTATATCTATTGTAAAATGCCTCATCGGTTGAACAGATGGGTAATCTGTTGCATAAGATTGGTCATCTATTGATTCACTCAATTTTGTGTTATCTTTTTGTACAGATGGAGCAACTGTTTGAAGAAATCAAACCAGTAGCAAGGCTGGTTTGATTTATTCCAACAGATGGCTCATCTGTTGCAACATGTCATCCATATGTTGCAACAAATGCCTCATCAGTTGAGCAGATAGGTAATCTGTTACTTCAGATTGGTCATCTGTTGATTTACTCAATTTGTGTTAACCTTTTGTAATGTTCTTTTTCTTCTTCTCTTGTTTGACGTCAAATGTATTTCTCTTATTTGTAGATAAAAGAAAGTGAAACTGGATCCATTTTTGCCCGACCAGCATTAAAGGCTAGAGTAAAGATGGGTTCGGAGAAATAAGCTGCTTACAGATGGAACCACTTCATATGTGGGAGGTATGTATTACTGATCAACCTATCGTGAAAACACACATCCAGTACAATGATTTTGTGAATGTTTGTTCTTTACCTATTAGGCGTTAATTCTTTAAACAAGATATGACATTTTACAGTTAAGATTGTTAGGTTTGAACTGGTAAGGCTGAGGGACCAAGTAGGTGGTGTCGATACCCTATTATAATTTAATAACGGTACATGCTCATGTTTATGTGTCAAGTTTGCGGAAGGTTTCAAGTTTTTAGCGGCAGTGTAAATATCCAATAGTGATTGGACCAATTTTAATGGCTCAATGAACTTCTTGAAAGGCCTCCGAAGCCTCGCACTGCAGCAAACACCGATGGAACCAATAGAAATTCCCCCGGTTCAAATTTATATGGATGGGTTGCTGGAGGAGACTATTATACAGCAGTAGGTGCTTGAGATAATACCTGTGCGGGAAGGGGGAGGTTGAGAAGGCCATATATCATCCCAAACCTTGTTTAAGAGGAAGCACAGGGTAAGAAGGAAAGTGTAGCGAAATTGGTTGATGAAATTAACATGAAAAATGAAAAAAACTGGATGAGCTGCGAATGTGAAAGCGTATCCAAAAATGAAAATCCATCAGTCGTTGAAGTAAAAGAAGAATGGTGAAGAGGACTGGAGCTGGTCACTTTGCTAGAGACTGTAACTAGAGAGCGTGGACTTAATGAAGACTCTCACAAAGTGCAGGACCAGAACTCTAAGGAAGCAGCTTCGCGAGCATGTAAGGTGGTAAGATTGTCGGTCAGAATTAAAACCTGAACCAACTACTCCTGAATTAAAAATACGGGATCAAGCCAAGGTGGCAATTTCTCAAGTTAAATATGTATCCCATGCCTTCTATGGAAAGGCAGTGGAAAAAATAAGGCATGGGATTTCTTCCCAACTTCAGACCTTTTTTTATCTACTGCCATAGACCTTATCATAGCCACAAACAGAAGGCATGGCATGCAAGTTAGACTTCAGAAATTGACACATTGGCTTCCCTTATTTTAAATTCAGGAGTTGTTTGTTCAGGTTTCAATTCTGACCGACAATCGTATCAATTTCCTGTGCTCGTGAAGCTTCTTCCTTAGAGTTCTAGTCCTGCACTTTGTGAGAGTCTTCATTGAGGCCACGCTCGCTAGTTGCATTCCTAGCAAAGTGTCCAGCTCCAGTCCTGTTGACCATTTTTTTTTCAATGACTGACGGATTTTTATATTTGGATACACTTCCACATTTGAAGCTCATCCAGTTTCTCCATTTCTCATGTCAATTTCATTGGCCAGATTTGCTAGAATTTCTTTGCTTTCTACCTTGTGTTTCTTCTTAAACAAGGTTTGAGATGATATATGGCCTTCTTCATCCCCCCTTCCCGCACAGGTATTCTCCCAAGAACCTTCTGCTATATAAAAGTCTCCTCCAGTAATCCATCCATATAAATTTGGAATAGGGGAATTTCTATTGGTTCCATCATTGTTTGCTGCAGTGCGAGGCTTTGAAGGCCTTTTAAGATGTCCATTGCACCATTAAAACTGGTCCAATCACTATTGGATATTTACACTACTGCCAAAAACTTGAACCCTTCCCTAAACTTGACACAAAAACATGAGCATAGACCATTATTAAATTGTAACAGCGTATCGACACCATCTTCTTGGAACCCTTTGGCCTTATCAGTTCGCACCTATCAAACTAAACTGTACAATGCAGGATCTTATTTGAAGGATCAATGTCTAATCGGAAAAAACCTGCATTCACAAAATCATTGCACTTTATATGTGTCTGTCGCGGTAGACTGATCAATAATACATAACTCTCAACATGAAAGTGGATCCATTGCATGCACCTTATTCTTCCTACCCTATCAAAGACACTACAGTGTTGTTTTTTCATCTGCACGCATGTGATGACTATTAAAAAAGAGGTGTGAAGAGTCGTGACTTTTTTATCTCAACACATTCAAAATAGCTGATGAATCAAAATCTTCATCTGTTGCAACTGATGAATTAGCTGTTGGAAGAAATCAAAATATCTCCTCCAACATATGGTCCATCTGTTGCAACAGATAATCCATATATTGCAACAGATTTTAAATCTATTGCGAAAGACCAAACATTATTTATTCATCTGCACGCATGTGATGACCATTAAAAAAGAGGTAGTGGTGACTTTTTATCTAACACATTCAAAACAGCTGATGAATCGAATTCTCCATCTGTTGCAACTGATGAATCAGTTGTTAGAAGAAATCAAAACATCCCCAACATATGGTCCATCTGTCACAATAGATAATTTATATATTGCAACAAATGGTAAATCTATTGTGGCAGATGGACGATCTGTTGCAACAACACAATAATAATGGTTGTTATCAAGTCTCAAAACCATTTTGAAAAGGTGAGAAGTATTAATGTAAACGAAAAAGTCGCGACTTTTCACAAAAAACAAAATGCCACCATTTTGAATGTAATTAATACAATGGAGCTTAACAGACGTGTCTTTTGTCCTTATACATCTAGATTCAATCCTCTATAAATAGGTCTCTTCTTAATCTTCATTCTGCTAAACTTTATTTATTTCTTGCATTTTTTCTTTTCATGTGACATCTTCAACAACTTCTCTACAAAGAAAATATTTCTTTATGTTGAGGTAAGTTTTTTTCCGGTATAAATCTACCAGTTTGTAGTATACGTTGTATTATATTTGGACTCTTTTCTTTATATTTGTCAATTCATACATGTTCTAGCTATGGCTGATCCTGTTTGGGACATTACTATTCTGCGTGACACAGTTAGGAAACTTCAGAGGTAGGTTAATTACCTGCAGAGGGAGTTGGTTGCCGTGAGAGTGGCGATGTTCAGAGAGATGCAGAGGCTGATGATGGCCATGCTTCTGCGAGTTGATTGGCCGTCTGTCATTAATAATGATGATGATAATAATAATAATAATTAGAATATATTTTTCTTTTAGCGTATGTATTTTAATTTTTCTATATCGGATCTATACCTAATGTATTTTATTTTTCGTTTAATGAAAATTTTATTTTTAGTCGACTTTGGCTTTTTAATTCTTATTCAATTTTCATTCTGTCTATTTCTTCTTCAAAATATTTTACATGTTAACATATCGAAGGTTGGAGGTAAGGAGCAATTTTGAATCCAGTAGCAATAGCAATTTTACCTTTTGAGTTTCAACAGATGGACCATATGTTGGAACATATTGGTTATCGGGTGGGTTTCTGTCAACAGATTATCCATCTGTTGCGATAGATTTATCATCTGTTGGAGGAAAATATTCCATTTTTATGGAACAGTGTTGTGTTCTTCCAGCTAATGTCCACCTGTTGCCACAAATGGGTAATATGTTGAAAATACTTATGGTTTACAGTATTGTTTAGTTCATGTTTTGCCTCTTTTAATTGATGCACAAGTTATTAAAAAGATATTTTATATATAATGAATGATAACATTACGTTCACAACAATGAGTTAAATATATAAAAGTCCATAACAAACAACTATATAAGTTTCTGCAATTACAATGATCACGGTGGATTACGATCCGGGCATGTAGTTCTTTTGTGGCCAGCGCGCTTACATACGGAGCACTTGTTTCTTCTTGATGAAAATGATTTTCCGACTCCACGCCTCCTCTTATATGGCTTTCTTCCCGATTTGATAGTGCTTGGGTCAATTATGAAGGAGGTATTAATCTCCCCATAAGCTCTGCAGGAATAATCCAAGATTCTTTGAGAGGCACCGGAGTAATATGCCCACTATATACCATTTTATATTTATTGAGAGTAGTTCTCGTAAACTTCAGTTCCATATTTATGACTGTATTAAGCTTGAAGCGCTGCCATAGCATGTGGAGAAGGTATTTTGTCCAAGTCACTCTGCACGTACAGGATCTTGTTTGAAGATCGATTGTTTTAACATCACCAGTACCGGTGATACTAAATTTGTAATCTTCTATTTTATGAGGTAATAACCTATTCCCCAAATTGACGTTCGTTGATATTATTTTTTCGATTTCGAGAAAAAATCAGGGTTTTTTTGGGCACTTGAATTGCACACGCCTTTCGTTAAAAAATTCACCATAATTCTAGCTTATTTTTTTCAAACATATCCTTGATGGGAAATTCTCTTTCATCGCTAAATAATGAATTCACTGATTCAGCTATGTTTGATGTCATAATATTGTACCTATACAAAAGAATCACTTAGTATGACATCATACTAAACTTGTAACTTAAACAAGACATTAAAATCGATAAGAATGTACCAATTTGCAGGACAGAATGCCCGAGTCCATCTCTCGAAACCAACACGTACGAGAAATTCTGCTATCTTAGGATTCACATCCGTTATTTGATTGAAATGGTCTAAAAACTCCTCTCTACTATATGTTTTAGCTGCTCTATAAAAAAGGGTCACGACCCTTTTATTGTGATAATTGGTCTGAATGTTCTCTCCAAGATGCCTAATGCAACAACCAAAGTAAGTTGAAGTGAAGAAATATGAACCCATCTTTGAAATACTTGGATGCCTATCCGATACAAAACATAACTCTTCGGTATCTTCGACGCAAATTTGCAGTTGTTAAAAAAAATCCATAAGAGGCATCACATTCCTTGTCCGCTACATAAAAAGCGACAGGAAAGATGTGATTCTCCGCATCCTCCGCCACCACCGCTAGCAGAATTCCATTATACCTGCTCCTCAAGAAGGTACCATCGACGGATATGCCTTTTCTCAAATGTCAAAAACCTTGAATCCAAGCACCATATGATACAAAAAAGTACTTGAACTTTCCATTTTCATCAAGATTCAATGTCTTCTTACTTCTGGAATTTATGGACTCAATAATGTAACGGTAGGCATCTAGGACTGCATACCCATGCTTGAGTGTCCCCCTAACCAAGTCTTTAGCAATCCCCATGGCTGTATATATCTTCCAATAACTGACCAAGACACCTAATTCCATAAGGAGTTGATTGTCCATAACCCTTGTTGAAGGGCCTTTGCCATTGGGGAAACTACTCCTGAAATATTCACCGAGGACCTTTGCCGTGGCGTAAGGATTTTGGCCTAAGATGTGCTCTGAACCACATGTGCGATGCTTTTCATGTTTATGAATGAAGAATCTATCAGAACTTGCGTACTTCACCTCTCTCAACCACCACTTGCAGTTCAAATTAGCACATTTGAAGCAAAAGACACTGCTTGAATTAATCACCTTCTTTATTCTGAAATCTTTTTTCAAGAAAGAAATAAACAAAGTGGTAGATAGTTCATTCTTGTCCTTGAATGACATTCCAATAAAAAAGCCGGTCTCATCGTCTTGAAGATTTCCAGACTGTGTCAATTGAGAAGAATTGTACATCGTATTGGTCGCATCAACGGGTGTAGGTGTTTGATCATCATATGGACTATTCATGTCTAGGTCATCCAACCTATCATGAAAGATATCTTGTTGTTGTTCTTCTTCTACGTTCTGGTTCTCATTCTCTCTCATCTTTTCAACCACGTACACCCTTAACACCGGCCTAGATGAATCACTAAGAGAAGCACGCAACCAAACCTGATCGGTTATCTTGAAAGGCAGTACCCTCTGATTTTCAAAGGAGTTATGCATGTAGTTGATGATGAGTTCTTCCAATTGACAATTCATTCCACAATAACTGATGATTAAGCTCACAAAATCATCATACGAAATATCACTTTGGACTATCATAGCTATCGTCTCTAGCATTTCACCCTCGTTCCAACGCCATACATATCAATTGCTCTTCTCGATCTATTGACCATGATAATCCACCCCTATTGTTATTGATCCCTCCATTAGTGATACCTAAATAAATTCATTTGTCAAAAAAAGTTAATAGTGATTTTATAGTGCCGTAAATGAATCCCAACAGATGTGTAATCATTCGCAAAAGATTACTTACCTGTTGGGATTCATGTTACGCTCCTGAAGTTGATTTCAATAGATGATTCATCTGTTGTAATAGGTGAAACATATGTTGCAACATAATATATATCTGTTGGGATTAATGTTATAGTACTGATGCACTTTTGAAGTTGATTCCAATATATGAGTGACATGTTCCAACAGATAATTAACCTGTTGCGACAGATGACTTACCTGTTACAATAGACTACGATCTGTTGGAATCGAGGTCAGGTTCTATCGCAACAGGTTACTAATATGTTGCACCAGATATTTATCATCTATTGGAATCAAGTTTGAGTTCTGTTGCAATAGGTTAATAATCTATTGCAATAGATATTTACCCTGTTGCAACAGACAACACGTCTGTTGAAATCGAGTTCAGGTTCTATTGCAACAGGTTAATAATCTGTTCCAATAGATATTTATCACGTTGCACTAGATAACTAATCTGTTTAAACAGACAAATCATCTGTTGCATCAGATGAACCATCTGTTCGATTCATGTTACGGCCTATTGAACCATAAACATGAATACAACATATCAATCTTCCATTGAAACAGATGTCGCATCTGTCGCAACAAATGATTTATCTGTTTAAACAGATGGATCTTATGTTGGATTCATGATTATGTTCTATCCATTGTTGAAAAACAGCATAATAGCAGTTACCCAGATGAAAAATTCAATTAAAAATCATAATTTGACTTACCAAAGTCTCCTATGAAGTAATGCCAAAGTGGAAAGTGATGTACGAAATAAAATTTGACCTAAGAAATTGGTCAAATAGCAACAGTAGCGGTAACAACAACAACAACGACAACAATGGACAACAAGAAGAAGATGAAGATGATGATAATGAAGCAAAAGATGATGAATAAAGGAGTAACAACAATGAACAACAAAAATCACTAAGATAGAGAAATCAACAATGGATGAGAAGAGAGAGAAGGGTGCCTTTTTTTCCCTCCGTTTCCCCTTATATTAGGTAAATATTTAGATCAAAGTGTAAATTTAAAAACTTGTGGGCTATTCTCAAACTTACTAAACTTTCTTAATCTATAACAAAGTAATTGTCACCTCCAGTCAATTATTAAGACTTTGTCACCTACACCTCATTTTAAAACTCTTTTGTCACCTACAGCCCAAACCCCCAAGAAAGAGACGTCTTATGATTTTCACTTGTTAAAGGATAATTTTCTTAATTTTTTCTTACCATATATTTTAAGATTCCTTTTTCATGTACACAGGGAAAAAATAAAACCTACTAATAACAATTTACCATATATTTTTTAATTATTTAATTTTTCAATAATTAATTAATAATTGAAGGAAATAACTGAAAAGACAATTTTGTCTATTGTGGAGTCTTTTAATAAAGGGCAAAAAGTTCCAATCACTTTTTCTAATAGTCTTCACACTTTTAATATATTATAGATATAGATAATAGATATATATTAATTATTTCCTGCCCAAAAAAAAAAGAAAATTATTAGTATTACATTAAAAATAATACCATATTTATGCATGATAATTTTCTACTATCATGAACGAGTTTCTAATTCAATTCACCTTGATACCATTCTTACTGGACTTACTTCTGAGTATAATCCAATGATTGTTGTGACTACTACTAGTCAACATCCTTTTATAGTTCAACAGGTGACTAGCATGCTACTTGATGCAGAAGCTTGACAACAAGACAATTTTATTCATCTCTCTGCCTCTTCTAACCTTGTCACCAACCAGGAAACTCCCATTTCTGCAGCTCCCTCACTTTATGGCCTACCTCTTTATCAGCCTTCAAGTTACCTAAGTTTTCCACGACCTACTGCATGTTCTCCTTTCCAAGGTAGAGGTTGTGGGAGAGGCACTAGGCATCAATGTCAGTTATGTGGGAGATTAGGACATCTTGTTAATCGATGCTTCTATAGGTTTGACCCTGGCTTCACTGGTCCTATTCCTGGCCAGCCTTTTCCACCACCACAGTTTTAATAACCTTCACATGCTTATACTTCTCCTCACTACAAACCAAGACCTTCTTCATTCAATTCCCCTTTTGGCACCCCCACACAAACATATTCACCACCTAGATTCGCCTATTCTCAAATCTCCACCCCACCTCCATTATCTCCCAATAATGTGTCTACTTCTCGAAATTACTATGGTGATAGATTTCCAACCGCATAACTCACTTCACAAGCTCACATAGATACTCCTGAAATCATCAATGATAATGCTTGGTACCCAAACTTTGGAGCCACTCATCATATTACTAATGATCCAACCAATGTGACAATGCCTCTCACTACACAAGCTCAGGCAGTATTACAGTAGGTAATGGAAACTCTTTTCTATTTACGCATATAGGACAATCTTTTCTTCATACAAAGTCTAAACCTCTTATATTGTCAAATATATCACTAGCTCCACAAGTTGTAAAGAACTTACTGTCTGTTTCCAAGTTCACAAGAGGCAATAATGTAATATTTAAATTTTCCCTCTCATTGTTCTATGAAGGATCTGGTCACCAGAGAGATGCTCCTTCAAGAATATGAGTATGATATTCTATACCTCCTGCATCTCTCCTCTTTTTAGAGGTCTTTCTCAAATTCAACAACTCATTTCAAGCCAACTTTAAGTTTTGCTTCACATTCAGCTTTTGGTAGCAATAACTCTTCTCCTTCTTGTCATTTAGTCTCGTCCAAAGACACTTATGATGTATGGCATAAAAGATTAGGACACCCTTCTCCTGATGTAGTTCATCATTCCTTGAAAGATTGTAATGCTTCATTTTCAAAGACTAGCATATTTGAATCATGTACTGCTTGTCAAATGGGGAAAATGCACAAGTTACCTTTCAAGAATTCACATATTATTTATACTGAGCCACTTGAACTTATTGAGGTTGATCTTTAGGGCCTTGCCCCTATTCACTCTTCTGTTTTTTCTTATTACATTTCATTTATTGATGCCTACACAAGATTTACCTAGATTACATTCCTTTTTCACAAATCTTATGTACCTTAAGCCTTTCTTAATTTTTACGCAATGGCATAAAGACGCTTTGATAAGAAACTTAAAGAAGTTCTACTTAAAACGGCATCGAATTCAACTTGCTTAAACCTTATTTTCTTAGAAATGACATCATCCACAGTCTCACTTATCCATACACTTCACCCCAAAATGGCATTGTAGAACACAAACACAAACACAAACACAAACATATCATTGAAATTGGTGTTATTCTGTTAGCTCAAGCTTCGTTACCTCTAAAATTTTGGAGCGACGCATTTTAGTCCGTTGTTTTCTTAATTAACAGGTTACCTTCGAAGGTAATTCAATTCATGAGTCCTCATGAGAAGACTTTTGGCAGTAAATCTGATTACCATTTTCTCAAAATATTTGGGTGTCAATGCTATCCTCTACTGAGACCATTTAATAAGCACAAAGTTGAGTTTCGGTCCCAATCGTGCATCTTCTTGGGTTACTGTGCAAATCATAAAGGGTATAGGAGTCTCACCTCTGGTGGAAGAAATGTCGTCTGAAGGCATGTCTCATTTGATGAGAACAATTTTGACATAACCCGAACCAGGTCCTGGTTGTGTCGGGTATCTCAAGTCCAACCAAGACCGCAGACCACCTCCACTACCCAAACCCTTGACCACCTTACACCCTATATCGGATGAATTTCGAACATATAACAAGATAAGAGAATATCAAATTAAAGACATTATAATAAGTTTGTAACCAAAACCAACCATCCACAACCCAATGACCAACTAATACCAATACGAATACGAATACGAATACCAATACCGATACCAACACCGTCCATGCCCACGTAGTCCGACAAAGCCTTTAATCAAATCCAAAGAATATCCAGTCAGGACATGCCCCCGACCATAGCCAAGACCAAAATCAAAAAGGGCTAATAAAGACATAAAGAAATCCATAGCATGAAATGGGGTCCTTCGGAGTATGGAAGCTCACCACTTCAGTCTGAATCAAAAGTTGTCCCCGAATCACCAAGTCACTGAGTAGGAGGGGTGGAAATATGGTCGGTTCCTACATCACATGGGGATACAACGTCTGAAGACAGTTAGCGGGGTGAACGCTAGCATGTAATTCAGGGATAAAGATAAAGTAAGGCCATCAATCCAAAATAAAATCAAACCAATACATATAACCATTTGCAAATACATACACACACACACACACATATATATATGCATACCATGCCGACATAAGGAACAAGTTTTAGCATGAACTTTAAAACATTTAACCTGGATTGTGTAGCTTTACCATCATAAGTCCACCCACGGGCTATATGGGTCCAGTGTTACCCTCTGAACGGGCCCTAATGTGTGTTAGTCGCATAAACTGGAGATATCATAGATGGTTGGGGATTCCCTTGTACCCTTCACCCTCCATGATACATATGTACGTATATAGGACTGAGGGATTCCCTTGTACCCTGCAAACACATGGCCATCAAGACCAACCCTCATGTCGGCAAATATGAGATCCCAGTATTTGTCCTTAGGACTCACACCTTCACAACTAGTTATCACAACCCTCATTATTGTCCAATTAAAACATTTAACACATAACCAAACCACCGATTGAAGAAGTCAATTATTAAGACATTATTAAGTGGTATAGTCATACCGACTATATCTTGCAAGCAATGTCAATAACCAACACTTAGGAGATTCCCATGTACCCTACAGACTCCATTATCAAAGTCACTTGGGGAATTCCTATGTACCCCACAAGGTTTTTATTATAAAATCACTTGGGGGATTTTTGTGTACCCCACAAGGTTTTCAAAACCATCCTTAACCAATTAACTATTTATGCCATGCATTAGTTTCAAAAAGCAAAACAAACTAAGTGAAAGTTCTTAAACCAAAATCAATTATGCAAGTGGGTTGAGGTTGTTACTAATTCCCATACCAAACCAATTATTTTAGGGATTCCTTTGTACCCCTGTTTCCATGATGTACCAATTTTTAGGGATTCCATTACACCCATGTCCATCCACCATTCCCATGCACCCCAAAGCATTTATGAACCATCAATTTAAGCAAAATAATTTCATAAATATCATAGAAGAAGCATTTAAACAATTCATATTCAAAACCATAAACCCATAGTTCAAAACCAAACATCAATATTTCATGAACAAAACCTTAAATCACATACTTTTACAGAGAGAAATCACCCTTGAAAGCCCCAGTTGATTAATATCTTGAAAACCCTAAGTGTTCTTGACCTTGAAGATTTAGAGAGTATTTGAGAGTCTATTTGATGTGATTTATAAGGGATAATGATACCCTAAAGAGGTCATAAGATGTGGGTTTCAAGTTGGACAAGAGGAAAAATGTATAGAATGTCCTTAACTTAAAAGCTGAAAAAACGTCATCCTTGACTATGAGTCAACCATTGACTCATAACCCCTCCTTACAACTCGTGACCACGAGTCGTAACCAAGAAAGTGACCAAGACCCCCATACCTTGTCGACCTTACAACTCAATCAAATTACTCTCAACCAGACCTTAGGACTCGTAAGGTCCAGTCATAGATGCCACAGAACTCAAATGTGTTAGACACTGGACATCCTACGATTTCACCTAACGACTCGCAACATATCATCACGACTCTTAGTGACCCACTCGTACTCAAAGCAGAATCAATCCACAAACTTACTGATTTGGTTACGAATCGTCCTAACGACTTATCACGTGTCCTTACGACCCATGTTCCCAAGTCATAACCAGGACATAAACTCAAACACCATTCGCTGGACACTTTACGACTAGAGTCACCTGACCCATCAAGACACCATACAACTCGTGGGGTGAATCATAATTAAGGCAGTGAGCTCAAAGCTAAAGAAATTTCCAAGGGCCAAAAATCCAAGGTGTTTTAATTCTCCCCCACTTAGATCATTCGTCCTCGAATGATGGGACAAGGAATTTATTAGCACGATTAGACCCCAAACATCACTACTCTTACCTTAAAGACAAAAAACAGAATACTAAAATATTCACTATTTTCCTTTAACAAAGACAGAAAACAAAGATGTCAAGAACAACACATACCTTAAGCATGATTTTCCGAAATAGGGAATAGGAATCGATATTTGGACCTCATGTCCTCTTCGGCTTCCCAAGTAGCCTCTTCAACCTTATGGTTCCCCCATAAAACCTTTATCAAAGCTACGTCCTTTGTCCTCAATTGATGAACTTTTCAATCCAAGATTTCAATCAGACCTCTTCATAAGACAAGAAGTTTGAAATACCCACCTCCTCCAAAGGATCAATCGTCGAAGGATCACCCACACACTTTCTCAATATCGAAACATGGAACACCGGGTGAATGAAGCTTAAACTAGAGGACAACTCCAACTCATATGCAACACTACCAACCCTCCTCAAGACTAAGTATAGACCAACATACCGCGGACTGATCTTGACTTTCTAATCAAATTGCATCACTCCCTTCATGGGAGAAATTTTCAAGGACACCCTATCCTCAACCTCAAACTCTAAGTCCTTATGCCTCACATCTGTATATGACTTTTGGTGACTTTGGGCAGTCTTAAGCCTATTCCAAATCACCTTTACCTTCTCCATGACTTGGTGAACCAAATTCGGGAAAATATTTCTGCCTCATTAACCTCGAACCACCCAATAGGAGATCTACATCTCTACCATACAAAGTCTCAAACAGAGCCATCCCAATACTAGAGTGGTAGTTATTATTATATGTAAACTCTACAAGAGGTAAATGATTAATCCAACTACTGTTGTAGTCAATCACATAATCCCGAAGCATATCCTCCAATGTCTAGTGGTCTTTTCCGCTTGCCCATCCGACTATGGGTGGAAAGCAATACTAAGGCTCACTTTAGTTCCCAAACCTCTTTGAAACAGATATCAAAAGTGCGATGAAAACTATGTATCACGATCCAAAATGATAGAAACAAGCACCCCATGCAATTTCAAAATCTCTTGGAGGTACCTTGCATAATCTTCTGCCAAAAAATTAGTCCTTACTAGTAAAAAATGAGCAGACTTTGTCATTTTATCCATGATTGCCCAAATCAAATCAAACTAATTCCGAGATTGAGGAAGACCGACAATGAAATCTATATTAATCACTTCCCATTTCTACACAGGCAACTTAATTTCTTTATACAATCCTCTGAACCTCAAGTGCTCAACTTTCACTTGTTGACATAACATGCACTTAGCCACAAAACCAACCACATCCCGCTTTATATTACTCCATCAATAAATCTCCTTAAGGTCATGATACATTTTTGTCGAATCAGGATAAATATCTTATCGCAACTCATGAGCCTCAGCCGAGATTCTCTCTCGCAATCCATCTATGTTGGGAACACAAAATCTGCCTTGGTACCTCAAGATACCATCGCCACCAATATCAAGAGCCACTACCCTTTCCTGACCTACATCTCTCTTAATCTTCATCAATACAGGATCCAATACCTGTTTCTCCTTTATTTTAGTACTAAGATACGACTGCGCCACCTTTTGCACAAACACACCACCATCTTCAGCGTCCCAGAGACGAACTCCAAGGTTAGCTAAACGGTGAATATCTTTCACCAATTCTCGATTCTCCTCATCCATATGAGTTAGATTCCTCATGGATAACCTACTACGAGCATCAACAACTATGTTAGCTTTACCTAAGTGATAGTGAAGGCTTATTTCATACCTTGAGCAATTCAAGCCATCTCCTCTGCCTGACATTAAGCTCTTTCTAGGTGAAAAAATATTGTAGGCTCTTATGATCTGAAAAGATATCCATATGTACTCCATATAAATAGTGACGCCTGATTTTTAACACGAATACCATAACCAATAACTCCAGGTCATGAGTCGGGTAATTCTTCTCATGTACCTTTAACTATCAGAGGAATAAGCTTCCATCTTGCCATGCTGTATCAAAACTCAACCAAGTCCCACACGGGACACATAGTAATAAACCAAGAATCCATCATTACCCTCGGGCAGGGTCAAAACTGGAGCTGAAGTCAACTTATCATTCAGCTTCTCAAAACTACCCTCACAAGCATAAGACCACAAAAACTTCACCTTCTTCTGGGTTAACTTAGTCAACATGGCAGCTATAGTCAAGAATTTTTTCACAAACCTCCTATAATAACTGTCTAAACCTAAGAAGCTTTGAATATCTATTGGAGTCGTGGGCCTAGGACACTTCTTAACCAATGCAACTTTCTGAGAATCCACTATGATCCCTTCACTAGAAATGACATGACCCAGAAAAGTAACAGCGTTCAACCAGAATTCATATTTCAAAATTTGGCATACAACTGCTGATCTTTTAGGGTATTCAATACAATACGGAGGTGATCGACATGATCCATCTCACTCTTAGAGTACACCAGAATATCGTCTATGAATACAATGATGAACAAATCTAGAAATTGAATGAAGACCCTGTTTATCAAGTCTATAAATATCGACGGGGCATTAGTCAACCCAAAAGACATGACCAAAAACTCAAAATGCCCTTATCAGGTGTGAAAGGCAATCTTAGGGATATACATCTCCCTAATCTTTAGCTAATGATACCCGGATCAAAGATCGATCTTGGAGAAAAAACTTACCACCCTAAAGTTGATTAAATAAATCATCTATCATTGGAAGAGGGTACTTATTCTTTACCCTCACCTTATTCAACTGCCGGTAATTAACTTACACTCGAAGGGAACCATCCTTCTTACACACAAACAAAACAGGAGAACCCCATGGGGACACACTAGAACGGATGAAACCTTTGTCTAAAAGATCCTTTAGTTGCTTCTTAAGCTCCTTTAACTCAGCTGGAGTTATCCTATACGGGGGAATAAAGATAGAAAGAGTGTATAGAACAAGATTAATCCCAAAATCAATCTCCCTATAGGGAGGGATATCAGGAATGCCATTAGGGAAGACATCAGGAAATTCATTCACCACCGGGACGGAATGTAAAGAAGGACTCTGCAAGTTAAAATCTGTAACCCAGACCAAATGATAAAGACACCCCTTGGAGATTAATCTCTGGGCTCTAAGTCTAAGATATGATATGAACCTTTTCTTAGGCACTAGAGAATATCTCATTAGGGAATTTAAAGATGACCTTACAGGTCTGATAGTTTAGAGAATCATAGCACGAGTGAAACCAATCCATTCCCAAAATGACATCAAAATCAACCATGTTTAACTCTACCAGATCCAGCAAGGTCTCTCTACCACCCACAAATACCACATAACTCCTATAGACTCTTCTAGCCACCACAGAGTCATTCATTGGGGTAGAAATAGAAAAGGGGTCCAAAATACACTCGGGATTGAAACCAAAATACACAACCACAAAAAGGGTCACATAAGATAGAGTGGATCCTAAATCAAATAAATAGTACACATCATGGGAAAATAGTTTCAACATACCAGTAACGACATCAGGTGATGCCTCAAACTTCTGATGGGCAGTGAGAGCATAGAGACAGTTTTGACTAGTGCCAAAGCCAGATAGGGCATTCTTTTATACCGGAGCTGATGAAGAGGCAACACGAACCTTGTTTTCCCCCAGAAAAAACCTTATCCATGGGATAGTTTCTAAGCATATGCCTGGCTGACCGACCATATTTGAAGTACTTGTCCCTTCTCTCATCACAGAAACCCCAATACAATCGACCACAAAATCTACAGGAAGGATATGATGAAGCTGATTGGGCCCTACTAGCCAAAGATTATGCACCTTGTTCCCTAGAACCATTGCCACCCTGAAGACGTATGTCACCAGTCGGCTTTGGGTAGGGAGCACTAGCCATCGAGTAGGACCCAGAATTGCCCCACTTCCTCTTGGACCACTTTCCACCATCCTTGCCACACTGTTGCTGACCTCCATCCTAATCAGAAAATCTAAACTTCTTACTCTGCCTCTCCCCTATCTCTGGTTGTTTCTTCTTTTATTCCTCAACTTGTTGTATATACTCAACCAACCTGGATATATCCATTCCTTGTTAACAAGGCAGCCTTACTTTCCAAAATTAAGTCTCGAGATAACCCAAAAGTGAACTTCCTTATTCTAGCCCTCATGCTAGACACTAACTTTGGGGCATACCGAGATAACTGGTAAAACTTCAATACATACTCCTTGAGTGATATTTTGCCTTGCTTCAGGTTAACAAACTCTTCCGCCTTCGCCACCCTTGGCTCTTAATGCAAGAAATGAACTAGAAAAGCACTAGAAAAATCATCCCACAAGGCTAACTCAGCATCATTACTCCTAGACTGGTCCCATTCCTCATACCACTGATATGCCACATCTTTTAATTGGTAGGAAGCGAACTCCACGCCTTCCACATTAGTGGCATGCATCACACAAAAGATCTTTTCTATCTCATCAAGGAAATTTTGAGGATCCTCCTTAACTCTAACACCAGTAAAGGTTGGAGGACTCAACCTCATAAACTAGCCAACTCTTGTGGCCTCAGAAGATGAAGTAATAGAAGCACCACGCTCAAACTGAGAAGCCACTAACTGATCCAACATATGAATAGATTGATGTAACTCAACATTCGCCACATCAGCCTGAGGAGCTCGAGAAGGACTAGAGGGGACTGGTGGAACTCCAGAAGAATAATCAGGAACTGGACCCTTAGATCGGGTCTGGACCCATAAGCAGCGTGTGTCCCATTAATATTGTCCTCGAGTGGGACAGAGGAGTTTTCATGAGCTTAAGATTATTTAGGAGGCAACAACAACAACAACAATAACAAAAAACCCAGTGTTTTCCTACCAAGTAGGGTTTGGGGAGGGTAAAATGTATGCAGTCCATACCGCTACCTCCGAAGAAGTAGAGAGGTTGTTTCTGATAGACCCTCAACTCAAGATAAAGAATAGTAAAACAAGGTCATAGTACTACATGAAATAGAATGTGTGGCATACCGAAAGAAGAAATGAAAAATAATAAAAATAGATGTTAAGGGAGACATGAAAATAAGAGAAATACTAATAAAAATAGGAGATAAGAAATAAGAAGCGACCACCCCCCGTAGTCGCCAACACTAGCGGTTCCTACCAAAGAACACAATCCTAGGATTACTAACCCGACTACACCAGAGCCCCATAACTACTCATTACCACCCACACACGCACTAACCTTCTACTCTTATTTGCGACCTCCATACCTTCCTATCTAGAGTCATGTCCTCGGTAAACTGAAGTATCCCCATGTCATATCTAATTACTTCTCTCCAGTATTTCTTCAGCCTACCTCTTCCCCTCCTGAAACTATCTAAATCTAGCCTCTCACACCTACGAACTGGGGAATCCATGCCCCTCCTCATCACATGCCTAAACTATCTCAGCCTTTCTTCCCACATCTTGTCCTCCACCAAAGCCACTCTCACCTTCTCCTGGATAATCTCATTCCTAACTCTATCCCCTCTAGTAAGTCCACACATCCAACGTAATATTCTCATTTCCGCTACCTTTAATTTTTGAATGTGGGAGCTCTTGACTGGCCAACACTCCTCACTATACAGCATGGCCGGACGAACAGCCACTCTGTAGAACTTGCCTTTAAGTTTTAAGGGCACCTTCTTATTACATAACACTCCCGAGGCGAGCCTCCACTTCACTCAACCTGCTTTAATTTAGGAGGCATGATCTAAAAAGCGAACAAATAGGAATTAGAGAATATTTCAGGACCTTAGATTCTACAGCCTAAAAATAAAACACAAGAAAGAGAAACATTTCTAAATGCCTCATAGCCTCTCCCTTATGATGTGGCGTGCTACACACACTTAAAAGAAACTCTACTCGACACGGCTTTGTGGACACCCAATTGACCATAAACCTAGCGCTCTGATACCATCTTGACATGACCCGAACTAAGGCCCAGACATGTCGGGTATCTCAAGTCCAACCAGGAGCTGAGACTACCCCCACTACCTAAACTATTAACCACCTCACACCCCATATTGGATGAATTCTAAACATATAACAAGATAAGGGAATATAAAATTAAATAAATTATAATATGTTTATAAACAAAACTAACTATTCATAACCCAATGACCAACTAATACCAATACCGACATCGATACTGAAACCGCCTATGCCCACAGTAGTCCAACAAAGCCTCTAATCAGAACCAAAGAATATACAGTCGGGACATGCCCCCGACTATAGCCAAGACCAAAACCAAACGGGATTATAAAGACATAAAGAAATCCATAGCATGAAATGGGGTCTTTCGGAGTATAGAAGACCACTACTTTAGTCTGACTCAAAAGTTGTTCCTGAATCACCAAGTCATTGAGAAGAAGGGGTAAAAGTATGGTCGGTTCCGGCATCGCGTGGGGATACATCGTCCGAAGATAGTTAGCGAGGTGAATGCTATCATGTAAGTCTGGGATAAAGATAAAGTAATGCCATCAATCCAAAACCAAATCAAACTAATGCACATAACTACATGCAAATATATATATATATACATACATACATACATACAGACCATGTTGGGATAGGAAACAAGGTTTAACACGAACTTTAAAGCATTAACCTAGATTGTGTAGCTTTACCATCATAAGCCCACCCGCGGTCTATATGGGTCCAGTGTTACCCCTTGAATGGGCCCCAATGCGTGTTAGCCGCATAAATCAGAGATATCATAGATGGCCAAAGATTTCCTTATAACGTTCTCCCTCCATGATACATATGTACGGGTATAGGCTTGGGGGATTCTCTTGTACTCCATAAGTACATGGTTATCAAGATCAACCCTTATGTCGGCAAACATGACTTCCAAGTGTCTGTCCTTAAGATTCACACCTTCACGGATAGCTATCACAACCCCCATTATATATTGCCCAATTAAAATATTTAACACTTAACTAAACCACCAATTCCAGGAGTCAATTATTAAGTGGTATAGTCATACCGACAATAGCTTGCAAGAAATGTCAATTAGCCAACACTTAAGGGATCCCATGTACCCCACAAACTTCATTATCAAAGTCACTTGGGGAATTCTTGTGTACCCCGCAAGGTTTTCATTATAAAATCACTTGAGGGATTCTCGTGTACCCCACAAGGTTTTACAAACCATCCTTAACAAATTAACAATTTATGTCATGCATTAGTTTCAAGAAACAAACCAAGTGATAATACTTAAACCAAAATCAATTATGCAAGTGGGTTGAGGTTGTTACAAATTTCCATACCAAACTAATTAATTTGGGGATTCCTTTGTACCTCTGTTTCCATGATTTACCAATTTTTAGGGATTCCATTGTACCCATATCCATCCACTATTCCCATGCACCCCAAAGCATTTGCCAACCATCAATTTAAGCAAAATAATTTCCTAAATATCATAGAAGAAGCATTTAAACAATTCATATTCAAAACTCTCAACCCATAGTTCAAAACCAAATATCAATATCTCACGAACAAAACCTTAAATCACATACTTTTATAAAATTGACAATGAGGGAAGAGTAACATGCCTTAAACATCAAGAAGTACAGAGAGAAATCACCCTTGGAAGCCCCAATTGATTAATTTCTTGAAAACCCTAAGTGTTCTTAACCTCGAGAATTAGAGAGTGTTTGAAAGTCTATTTGATGTGCTTTATGAGAGATAATGATACCCTAAATAGGTCATAAGACGTGGGTTTCAAGTTGGACAAGAGGAAAAATGTCTAGAATGCCCTTAACTTAAAAACTTGAAAAACGTCGTCCTTGACTATGAGTCAACCATTGACTCGTAACCTATCCTTATGACTCGTGACCATAAGTCATAACCAAGACAGTGAACAAGACCCCCATACACTGTCAACCTTATGAATCAACCAGATTACTCGTAACCAGACCTTACAACTCATAGGGTCCAGTCATAAGCAACATAGAACTCAAATGGGATAAACACTGGACATCCTACGATTTTACCTAACGACTCGTAACTTATCCTTATGGCTCTTAGTGAGACCCTCATACTCAGATCAGAATCAAGCCATAAACCTACTGATTTGGTTACGACTCATCACGAGTCTTTACGACCCGTGTCCCCAAATCATAACCAGGATAGAAACTCAAACACCATTCACTGGACACCTTACGACTAGAGTCACCTGACCCATCAAGACACCATACGACTCATGGGGTGAGTCGTAATCAAGGCAGTAAGCTCAAAGCTAAAGAAATTTTCAAGGGCCAAAAATTTGGGGTGTTCCAACTTTCCCTTTTGCACTTCAGGTTCCTCAAGGTGGTTTACCAGCAATAACTAAACCTCTCTTAAGAGTCATACCTCTTATTGCTAACTTGAATAACAACTCTACTTTACCATCTCAGTAACTCACATCAACTATTGGTAAACGCTTGAGTATTCCACTATCCTCTTTTCTCAAAATTTGCTTGAACCTTCACCTGTAGATTAGTCCCGTACAACTTCATCCTTGCCTTCTATCTATCTTGTTGGCCAACTTGAACCACCAGTAAGAAACTTGCCTACTGATACAAGACCTGTAGTTGAAATAATAGTCAACACATACCCTATGCTAACAAGATCCAAAGTTGGTATTTACAAATCCAAGGCTTATAGCATTGACCTCACTTCAATTGAGCCTGTGTCCATCTATGAAGCAATGTTTAATGATAAGTGGATAGAAGCAATTTATGCTAAGCTTCAAGCTTTGGTCAGCAATAAAACATGGAGTACCGTTCCTCTCCCTTCGTCTCGAAAAATAATAGGTTGCAAATGGTTGTTCAGACTCAAGAAAAATTCTGATGGGATAATTTCCAAGTACAAAGCGCAATTGGTTGCAAAGGGGTGCTCCCAAACCTTTGGATACGATCGTCTTGACACATTTAGTCCAGTAGCAATAAGGACTGCAATTTGAATAATCATTTCAACAGTAATTACCAACAATTGGCAGATTCGGCAAGTTGATATAAATAATGCTTTTCTCAACGGTGATCTTAAGAAGGAGGCATTTATGAAACAACCCCCTGGCTTTGAGCAAATAGATTCAGAAGGACGACCACTGGTATGTAAATTTCACAAAGCACTTTATGGTTTTAAGCAAGCCCCTCATACTTGGTTTGAAAAGCTCTGTGACTTTCTTATTGATAAATTAGGCTTCAAAGAATCTGTGGCTGAACCAACATTGTTCTACTTAATCTCTCCTTTTAGTTTCACATATCTAGTAGTCTACGTTGATGACATCATAATCACAAGTAGCAACAATTGCTTTATTAAATAACTAATTGTTCATTTTCATTTGAAGTTCTATCTTAAGGATCTAGGATTACTTTTCTT
The DNA here is from genome assembly GCA_030864215.1 of Capsicum pubescens. Taxonomy (NCBI): domain Eukaryota; kingdom Viridiplantae; phylum Streptophyta; class Magnoliopsida; order Solanales; family Solanaceae; genus Capsicum; species Capsicum pubescens. Next base: position 267,898,655 of record CM061538.1, read on the forward strand.
TTTTTAGGAATCGAAATTCACAAAATTGGCAACCAACTTTTTCTTAATCAAAAAAAGTATATCACTGAGATTCTACTCAAAGCAAACATGTTTGGGCCACACTCCATTTCTACACTAGTGGTTGGATCCACCATTGTTTCTTACTGATGAGGTTCCTCATGAGCACCTGAAAGAATATCGAAGCATTGTTGGAGCTCTTCAGGACGTAGGCTTCACCCAACCAGACATTGCATTTAGTGTCAACAATGTCAGCCAGTTCCTACAAAATCCTCTTGGAAAATATTGGATAACTGTTAAACAAATCTTATGCTACCTGAGAGGCACACTGGACTATAGTCTATTCTAGACTCTAGCAGGACATCAAATGCTAACAGAATTTTCAGATGCAAATTGGGGTAGTTCAATAGATGATCGTCGATCAACTTTGGGCTACTGTGTGTTTTTAGGAGGAAATTTGGTAACATGGAGATCTAAGAAACAACATGTAGTATTGCGGTCCACGACAGAGGATGAATATCGTTGTTTGGCAGATGTCATTCAAGAAGTTATCTGGATCAAAGCCTTAATCTTAGAACTTGGTGTGCAATCTTAGTTCAAACTAGTAATTTGGTGTGATAACACTAGAACAATCACAATAGCTTCAAAACCAGTCCTCAGATAAAAAACTAAACACTTGACGCTTGATCTTCATTTTACCAAAGAAAAGGTTGTTGATGGTCAGATTGATGTGAGTTTTGTACCTGCTTCGCGACAAATTGCTGATGGATTCACTAAAGCCCTTAACATGAGATAAGTTCATATTATTTTGACATCGATTAGGAGCGTTTCCACAGAAACTACCTCCTAGTATTCACAACATCGAAGATGAAACAAAACATAAATCTTCAGCATTAGACAAGTAGGGAGAATATCAAAGATAGTAGTTGTTTCTATTTCATAAAACGACGTAGTTTTAATTGTTCTTATCCATTGTACATACAGTTGTCATTGTATTTACATTCTCCTCTCATGTTAGGACACGTACCTAGGGGTGTTCATGAGTCGGTTTGGATCGGTTAGTGGTTAAAACCATAACCAAAACCAATTTAGTTGGTTTTTGAATTTCTAAAACCAAACCAAACCACACACAAAAAAAAATAACCACCAGTTTGGTTCTTGTCGGTTTGATTCGGTTTTTTCGGTTATTGACTAGCCTACTCCAACCATCTCTAGAATAAACTTCTTTTTTTAACCCATAGAAATGAGTATCACATTGAACAATTTCTCATGAAATATTTGTACAGTGATGGACAAATGACACTATAAACTCTTAAAAATCAGAACAAACACATTAAACAAAACCAACATTGAGATGAAAAGCACCAGCTTTGTATTGTAGGCACTAAGATTATCCAACAACGTACAAACACATACATGTACATTGTAAAATAGAGCTTTGTATTCTGTTGCAGTGTACTGCAAGAAGAAGAGACAGAGTTGGGCAAATTTGAGTTATCTGTTTACTTTAAAGACTAGCTAGGTGAGCTAATCATATAGGGAAACGATTGAATAAACAAGGAGACATAAAATTACCATTTGAACTAGGGACCATGGTAACTCGTATTGTTAAAGCTGAAGTAGAAAAAGTGAGGTAGGGACCGTAGGGTTAACTTATTAGTAATAGTAGATAGAGTTGGGCTTGGGTTTGGGGCTTTGGGCAATTGGGCTAAAGTATTGGTTGGGCTAGACATAGATTAAAATTTAGTTTAGATTAAATTTAATAAAATATTTATATTTTATTTATAAATTATATATAAATAATTATAATATATATATAAAATTTATCGGTTCGGTTTGATTATTTTCATGGTTTTTTTAAGTAAAACTGTATATAACCAAACCAAATAGCATCAGTTTTTTAAAATTTAAAACCAAACCTAACTAAACCAAACCAAACGTTGGTTTTTTAAATCAGTTTGGTTCGATTTACGATTCGGTTCAGTTTGGTTTTTAACTAAACCCATGAACACCCCTACACGTACCCACTCTTGTGCTATATATAGCACCCTTGGTAACACTCATTAATCATATAGAAAAGGGATATTGTTGTGTTGACATATTTGTGTGTCTTCTTTATTAGGCTAAAGCCTAAAAACATGGACATTTTTGTTACAAAAATAATACGGAGAACAAAATTATTCTATTTCAATTAGCTCAAGCATATTTTTGACTCTTTTCCCTACTAACGTGATGTGTACAAACTATGTTTTGGTTCGATGAAATTCCTTCATCGTTAACAATTCTTAGAAATGAAGCAACTTCCAAAGAGGAACACTTTCCACTCTGATGATCCCTTCTCAAACGCAACATAAATCCTAATTCATTTTGGGTAAGGGGATTCTGGATGGTTGTATTAAAACCAAAAAACTATAATAAAAATTTTTTTGTCTAAAAAAATAAATAAAAGATAATAAAACGTACCTTAATCAATTTCGAACCTGAATATAAAAAAAAATAATTAATAGCCATTGTTATTCCCACGACTCCACACAGGATATGAACTACGAGTTCGTTCGAACTCAGTAACTTTAATCACAACTCTATATTTGTCTCAATAAGACTTTTGAATAAGTATAAATTATAAATTTAGAACCCAATAATTCAAATAAATTAAAATTTTAAATTCATTAGCTTCAAATCCTAGCTCTATCTCTCGCTTCAAATTAATAACTCAAATGTAGATACCAACACTCTCAGATGTGAAACCGAAAAATAGAAGTCCAAAAAGTAAAACGGAAAACTTATTGAAAATATCTAGCAGCCTCAAAATAATATATCTACAGCAAGCTAAGCTCTTTTAAGTTTGATATTTGTATGGCGATGGCTGCATGGTCATGTTCAAACCATACTCCATCTTCACTCTTTCCTTATCCCGCTAAATTATCCACTAAACCTCTCTTCCATTATGCAATTCTCTATTGTCCCAAAACTTTTTCTTTTTTGGATCCAATTCGTGCATTAGCAATTGAAGCAGCTAATGAGGCTGTCACAATTGAAGGAAATTCTTTGGTTTTTGAAACAGACAATATCAATGAAGTTGAGATATTTAATGAGAAGATTGGGTTAGCATTGAGAAGAAAGAAGAGGAGGAAAAGAAGAAGATGTTGTTATTCAGAATGTTTGGACATGGATAAAGGGGATAAGATTTTTAATAGTAAATCTGTAAAGACAGGTTTCTACTTGACACATAAGGAAGAGTCAGAGTATTCTTGGTATCTTAAGGTACAACTCCAGTATTCATCAATTTAGTCCTATTAATTATATACAATGATATTGTAAAGATTCTTTTGTGGGTTAACAATATGATAGTGGTTTCTTTTCTCCTTCAACTTTGGGGGTAGGGGAAGGGGAAATGGGGAAGGAGATCATAAGGTGGAGAATCGAACCCACTCTAACAAGGTGTAAAAGTTCAAGTAGTCAATCAACTTAGCTAGTAAGATTTCGGTTACTAGTAAATGTTTATCATAGAGATTTAGATGCAGAGGCGGGGCTAGGTAGGGCTAAAGTGTTTATTTAAGGCTCTTTCAGCTGAAAATTATGTTGTTTATATATAGTTAAAATTATTTCTTTATGTATATATATATATAGTAGATGTTGAGTCTCCTTGGGCTTCTTTGTGTGTTTTAATTCATAGTTTGAAATCCCTCGGTAAAAGTTCTGGCCCTGCCGCTGTTTAGATGTAATAAACTGATAAGTGCCTTGATTATGTAAATATTATTTACTGTATATTGTAAGTGCATGGAACTTAAAAACTCTCATTTATATAGAAAGCATATCTTGTTTGCATTGTTTAAGAGGATATAGTGCTGACAATGGAGATGGAAATTCAACAACAATATACCGGGATAATTCAGCAAAGTGCGGTCTGAGGAGGGTGGAGTGTATGCAACGATCGACCCTCGGCTCAAGGGGATGATGGAATTTCATACAATTTAAATAAAATGAGTAGATATTGTAACTTTGTGAATATATTGATGGTTTAACTAAAGATAGTGGGAGAAAACTTGACCAAAGATCTCTTAGCTTGAACAGGTTTATACATGGTTTTATGGTTTATTAGTTTCTTGCTAGCTTGTTTTGTTGTCTTTATTTATCTATTTTACTCTTGTACTAGGAAGAAGCAAGAATTGAGATACTGAGAAAGATGGTTGAAAAAACAAGTGAGATTGAACTAAACCCAAATCAATTAGCTAAGGCAGCAGGAATGAGCACGAAAAAGCTAGATAAGCTCTTGGTTAATGGTAAAGAATCACAAAAGAAGATAATTCAATGCTATAAAGGGCTTGTTGTATCTGTTGCAGCTTCATATCAGGGCAAAGGATTAAGCTTACAAGATCTAATTCAGGTCCTCACTTTCTTTTCTGTAATTTGGTTTTATTGCCATCGTGATTGTGTTTTCCTTTGGACTAAAGTCACTCCCTTCTTCACTGCTAATTACAGGAAGGAAGCATAGGTCTACTTCATGGTGCAAAAAAGTTCAATCCTAAGAAGGGGTATAAGCTTTCTACTTATGCTTATTGGTGGATTAGGCAAGCTATTACTAGAGCTGTAGCAAACAAGTCTAGACTTATTAGATTACCGGTAAGCTAATGCATCGTTAAGGACTTTGTTACTCTATATTCTCCGTTGTGAACATTTTGCATGTGATATGGTGATGATTGTCAAATTTTGTGATGATTCTAGTACAATAGCCATGAAGCTTTGCAAAGCCTAGAGCTGGGCACCAAACCAGCATGGTCTTTTTCTACATGGACTTTTTCAGCATAGTCATGCAATGAAATGCTGATAATTCAGCAATATTAGCCCCCAAAAATCATAATGATTGTTAAATTAACTAGCTAACGATAAGCGCATTAGGCCAACTTCTTCATGAACTTTTCTGATTAAGTAGATTCATGTATAGCTAGTTGTGATTGTAATTAGTGAAATGCATTGGTTAGTCTGTTATATGCAGGGGAGCATAGCTGAACTTTTCCCAAAGATTTGCAATGCTAAAGCTGAGTTAAGTATAAAGCTTCGGCGAATGCCTTCCTACGATGAAATTGCAGAAGCTCTTGATCTGGATGTTTCAACTGTCAGACTAGTTATCGAGAGAAACCGAGCACCAATTTCCATTGATCAAATAGTAACTAGCCAAGGCCACATGTCATTGCAGGTTTGTCCCAAATCTTTGTTGTTTCAGTATAATGAGAATTTGTTGCTTATAAGCTGCTGGAAATTGGATTAGTCTTGCCTACAAAGAATAACTTGATACCTGCAGTTTTTCATACCTTGAATTGCAATGGAACAATGAAATACAAGTAGTAAGTGAAATATAATGGAAGAAAAGGTTAGCCTTTTTGGTTAACGAAGGGAGTTGAGAACCATGAGATCTCAGTTATAAATTCCAATGGAGACAAAAAAAACAGTAAATGATTTCTACCCATTTGTCTTATCCTTCTGGTACCTTTGCTGTGGGAGGTGGCAGGTCATACGTGGAATTGGTCGAGGTGTGGAAAAGCTGAACAGACACCACAGTTACAAAAAAAAAAAGACCTTTTCCTCAAAAAAGGAAAATAATCAACATCATAGAATTTTGCTTTTAATACTAATAGAGTAGAGAGGAATGAAGGCAATATGTTTGATCAAAACACTAACCTGCTGCTAGATATTTTTTCCTTCATTTCCTATTGCATCAATTCGTATACGGGGTGATTGTTGTAAACAAAATTGGGAAGAAAAAGTTGACTTAATCGAAATAGAGCTTCTTATTAAGCTAATGCTGATCGAGTTCGACTTAAAATTACACACGAAAAGGCGCCTGATTGAGGATAAATAAAAGCTCATGCAGTTCAAATTTTGATTCTTGTAGGATATCATATCAGGGCAAGAGGACACAACACCAGAAGAAATTGTGAAAAGACAAATGATGAAGCAAGACCTGGAGAAGATTCTCCACAATGTGTTATGTGATAGAGAAGCAAAGATTCTGAAACTGCACTTTGGCCTAAATGGAGATGCACCTCAATCTTTTGAGGAGATAGGAAGAGTGCTTAAGCTTTCAAGAGAAAGGATTAGACAGATTAACTGCACTGCCTTGTCAAAATTAAGAGAAAGTAGTATGTTAGACAGCTTCAAAATGTACATAACATGAAAATATTATGTAAAGACAAGGATATTTTGTACATTGTTCACAAGCAATTAAATTGATACAATAGTATATAAAAAATCAACAAACTGTTAATCGATCATGTGAGAACCTTTTTCTTTTGTGGATTTTAACTAAAAAAAAAAAAAAAATGTAATGTTACTTTCTGCTCCAGAAAAACTATGGAAAATCTACTTTAGCTGAATGTAAAATATTTATTTTGAAAGTATAGTACTTATGGTACAATGCCTTTTGGTTGTTAACTAAAAGGTATATGTAAATTCTGTGGGATATGTACCACAGGAAGCGTCTGTAGTCCAACGGTTAGGATAATTGCCTTCCAAGCAATAGACCCGGGTTCGACTCCCGGCAGACGCATTCCGTTGTTCGTCTTTCTTTTTCATTTTGGCCTATCGAGATCGTTGTCAAAATTTGTCATTTTTATTGTCTTGATATGATAGGTTTGTTTGTCAATTTTTGTCTTGTTATGATAGGTTTGTCATTTTCTCACTTTTATGGAGTGTAGTTGCGTACAAATTTGTAATTGTGAATTGTGTGTCCACGTCAAGAAAAGGATGTCTAATTGGAAGTCCATGAAAAAGTGTTCTTACAAATTGTATGCATATTTTTTCCCCATCTTGGAGGGTGGATATTGTATTAAAATTTTACTCGTTTTTGTAAGTGGATATTCTTAGATTGTCATCCAAATTTAGAAAAATTGAGGGTAGGGAAAGCTGGGAAGGGAAAACGGGAGAGGGGATTACAAGGTGGGGAGTGAAACCTCAACTTATATAGCTTTCTGTGTAAAAGTAAGTCCGAGTTTCTATAAATATCTCTTGACATTTCATGTAAATGTGCTGGTGGCCTTGTCTATTGGCAGCCACCGTGAATCCGCAATCACCGTGTAAATTTTCCTTCTTATTCTTCGCCAACTAATTTTCGTGATGTGTAATCAGCACACTGGTTAATCAGTATTTGAAGAATAACACCTCGCTGATCCAGTAGAGAAAAGTGTTTCAACAATACTGTATTGTATAGGCTGAGGTGATCATTATGTTCTTTCTTTAGTTTATGGTAAAGAAAAAAAATTGATGCTAGCTTCAAAAGTTCGATAGCTTGGCTACATACCTATCAGTATGGTACATGTCAACAGTTATTCTGACTTGTGCAGATTATGGAGAATATACAAAGAAGCAGACGACAAGAAAATACATACGGAGTAACTCAATAGATCAGTACCAGTGGCTATAGTCACCATCTTGCTCCTCTCAAACATCTTGACAAGAAGGATCATGACAATGACATGTCCTACTTTGGTTTTTAGTTCATCAAGTGAACTAATCTTCATCCATTTTGGCCTCTCCTGCATGGCACCATCAAGCGATTTAAACAAGATCATAGAAGGAGAACTATTTCTACAATCACGCATGTTCCCTGGTTGATGTATACAAGACATTCTTCTTTACAAACTTACATGCTACAACACTAATTTCTGGTATTGGCAAACTAGCTAGGCTACAATATCAAATCTTCAACGCTTGTATAGAGGCCATAACAGTGACAAGTACCAAAGAAAGAACGTAAGTAGATCCATGAAATTATGCTTCTTATCATTACAACGATTTTCAGCAGTCAGATTAAAGCCTTAATACCAGTTATTTTAGTCTTTTTGGGGTATTCAGAAATCATTTTAGTCCTGTGAATATCACAATGTTCAGACTGCTAGCAGGGTTAGAGCCTATAAAAGTTCGAAAATGATCTCAGAGATGCACTAACATCTATCCAATCAGAACTCCGGGATTCATTGATATCTAAAGTCAAGTCTAGTAAATTATTTTGTTTTAGAACCGGAGGCTTTGCTGGGCATTGCTGCTTCCTTAGAGTAAAACCATGTTTCTTAATACATTATGGTTGGAAAGTGAACCATATTAGATCATGTGACAATGAATGCAACTCCAGTGTAAACAACTCTTTCCTAATTAGTTTCATTTTGAAAGACAGTCATAAATTTTGCCATCTCCAAATTCCAATCTCCAGCAGTCAAACGGGAAAGAATAAACTGAAGATTATGAAGAAGGAAACAATATATAGTGGAAGTATAAGAACTGTTAAAATTGGAAAATGGAATTGAGAAAGAAATAGGGTACATAAGTCAAGAAGATTCAGAGAGTGACTACCTTCAGAGCAAACATCCCAAACAAGGAAGACTGCTTGAGGGCACGGTCGGCAGTTGGATGCACATCAGGAGAGACATTAGTTATGAACAATCCATACAATCCCATCCCGAATATTAACATCACGGTCCCAGCAAGATAAACATCTGCATTACAAGGATAATAAACTCAGGAACAGACGAAGAAGAATGCAATATGTGTTTATATGTAAATGGTGAGGTACTATATCACCCAATAAAATGACATCTTAGTTGGAAGTTCTGCAAATTTTATACAAGCGACAACTGAATATTCTTTCACAACAACCACCGGGAGTGACTTCAAGAACAGTGCATCGAATCCAAGGAAAAGATACTTCACTGATAATTTACAAGACAATCAGAGGAAGTTACACTAAAACAAAGTTAAGTGAAACTGTACACAGGTTGTCTATTGAAGCACCATAGATTATTCACTTTAGGAAGATTAGAAAAGGACTTTTTATACATCTATTGAGTAATATTACAGAAGAATATCAGATTCTGGTTAATTAAAAGGATATCTTGCATAGTTCTGAAGTGTTAAACTTTCTTCTAGATGAATTTTGCTTATAATCTTCCACTAGAAAGTGATAGTAAGCTAAAAAAACTCAAGAGTAATCTAGATAATTTAGCAGCAAATGACTCTGATATTAAGGAAAACTAATAGGCAGGTTAAAATAAGATAGCATATATACAGCAGTGCACAAATAACTTCAAAGTGGTCATCAGAAGATGGATGATTGAAGCTACATCTAAATGCAACAGACAAATGTCTCCCTGCACTGAGATGCTGTCTCTTCAGAATTTCTGATGGCAAGCATGATGATCTTAAAAAAAAAGAAATCACGATTATTCAAAAACTCACCTATAGCTTCAACCAATCGTAGAACCATTTGTCCTGTGTGAATTCCTTTTACACAGCTTGTCCAATAAACCTTGTAAGCGTCAAAAATGTAGACACAGCCCTACCAAAGGGAATATAACTGTATAAACAACTGATAGAGCCGGTAAAAGTGGAGTTATTTCCTGTCCTGATGATTACATGTAGTAGAAGGGAGAGTAAGAAGCACATTAGTTGAGGACTGACTGTATGAAGCAAAATCAATGTTTACGCCTTAAAACACTATAGAGAGAGGCTTTTAGAAGCAATAATGTACCTAAATAGACAATCGCCTGAGGATAACTGGAATGCACTTAATAAGCTAGACTGATAAATAAACTGATATTTTAGAAGTTAAGATAAGAGTTTCCAAACGGATTGAAGACAAACATTATATTGCATTTGCAATTTCATCGCTCAAGCTTTGGTGCTTTTAGCTAGTGATAGATTACAATATGTTAAAATGCAGGAGAACGGGCTCCAATAAGACTTCGGTAATAGATTAGGAATAACTGACTCCCAAGATACTGTTGTTTCTGTCAGTGCGTGATGTATGATAACAGAATTGCGATGGACTAATGTTGGTCTGGTTCTCAACAAGCAACGTTCATCATATACCGAATCAAAAAATGACTCCTGTTGTAGTTCGAAGCAACAAGTTCAACATAACCAATAACCCTAAAGTCTCTTCAAATCATATATAAATTATCATCTTGTTGTCAGTCTATAGATTACGTGTGGTCTATAAAACAACAAGTGCACTAATGTATCCAAGTTTGTGCCTTAATTACAGATTTAAACAGAAATCCTGCATCATAAATTTCATCAAGAAACACAAAGATATAAAATTTAACCACATATATTATATATAGATGATACTCATATATTTTCGTACTTCAAGTTTCAAAACTAAGGGATGCTTGAAAACGTCATTACATTGAGGAAGCAGAGCAGAGAGCCAGCCAACGAACCTCCAACAGCAAGGAGTGCTAGAAAACGAAAGTCAAATATTGCCTGCCCAAATATAGATAAGCAGTGAGAAACAGATATGTGAAAGATAAATCAAATTTCCGGTCATATTGAACAGATACTGAAATTAGAACTCAGTTGTCAATTCTAGATACCATCTTGTAGTCATTTTATGTTTTAAAGATATGGACTTTTGAAACCTCACCTTCATGAAATCATTATTAGAACTGATGTCACTGCACCAAACAGATTTTGCTTTGCTTAAATCACTTCCATGGGCATATCATATTCTTAATTTTCTGATTCCAATTAATACAGACGCATAAAACAAGCTGAGTGTCCTATCATTTAGCCTGTTACAAGTCCTAGGTGCTATGGTACAATTCTAATCTTGTTTTAAGCTATAACTCCCTCTTTCAATTTGATTGTCATGTTTTGACTTGGCACCAAGGCTTTTGAATCTTATGGTTTTCAATTAAAGATACCTAGAATGTAAGCAAATTGTCTTTCAATCTTGTTATCTTAAACATGTCAAGTGAAAAGTTGAAATTAACGAGTTGCTAACAAAGAAATGAATCTTTTTTTTTTTTTACTGAAATGGCTAAAAAGGAAAGTAGGACAAACAAATTGAAATGGAGGGAGTATGTTATGATGTTCAAATACGCTATACTGATAGATTTTAGAAAAGTTATCAGAGAGTTGGAAGAACCCTTGAGAATTACATCAGGGGAAAAACAGAATAATGGATGTTTAACCGCAGAGGCGGAGCTAAAATTTGAAGTTTATACGTTCAAGATTTTAGCGCTAGATACTGAATTCTAGTACTTCTTTTTGAGATGGAAGTTAGAATAAGATGAACAAATAAAAAAATAGTAGTAATAATAAGTAGCAAGACAATCAAATTTTGTACCCTTTCAATAGTTGACTCAGTGTGCTGAACAAATTTAACAAGTGGATTTCCATTAGGATTTGCCATAACATAGTTGTATCCATCTTCAGGAGTTTTAGAGGACTCAACAAAGGGAACTTTTGGTGTGGATAATACACTCCCACTTTCTATAGATGATGATTCATGAGAAGGCATAGCTGATGATGATGATGATGATGCAAGTGTAATAGGCAAGCCTCTGTGTTTTCTTGGAAGTTGAAGTTTAGATATGGAAAAAGGTACATGAGTTAATGAAGCTGAAGTTAGTGCAGCCATTGAAGGTGATTCAATAGAGAGATAATTTTTGAGATATTTTTGTGAAGAAGAGTTGAGAGTTGGAAGTGTTAAGAGCAAATGGAAGTATAAAGAGCAAATGTGAAATGCCCACTTGGTTGGCAATCCAGTTTTCTATGGGACCAGCATTTCCCATCAAGCTTTGGGAGTTTGGCGGGCATAATTTATAGGATAAAAAGACAAAACTAATATGACTTTTCTTTCATTTCTTTATGGAAAAATTGCATAAATTACCTTACTTAAGATTATAATTATAATAAGAGAAAAGACATCATTTCCAAAGTTTAAGCCATATCTAAATTATATAAGTGACCTATTACACACCTTAACTATATAAAAGTGATATTATTACCTCTCCACGACCCCCATTCTAAAGCGCGTGTGTTACACTTATTTTAGGCGCGTCCAGCCTATTAAATAATAAAAGTAAACGGCTAAAAACATCAAGGGAAAAGGCATCGTTTCCACCCCAAATTATAGTCGAAAAGTCGAATCCACACCTAAACTATATAAGTGACCTATTACACACCTTAATTATAAAAAAGTGATACTTTTTACTGACGTGGTGCTGACGTGGCAGCGCGTGTAAAACACTACATCACATGCAAGTGGTGGTAGCCTGACAGGGTGTAAATAGTTTCACTTTTTTATAGTTTAGGTGTGTAATAGGTCACTAGTATAGTTTAGGTGTGGTTTCGACTTTTCGGATATAGTTTGGGGTGAAAATGATGCCTTTTCCCTTATAATAAATAGCAATATTTTTTAAAAATTACAGTTTATAATAAAAATAGTATTATTTTACCCATAAATTTCAAATACGCGTATTTCACTCCCTCTCTTCTATTTTCACTTCATTACTTTACCTCTCTCTTATTTTCACTTCATTACTTTACCTCTCTTCTATTTTCACTACATCACTTTATCTCTCTCTTATTTTCACTCCATTACTTGGGGCTTTGAGCTAAAAGTAACAAAAGAGTTTGAAAATAAGGTGTGGGTGACTCAAGTCTTAATAATTGAATGGAGATGACAATTACTTTATTATGGATTAAGAAAGTTCGAGAAATTTCAAAATAACCCACAAGTTTTTAAATTTACACTTTGATCCAAATATTAGTTGATATAATGGAAAACGGAGGGAAAAAGGCGTGTTTCTCTCTCTTCTCATCCGTTGTTGTTTTCTCTCTCTTCGCGACTTTTATTGTTCATTGCTACTGCTGCTTTATTCATCATCTTCTGCTTCATTATCATCATCTTATACTTTATTATCCTCTTCATAATCTTCTTGTTGACCATTGTTGTTGTTGTTGTTATCGCAACTGCTGCTCTTTGACCAATTTCTTAGGTCAAATTTTATTTTGTACATCACTTTCAACTTTGACATTTACTTGATAGGAGACTTTGGTAAGTCAAATTATGTTTTTTAGTTGAATTTGTCATCAGGGTAATTGCTAGAGTGTTGTTTTTTCAACTATAGCTAGCATGCGAACATGAATGCAACATAAGAGCCATCTATTTAAATAGATTCATTATCTATTGCACCAGATAGATATTCTGTTGCAACAGAAGACTCATATGTTGAATTCATGTTTATGGTTCTATAGTGCCCGTAACATGAATCGAACAGATGGGTATTCTGTTACGACAGATTAGTAATCTGTTCCAACAGACAATTAATTTGTTGCACAAGATTAGTATCTTGTTCCAACATACAAGTAATCTATTGCAGCAGATGAATAATCTGTTTAGAACAACACAATACAGCTCATGTCATAAACCCAACAGATAACTCGTATGTTGATCTCTTGTTATTGATACTGGATTCAAATTATTCCTTAATCGTAGACATGTTTGTTGAGAAGAAGAAATGGACAGAATGAAAATTAAATAAGAATTTAAACGTCAAAGTGGATCAAACATAAATTTTTTATTAAACAAAAAAAAAATGCATAGGTAAAAGAAAAAAATAATCTAATTATTATTATTATTATCAGCCGGCCAATCTTCAACCGGCAGCAGCATCGCCCTCCTCATCCTGCGGATCTCCCACATCATCCTTACTCTGACGGCGGCCAACTCTCACTGTAGGTCATGAACCTGCGTCTGCAGTTCCCGCACGGCGTCTCGTAAAATAGCGACATCCCACACTGGATCAGTCATATCTAGAACACGCATAAATTGACAAAAAATGCAAAAACAAAAGTAAAAAAAAAAAAAAAAAATTCGAAATTAATACAACGTATATTTACACAAAAAGCAAGAAAAAAATTACCAGAGACAGGGAAAAGCTATCAAGTCCTTGAAGAGAAAGTAGTTGAAGGTGTAATATGAAAGACAAGAGCAAGAAATAAATAAAATATAGTAGAATGAACGAGTAAGGAGGGACCTATTTATAGAGGATTGAATTTGAATGAGTTAGGCAGAAAAGCACAACTGTTCACCTCTATTTATTAAGTACATTCAAACTGGTGACCTTTTGATTATTGTGGAAAGTTTTGACTTGATAAGTTATGACTTAATTAGTTCTTTTTAGTAACAGTTTCAATTGAGTTGTGGCAACAGATTATATATTTGTTGCATCAGATAATCCATCTGTGAAAACAGATATACCATTTTTTGCAACAAATCGACAATCTATTGCATCAGATAATATATCTGTTGCAACATATATCTTTTTTAATAATCATCATATCTTTATCTTTAATCCAAATTTGGTGAGTTTTTTATTATAAATTAAAAAAATAGATTCAAAAACAAAAATGTCGAAAAGTCACTACTTGTCGCCTATTTAAACATCAATTATTCAAATTTATGTTTAGTCCCTCCTTTTCGTATTAGTTAGATTTGGCACACCCATTAAGAAAAATATTTATTACGGGTCTATTTTTCCAAATTAGATTTATTAATTATGCTTTGAAAATATAAAACGATAATTTCTTGCATCAAAAAGGCGCGACTGTTCACCTCCATTTATTAATTACATTCAAACTAGTGACTTTTTATTACTGTGGAAAGTTATGCCTTGATAAGTTATGACTTAATTAATTCTTTTCGGTAACCATTTTTATTGAGTTGTGGCAACAAATCATATATCTGTTGCATCAGATAACCCATCTGTGACAACAGATATACCATGTGTTGCAATAAATCGAGAATCTGTTGCATCAGATAATATATTTGTTACAACATATATCTTTTTTAATAATCATCATATTTGTATCTTTTAATCCAAATTTGATGATTTTTTTATTATGTAAATTAAAAAAAATAGATTTAAAAATAAAAATGTCGAAAAGTACTACTTGTTGCCTATTCCCTCCATTTCCTATTTGAAAACCCATTAAAAATATTTATTAGGGGTCTATTTTACCAAATTAGCTTTATTAATTATGCTTTGAAAATATATAAATTTGAATGCATAAATCGACCATTTGTTGCATCAAAAAGGCGCAACTATTCACCTCCATTTATTAATTACATTCAAGCTGGTGACTTTTTGATTACTGGAAAAAGTTATGACTTAATTAAATCAAGTTGCCGACTGACTTTGATTATTGTGATATGTCTTATTATTATTAATTAGTTCTTTTCAGTAATCATTTTTATTGAGTTGTGGCAACATATTATATATTTGTTGCATTAGATAACCCATTTGTGACAACAGATAATCTATTTATTGCAACAAATCGATAATCTGTTGCATCGGAAATCTATTTGTTGCATATATAAGCTATCTTTTTTATAATCATCATATCTTTAATCCAAATTTGGTAACTTTTTATTATATAAATTTAAAAAATATATTTTAAAACAATTATGTCGAAAAGTCACGATCAGTTATTAAAATTAAGTAACCGTTCTTTTACGGTTATAAATTGTGTTTATCATTTATTTTCTTATTTTACGAATTATTTTTCATATGAAATAATGAAAAGTCATGACTAAAGACTTTTCACCCTCTCAATAATAATAATAATCCTTTTTTTAATTAATAATCGCCTGTTGCAACATATGATCCATCTGTCACAACAGATTAATCATTTGTTGCAACATATGGTTCATCCTTTGCCACAAACGCTCAATCCCTACCTCCAACCGTCGACTTGTTGAGAATAAGGAATAGACAGAATGAAAATTAAATATTAAATAAGAATTAAAAATCCAAAGTCGACCAAGATTTTTGAATCCCTTAGGTAGATCCGATATAAAAAAAGAAAATACATACATTAAAAAGAAAAACATAACCTATTTATTATTACTACTACTATTATTATTATAAGTATTACTATTACTACTTTCACTGTCTGAAGGACAATTTTCATCCGGCAGTAGCTGGACCCTCCTCAACCTTGCTCTGAAGTCGGCCAAAACCCTCTGGAGTTCATCATACTTCCTTCGAAGTTCTCGGAAGGACTCGATATAAATCTTCTTGTACGAATCTGAATCAACTATATCTGGAAATATAGTAGTAGAATGAACGAGTAAGGAGAGACCTATTTTATAAAGGAAGGGGTTAGTCAAAAAGCCATGACTGTTCATCCCTTAATTAAATAAAAGTGACGACTTTTCAAATATGTAAATTAAAAAATGGATCTAAATAAATATTTTATCTTTATTGTATTTCGGAAAGAAAAGAAAATTACTTTAAAATAAATCTAACAGGTGGGTAATCTATTGCAAAATACATTTTATCTCTTAGATAATTTACAAAATATTGAAACTGCTGCAATAGATGCATATATCTATTTGATTTTTCGAACAGATAAGTCATATATTGCAACAGATTGATTATCTTTCGTAATAGATATCTATAACTATTTAATAATTTTAATAGGTTAGTGATTGGGAGTTAAGTCATAGATGGGCTAGGAAGAATAAGGTGCATGCAGATAGATGGATTCACTTTCATGTATGGGAGTTATGTATTACTGATAAGGTCATCGGGACAACACACATAAAGTACAATAATTTTTGAATGCAGTTTTTAATCGATTAGGCATTTGATCATTCAAACAAGATCCTACATTATCAGTTAAGTTTGATAGGTTCGAATTGATGAGGCCGAGGGGCCCATGGAGATGGTGTCGATACCTAGTTATGAATTAATGACGGTTGTTGCTCATGTTTATGCGTGTCAAGTGTTGAGAAGGGATCAATATTTGGTGTCATTGCAGAGATTCAATAGCGATTGGACTTAACTTTAAGAATGCATTGGACTCTGAGAAGGCCTTCAAAGCCTCACATTGCATCAAACAAGAACAAAAAACCAACAGAATATCCCCTCGCCCAAATTTATATGAAAGGGTTGTTCAAGAAGATGACTATACGTCAGAAGGAGCCAGAGGAGAAGATCTGAGAGTGAAAGGGGAGTTGATGAAAGACTATATCATCTAAGATCTAATTGAATAAGAAACATAGGATAAGAGGGAATTTGTAGCAAATCTGGCCGATGAAGCTGACTTAAAACAAGAGAAGTTTGAATCAAGTGCAAATATGAAATTGTATCCAGTAATGAAAATCCGTCTGTCGTCTTTATCAAAGAGAAATACTGCAGCTTAGCACTTTGCTAGAGGATCTGCGACTAGGAAGTGTGGTCGGAATGACCACCTACATAGAAAATAGCATAACCCCAAGAAAGTAGCTTTACGGGCACCGAGGACTTAAATGATGTTCAGTAAGTCAAGAAAACTTGCACCAAGAACAACTGAAGTTAAAATAGGGAATCAATCGAGGGTGGCAATTTCTGAATTTTAAATTGCATCCTATGCCTTCTTATTTGTGTTTTCGATTAGGTCCACTATTGTTGACTTGATCGAAACCACAAACAAGATTGAAAGGCATATTAAGTATCATTACTTACTTAGCAATATGGATATAATTTATTATGTTTTCTAGCCTTCGCATACTTTTAACATATCTTGGAGAAGATCAGAGGTTTGTTGTAGTATGTGAATCCGGATAATTTTCAAGCTTGCCTCCAGCTTGCGAATTTGGTATTCAAGTTTTTGTCGTTGTCATCTTTGAGGTTGGTATAGATTTCCTGGTCTTTTGTGAGATCATCGATAAGGAACACTTTATTCAAAGTTGTGGGATTGTAAAAGGCCTTCAGAACACTTATTTCAGAAGGCTTGATACATGGAGGGTAGCTGTGTTTGTTTTAGAAAAAAATATATTGATGCACACTCAAGCAGTGGTCCCAATAGTTGAACAACTGATGTGTGAGCAGATGCTAACACATTTGAGGCTTTTAAATAATAATAATTGCAAAGTCTTAAGCAACTTTTGTCGTTTTTTATTATTTTATGTTTGATTTTATAGTAAAAGCTGATACGATAGAGAACCAACAAGAATGGAAGAAAAGAAGTTGAAATCTAAAGAAATCTGAAGAAAAGTGTGGATGACGACATTTATGATAAGTTTTCCGCTCCGTGATAAGCTATCAGCTTCATCGTCAGTAGTAGACAGAGAATTGGCCTAAGTTGAAAGCTGTGACGACATTTTATGATAGGTCGTCAAGGGTCTGATAAGATGTCAAGAATGTCGTCAGCCTAAGGTAGCACAGGAGAACTGAAGCAGAGCCTTGACGACATTTGTGATAAGTCGTCAGCCTCCTGATAGGCTATCACAAATGTCATCACCTAATCTGAGGGATTTCTAAAATTTTATTATTTTGTTTCCTTATTTAGGGTGAACTATTTAAAGCCTTGTTTAGGGTTTTCTTGGAGAGGCCCACACATTGAGTTTTGATGATACTTTGATATTTTCTCTCTCTAATTTCTTGGCTTGAAAAATAAAATACTTTGAAGAGATTATTATCATTATTTTGGGATTTTCTTTGTGATCTAATCTGCGATTCACTAGTTATTACTCTTCTTGTGGTAAGTTTAACTTTCAAAGCATGAATACAACTCGTTGTTTTGATTTTAGGATTATGAGTGGCTAAATTCCATTAACTTGAATTATGGGATCTAGGGTTAGGGCTTGATAAAGTACTGAGTGATCAAGATTCGAAAGGTGGTAGGACTTCTTGATAATTCTGAGGTTTTAATTAACGTCTGTTGGTTGCAAACAATAGATAAAACCCACTTTGATTTGCTTGAGAAAGAAATCAAATATAGTGGGAAGTGAATTATCAACAGGGACTTGAAGATACTCCATTTAATAATCAGCGTTGTAACAAGGTTGGTTAACCTGAGGTAAAATCTGGGTTGTGAATATAAATTCCCTAAGTCCGAGAGAATTGGGTAATTAAATGCTTAAGTAGGTCGAGAGACATTTAGGCATAACTTCGATAAAGATAACTTGTTGTCCTATCTACTGTGAGAATCTTGAACTACTATTAGCATATGTCAAGTACCAAAACCCCTAGTGAACATAATTCTATTTTTTCATAAACTCTTGATTACGAACACTTAAGTTAAAGTGACCAACAATTTATTGGCTAATCTCCAAAACCCCCCAATTTATCTTTTCATATCATCTGCTTGAATTCAACTTGTATCTATAGTCTCAAATTAGTTTAATCGCCACTCACATTGTTCCCTGTGGATTCGACACCGACTCCAAAAGTTGGGTAAATATATTGATGACGATCGCCTTGCACTAAATTGCAGTGTAAGTTGAGCGTTATCAACAACTCACTTTTATCGAGGATTAATCAATGCAACTTGCTCAACTAACCTTCAAAGGATTTGATAAATTAATTAGCCTAGAATTACGAAAGTTGATATTGAGAGATTACTAGTCATGCCTTCTGAAGACTTTCTCTGTCAGCAGAAGGCATGACTAGTAATCTCTCAATATCACCTTTCGTAATTCTAGGCTAATTAATTTATCAAATTCTTTTAAGGTTGGTTGACCAAGTTGCATTGAGAAACCCTCGATAAAAGTAAGTTGTTCAACTGTTGGGCCCACTGCTTAAGTGTGCATCAACACGTTTTGACCTAAAGCAAACACAACGACCCTTCATGTATCATATAAGGCTTATGAAGAAAGTGTTTTGAAGGCCTTTTACAAAGCAACAACTTTGAAGAAAAGTGTTCCTCATCGATGAGCTAACAAAAGACCAGGAACTCTATACCATTCTCAAAGATGGCAACGACAAGCTTGAATACCGAATCCACAAGCTGGAGGCAAGCTTGAAAATTATCGGGTTTCACATACTACAACAAGCCTCTGATCTTCTCTAAGATATGTTGAAAGCATGCGAAGGCTAGAAAACACAATCAATTATATCCATATTGCTAAGGAAGTAATGATACTCAATATGTCTTTCAATCTTGTTTGTGGTTTTGATCAATTCAACAACAGTGGACCTAGTCGAAAACACAAACAAGAAGGCATGCGATGCAATTTAAAATTCGAAAATTGCCGCCCTCGATTGAGTCCCTATTTTAACTTCAGTTTTTCTTAGCGTAAGTTTTCTTGACTTACTGTTTATCATTTAAGCCCTCAGTGCCCGCAAAGCTAATTTGTTGGTGTTATGCTATTTCTATGTAGGTGATCATCCAAACCATGCTTCCTAGACGTATCTCCCTTAGCAAATTTCCCATCTACACTATTTCTCTTTGAGTGAGAACAGACGGATTTTTATTTTTGGATACACTTTTATATTTGCACTTGATTCAGATTTCTCATGTTCCAAGTCAATTTCACCGGCCAGATTCGCTACAAATTCCCTCCTATCCTATGTTTCCTTTTTAATTAGCTCTCAGATGATATAGTTTTTTATCAACTCCCTTTTTCCCACGCAGGTATTCTTCTACCACACCTTCTGGCGTATAATTATCACCCTAAGCATCCCAACCATATAAATTTGGGCTAGGGCAATAACTATATTGGTTTTTCATTCTTGTTAGATGCAGTGCTAAGCTTCGAAGGCCTTCTCAAAGTCCAATGCACCCTAAAAGTTAGTCCAATCTCTATTGAATCTATTTATTTACAATGCCACCAAAAGTTGATCCCTTCACAAAGTTTGACACATAAACATGAGCAATAATCATCATTAAATCTTAATAGGGTATGAGAACCATATACATGGTCCCTCGTCCTTATCAGTTCGAACCTATAAAAATTAACTGTAAAATTGCAGATATCTTGTTTGAATTACCAATGCCTAATAAACTTAAAACATATTCATAAAATCAGTGTACTCTATGTGTGTTTTTACGATAACATTATCAATAATGCATACCTCCCACATATAAAGTAGTTCCATCTGTAAACTACTTATTCCTCCGAACCCGTCTTTCCTGTAGCCTCTTGTGTTAGTCGGACAAAAGTTGATCAACTTTCATTACCTTATGTCCACAAACAAGAGAAAAACAATTGATGTCAAACAAAAGAAGATCACAAAGAACATTACCCATCCGTTGCAACAGATTTCCCATCTTTTGTAACAGGATCCACATCTGTTACAACAGATGCCCCATCTGTTTAATAGATGGGCAATCTGTTGTAACAGGATACTCATCTATTGCAATAAATTGCTTATCCTGTTATAACAGATGGGTAATCTGTTGGAATAGATCAAACCAGGCTAGCTAGTGGTTTGATTTATTCCAACAGTTGCTCTGTCTGTTGCAACATCAACAAAAAAGAAACAACTAATACACAACACTATTTGTTCCAACACCATCAACAACACCGCACCACCTTTCCAACAACATCAATAACAACATCAAAAACAAGGAAACAAACAAAATACATACAAAAAAATGATACAGATAACAAATCTTTTAAACTTCTCCCAACATATGACTTTTTTGCATATTTTAGTAAAAAAAATGATTCGTTTATTCCAAAATTAAGAGTCACATTTTTCTTCAATTTTTTTAAAATAAATAGGACATGCGTAAAGGGTAATTAAATAAAAAAATTGTAAATAACTAATTTATAAAACTTGCAAAGAAGAAGACGAGAATGAAAAAGCAATAGTGAACCATACCTGCAGTATCAAAGGCAAGGGGATCAAAACATCAATTTCAGTAGAAAATTTATAGATCGATTGAGATCTGAAAGGATACTTACGAGAAAGAGGAGAGAAAAGATAGAAAAAAAGAGCTAATTATGATAACCCTAAAGAGTAGAGAAAGAAAAAGAATAGATCTGAATAAATTTATGGCTGAAAGAGAGATAATTCTAGAGAAGGCAACTAAATATTCATTAATATATTCATTAATAATAACTTTGAGGGGAACGAGGAAGACGGGTGATATTGAAAAGATAAGATAAGACTACTCAAGGAGGAGATTTTTGAGTTATCCAAAAAATATGTTTTACCGCCTTTACTATTTTATCTTTTTTATTTCGGACAGAAAATTGCTTAAAACTAAAAAAAATCAAATAGATATGTCACCTGTTCAACAGATAATAATATCTGTTTGAATATTTCCAACAGCTCAGTCATCTATCGCAACATATGCAAATGTCTATTGGATAATTAAAATAGATATGTAATTTGTTGCAACAGATCACAATATCTGTTTGAAAATCTCTAAAGCTCAGTCATCTGTTGCAACATATTTATAAGCAATTGATTTAGGTAGAACTAAGGATGAGTTCATAGGGTCAACTACAACATCAATTGAGTCTTTGCAATTGCATGGTGTTGGTATTGTGTTTATCCCGACCCGAGTCGTCGATCGATCACTCTGAGTTGGAAAGATTCTCATTAACTTAATGTTAATATAGTACCTAAATTTATTTAGTTAGAACTAGGGATGAGTTCATAGGGTCAACTACAACTTTAATTGAGTCTTTGCAATTGCATGGTGTTGGTATTGCGTTCATCTTGACCCGAGTCATCGATCGATCACTCTGAGTTGAAAAGATTCTCATTAAATTAATGTTAAGATAGTACCTAAATTAATTTAGGTAGAACTAGGGATGAGTTCATAGGGTCAACTACAACTTCAATTGAGTCTTTGCTATTGCATGGTGTTGGTATTACGTTCATCCCGACCTGAGTCGTCGATCGATCACTCTAAGTTAAAAAGATTCTCATTAACTTAATGTTAAGTTTGTACCTAAATTGATTTAGGTAGAACTAGGGATGAGTTCATTGGGTCAACTACAGCTTCAATTGAGTCTTTGCAATTGCATGGTGTTGACATTGCATTCATCCCGACTCGAGTCATCAATCGATCAGTCTGAGTTGAAAAGATTCTCATTAACTTAATATTTTAAAAACTTTGTCTTTTAAAATTTTAAAAATTAATTAAGAATAATTCGGACCAAATTAACAATTTCAAAACTTGTCATTCTTTTCCAAAATTACAAATCATCCATTTGCGGGAAAAACTTTTTCTCATTTCAAATCTCAAGTTCTCGCTCTTGTCTCTCTCTCTCTCTCTCTCTCTCAACAATACAGGCAATAACTACTCAACATATTTCTCAACCCTTCAAAACAGATCAATTTTCTTCCTATTTTTGACCACATAGTTGTTATTTTCTACTTCATTCTCACTTATATCTGTCATTTTCTCTGTCTTTACAAGTAATAGAGTTTGAGAAGATTTCTAAATTTGTTATTTATTCTAAAAATTAGGGATTTTAAGTTAATAATGAAAAAGAAGACTTTTAGTTGTATTATCTTCGAGAATGGGTTAACAATTTTGAGTTTTGATGCTAAAAATATAGGAAGCACCCGAGAAAACCCTAGTTTTTATCGCAGTATTTTGTTGACTATCGTGGTATTATTGGATAGTGTTTATGGTATTGTTGGTGGCAGTTGTTGGTGGTGTCAGTGGTCATGGTGTTGGTATTAGGGGCATTGGTGGTAGTGTTGGTGGTCTTGGTGGTCTTGATGGTCTTGGTGTTGGTATTGATAGCATTGGTGGTAGTGTTAGTGGTCTTGGTGGTGGTCTTGGTGGAATTGGGGGTGGTATTGGTTGTGGCATTGGTAGTAGTCGTGGTGGTTCATCTATTGCAACAGGTGGAAGATCAGTTGGGAGATATTTAATAGGTCTTCAAACAGATTCCCCATCTGTTTCAACTGATGGGTTATCTGTTGGAGTATTATTTTGTAATGTGGTGTATAGTAATTTATTGAAATTTGCCTTACCTTTTTTAAAAAAAATTATGCAGACATCAAATGTATGTATTTTTTGTTTGTCTGTTGTTTGTATTTAAAAGATGTCTCCCAAAAGAAAAGAAACTGAAAGTGGATCAACTTCTGACCACCCAACAAAAAAGGCTAGAGTACAGATAGATTCGGAGGAACTTCCTGAACAATATCAGTCAAGGCAAAATGAATATGGGGAAAGTGAGAATTCCTTCTCACCAATGGGGCATGAATTAATATCGAAATCCCAGCATGATCCTATCAAAACCATTAGTATTGACTCGTTTCAAATTGCGATGCCGATAGATGACCCTACAGAAGTAACTGGTGATCTTGTACTTAAATATCAGTTGGGGGAAGGTTTTATGAATTTAGGAGTATTATGAAGAATGAAAACATATACGAACTTTTTAAGAGGAGCTATTTTGCATACTTTCTTAAAATACTTGAGGACCACACTCTCTGTTTCCAAATGAGCATAGTATATGGTCTTCTCAAGCACAGAATCAAGTACTTGGGGGTGATAACTATTCGACGGATGGGGGAAAAATATGGATGAAATCTGGATCAACTACTGTGTCATGCTGGTTTGTTTTGGATTGAAAGAGTTTGCCACAGTGATGGGCTTGAGATACGATCGTCCAGAAGAACTTCTCATCAAGGAAACACCCCACAAAAGGTCCAATAAATGCAAGGATAAAAAGATGGTTTGTTGGGCATTGTTGGACGTAGCTACAAAGCGGGGGATTTGATAGCAGATCTCGAGTATAAAAGCATACCAAAGCAGTACAGGGAGAAATTGTGTTTAGATTGGTTTGTCCATTCCGTTATATTGGGAAGAGACATCAGGAAAGTCATAGAAGATGATTTGTTGGCGCTTGCTGATGGTTTTGAGAAATTCAATGATTATCCCTGGGGATATGACAGCTACTATTTAATTGTCAAATATTTACTGAAAAATCTATCCCCAGGGATGATCACATTATACGGCTTTTCTTCGGCTTTCATGGTAAAATTAATCACTATTTTTTACTCATCCATTAATTTATATTGAATATAGTTATTGTGACTTTTTTTTTGCTTGCTTCTTGTTTACATTTTTTAGGCTTGGACATTTGAAGTCATTCCTCCCCTCCAAAAGCAGTTCAAGGATTACCCAGATGAGGTTTCTCATCCAAGGATCCTTGGGGGGTTAGCTGCAAAGAGCAACAAAAAATTTAAGAAGGTTGATCTCTTTAACCCTCCGGATGATGCAGTACATCTTATTTTAACTAAAATAATTTTCCTCAAAGAAAGTTATTGAAATAGATATTGTGACAGATGGATCATCTATTGCAACACATTACCCGTCAACTGCAACTGATGCAACAAATGGGTAATATGTTATGACAAACAATCCATATTTCTCAATATATTAACCATCTGTTGCTCTGGTTCTCTGAACCCGACTCAATAGATTATCCATCTACTACAAATATGTAATAGATGGGTAATCTGATGCAATATATTGTCAATTTGTTATGACATACAGATTAGATGTTGCGGTAGATAGATCATCTATTGCATAATTTGGATGTGTTAACATGTAACCCAATTGACTACAAATTATTATTATATGATTTAAATGCCTTCTGTCTTTTTTATAGGTTGTGCATCCTTAGATCGTGCCTACTGAGTAGGAGTTGGGGATGACTTCTTTTATTACTTCAGCTCTTGTTGATACAACAGCAGACCCAACGGTGGAGTTAATAAAGAAGAAATTGGCTAGAGCAACAACCATAAGAAGAGTAGTTAGGCAAGATCAACCTAATATTGAAGCTCTTCATTACCAACCTACTGCAATAGATCCCGGTGCTTCTTTTGGGGGTGTTGCTGGTGGAGTTGTTGATGATGATGGCAGCCATCCTGCTGCTGTTACTGCTGCCAATCATGATTATGAGTATGTTGGTGCTCGGGAAAAAATAAATACGTTTGAAAACACCCCTTGCACAGGTCCCTCTCACCCTTACACCGGTCCTTTCCACCCTTAAAGTGGTCCCTCTCACCCCTCTTCACCCTCATGTTCTTATTACAAATCCAAAGTGTGCAAGGACAGAGAGGATAAAATCCTTGAAAAAATAGAGGTTATTGTTGAAGTTGTCGAGGATTTGAAATCCAAGAGAGGTGTCATACCATCCAAGAAGGTGAGGGATCCATACACTCCTACAGTAGTGGTTAGGAGGAAGAGAAGAAACATTAGCCAAATACTCTTCATTCTAAAAACAAAAAAATTATAACTCCTCTCGCTTCAAGAGTTGTTGAAGTTTAGGGGCCGCTAAAAAAGGTGGACATATATGTGTTACTTGGCGATGAAGAGAAGAAGGAACTGGAAAAAATCATAACTGATGAGATGAAACCTCCACAAGAATACACCATGCATTTATTTGCCACCTAAGACTTCATGAGTATGACAAACATGCATGAGTGGTGCGTGGACAATATAAGTTTACTTTTGCTAAACTAGCCTTCCTATCTACTCCATAAAGAAGAATATACGTAACAAATGTGTAATCTATTGTAAAAACTGGGTATTTTGTTGCAACATAATACACATCTGTTGCATAAGTTGCGTTAGCTGGGTAATCTGCGAACTGATTCAGAGAATCCTCTGCAACAGAATTTTTCCACTGTGTTTTTCTTTGTTACAATTACTAATCTATTTAAAAATTATCTTCTTATACCACAGTATGTTGATGAAATTCTCTTCCTCATGAGGTGCAGGTAATTAGCGTACCCAAATGCTTATGATTCTGCCGATAGGATAATAGACCTCAAATTCTAAAATAATTGCAAGAGTAGGTACGATAATCTCCATAGGAAATCTACTCCCGGTGGACGAGGATTTGATCAGTTAGTTTCTACGTTCAAATGGGATAAAGATATGATTAACTATGTTAGAGTAAAGAGGCCATATCCACACGTCAAGAGCTGGACTAAGGAAAAGAGAATCCTTGCAGTCATGAATGTGGAAGTCAAACATTTTCTCGCTGTTGAGATACTACTCGATGAGGGAAAGATTAAGATTTATGACTGCAACTTACCTGTCTTCAAGGAGGCCACTTTTTTAACCCACATGCAGCCACTCTTGAAGTTGTTCCCCAAGTTGTTGACGCAGAGTAAACTGATGAATCATTTGCTGGCGGAAGTCTTGATAAAGAAATCATGGGATTTTCAAGGTTGAAATAAGAACATCCACCTTTAAAAAATAAAAATGATGTCGCGTGCGGTCCGTACTCGCTTGCATACATCGAGTGTTTGTTGACCGATACAGAAATGTCCGGTATGTGCGATGCCATTGTGGAAAAGATGCAAAAGGTCTGGGCTTATAGGGTACTAACTAAATGGTTGGAGCCCGTGTATAAAGGAGAATATGTATAAAGACAGAGACGAACACAATAATAATTTTTATTTCAAGCCACTTCACTTTACATGTAGTGGCAATTTTTTATGTCTGACGAAGTCTGAATTTTTATAATGCAACAGATTGTCTATTTGTTGTAACAAATATCATACCTATTGTGACAGATTGATTATCTATTGTAATAGGTTGGTCATATGTTGAATTATGCAGATGTTTCTATCTGTCTGTCACAAAGATATACATTCTATTGCAACATATAATCTATTTGTTGCAACTGATAGGTAATCTATTGGAACAAATCAAAAAAGTAGGAAGACCTGTTATATAATTTCCAGCAGATGACCTACATGTTGCAACATATGTCTAAATCTGTTTGATAAGATATGTCATCTGTTGCAGTAGATGTATTATTTGTTGCGATATTTGAATCTAATATTCCATTTCAATTAACAAGTTCAAAACTAAGGATTAAATTATATTCATAGACAACATAAAATAAATCGAAGCCTCGAAAATTACATGAAATAACTCAACAAATAAGTGAAATGTAAAAAAATTATTATGGGTACAAATGTTCTACTCTACAAATAAATCAACAAATTAATCTAGGAGGATAGGTTATTACATTTACAGACTTAAGCTATAAAGATCTACTCAATATGAACAAGTTGTTCTTCATTCGGTGCTACGGAATTTGGTTTTGGTTATCGTGGATCTTTAATGTTGCTTGCGTATAGTTTCTGAGCTTTCGATTCTCCGTATTTTCATAAAAGAGCAACATATATTTTGCGGAGTATTCCGACATCAAGTCCATCATTTGGTACTTGTAATCCATTGCTCAAATACTCGGCGTAAACGATAACAAAAAGACCGCAATCCCTGCATTTTAAATAATAGATATTCCATATCTTGCAGTTCATGTAAGCGTTGTGAAATTTATGAAATGAAACTAAATCATGATACTTATACTTACAGGCTACCAATGGTTTGTTGAGAAATTCCTTTAACATATTGTACATCAAATGGATTACCCATTTTATCTCGGTATGCTTCAATCATCGACCAATCAGTACGAACCTTTTGGTCAAAAAAACACACTCATATCAAGGTAAGTAGACAATATTTTGGCCAGTTTTTTTATCTCATACGACGTCCCAGAACGTCTCCTTAGCGACATCAAGTCATAAACTCGGATGTGCTTCTATTTTAGAACGACGATAGCCAACACCCAATGGAATTCATCACCACAATTGATTGGGATGTAGACTTCGTCGACCAAATGCCAAGGTAAGCCAGCTGGAATGGTAAAACCTTTGATGATGTTTATTAAGTATTCCTTATTTCGGAAAACTTTTGGTTGTTGTTGACAATACCAATCGTAGGCATTATTGATGTAAACTTTGTACAAATAATTGCTTGTCGTGTAACTGTGTTGTTCTTGTGTTTGCAACTTGACCTTCTTTCGGAGGTAGTAAAAAATGACATCGATGTGCTGCATATTTTATCAAACATTTCAAATTATGTGACGAAAAAATTAATACACAGATGCAATTAAATAAAATATTAATTAATAGTAATATGTATGACATTTAAACCTTATCATTCCAGTAAGTTTGGGATTGTGACATCAAATAGAACCAATTCTTCACTCTGGAATGTGCAACAACAAAGTCAAACATATCAAAATCAAGACTCAATTCGT
Organism: Capsicum pubescens; assembly: GCA_030864215.1. Taxonomy (NCBI): domain Eukaryota; kingdom Viridiplantae; phylum Streptophyta; class Magnoliopsida; order Solanales; family Solanaceae; genus Capsicum; species Capsicum pubescens. Next base: position 267,927,252 of record CM061538.1, read on the forward strand.
TCACTTTGTAGTGTTCGTTGTTTTGTTTTCTATATGATGATTTATATGTGTTAATGTCATGTTTTTAAAACAAGAATTGTAAAAATCAATATCTAAAAAATTGATTTAAGTACCTGTCGGCATGATGCTTTAACAGCCCATCGATAATCGATTCTGAATAGTCGTTGATCAACTTTGTTAGTTTTTTGGAGCCTCGTTCGAGATGTTGAACCCTTGAAATGGGTAAATCTTCCATTCTTTTGAACTGACAGGCTCCACTTTTTCTTCTTTTTGGAAGTAGTTGATGGATTATCAACTGTGATATTATGTTGTTCAGCAGTAGCTTCTACTGTGACATCCACCTAGAAATCTAGAATTGTCAATGATAATTACAGAATACAATAGATTGTCTATCTGTTGCAATAGATGAGTCTTATATTGCAACAGATAGATCATCTGTTGGGATAAATTCGAATAGGTAAAACAGGGCGGTATGATAATTTCGAACAGATGATCCATCTGTTGTAACATAAGACTCATCTATTGGTACAAATTAAAATAGTATAAAAACCTATTTAATTTATTAAAACAGACAGACATATGTTGCAACAAATAATGCATCTGATGCTACAAGTTAGACAATAGATGCAATAGATATATATATCTGTTTGATAATTTTTAGCAGATGTATCATCTATTGAAATAGATATGTGCCTGTTTGTTTGTTGGAACAGATGATATGTATTCACCTTCTTCAGCTCATGCTGCTCTCCTGTGGTTGTAACGCCCCAAAGTTTTTCCTAGATAAAATTTTTTTCCCTAAAGTATCAAACATTGTCTTCTAGAATGATTTATACTTATTTTCCTATGGAATTCCTTAGATTTCAACTTTTTATTACATAGATGATAGAGTAAGTTTTCCATCGACATAAGATTCGTCCAAAACAGACACTCGGTGAAGGAGTTGTGGTTAATTTAAGTCCTAGTCGTAAAACACCGTTATTTCTATCCTTGGTGCATCGCGGAAAGGGTGTAGATGACGATGGTCAATTTTTAGTAAGACTCCATGATGGTGGCGCATCGCGGAGTGGGCCAAATTCCCATTCGTCACTTTCCAGTGAGCCACCGCGATAGTGGCGCGTCGCGATGGCCCATAAGATCGGGTTCCCAGTTTAAATTTTTCCTGCTTCGTTCAGAAGTTAACAAGGGTAGTTTGGACTTTTTTTCAGCCTCTTAAAAGGTCCAAACAGGAGATTAAGATCTCTACAAGCATAATATACAACATTCTCAAGATTTCCCTAAAAAAAAAACCTTGTTCATATATTTCTCCTCCAAGAAATTCAAGACTCAACCATGGGTTTTCGAAATTGATTAGAGATTTAGAATCCCCAAACCGTAGACTTCAAGGACCAGCCATTATTCTTCATAATCGAGGTACGCGGAGTTTTCCTAAAATCTCATGCGTATAGAAATTATGATCTTAAGAAAAGGGGTTTTTGAATTTATGAATACATTCATGTTTTAGAAGCTTCGATAATATGGTTTTGGTCTTTAGGCCTTCCCCAAAATTGATTTGAATTGTATATATGTACATATGCATTGAAAACCGCGAATTGTGAATCAATAGCATGAAATATATAATCTCTCTCTCCCATTACTTTATTATTCGATTTACAAGTTATGAATCCTTACATTTCATGGTTTACAGAATAATTCAAGATACTATTTGTCTTATGTGAAGTTCATGATGATTAAGAATGGGAGAGAGGAATGCTTTAATGATTTTAAATGTTGAGATTGATAAACAAAGAAACTTCAGGAATGTTTTTTGAATGAATGGAAAGCCTTTGCATGATTTTTGACTTATGATCTGAGATATGACTCTTCTTACACTATATGCATGATCAAGTGGCCTTGATATTATTTTAGAATGAAATAATCATATATGGCTCAAAATAACAACTTGCAAGTCTTGGTATGATGATACCAACTCAGACAATGCCATAACAAACACTGACTAATACATAAATCAGACTTTTCTATTTTAGAATTTCAGAATAATGCATGTTCAAAAAAGGCTAAAATAGGGCATAAAGAGATGTTAGGTGGTTCCCTAAAGAGGGCACGAGTTCATATAAATCATTGTCCAAAACCGTGATTTTCCGATCTGGGTATATTATATTATGTTGTCCTAGTGCCGTGTGGCGTATCAGAATCAGAGACTCTAACCCTTACGGCATACTTGGGTTGGGGGCTTCCCCTCCGAGTCAATGGAAGATTTCATATAGCCCGTGGAATATAAGAGTTGTGGGGGAGTGCCACCTAACTCAAAAGTAATACAAAGAACAGACATTGCATTGACAAGAATGATTTATGATTTTCAGAAAGTGCCCATGTGTTTTGAGAAATGTTTATGCATGATTTTAACAAATTTCTCTCCACTATTTTACTTATATAAAAGTTTTATTTTAGAATACTTTACGTACCAGTACATTGTATTGACCCCCCACCCCTACCTCTTAGGTTCTGAGGCTCAATCTAGGGGTCCAGATAAGCAGTAGATTTCATCAGACAGAGTTGCAGTGTCCAGTTGGTGAGCCTTCTATATTTCGAAAGGCCTGTTTATTTTTATACAATTATTAGTGGTTACGATTTTGGTCTACTGGGGGCATTGTCCTAGCTTTTAGATTGTGTTAGAGAGCATGTAGTAGAGATTTCACAGACGGTTTGCAAATATTGCTAGTTAGTTTTGGATTTCATTCTTCAATGCTAAATTCATATCAGATTTATGACCATGATTCCGTATTGCTATAATTTCTGTATTTTCTTATTTATGTATGAATGGTGTATATGATTTCAAGATAGAAGGGTGTTCGGCCTTCATGGTTCGGGATGCTCATCACGGCCAGGACCTCAGTTCGGGTAGTGACAAACTTGGTATCAGAGCACGGTTCATGATCCTAGGGTATCTGCGAAATCACATCGGGTAGAGTCTTTTTTATGGGTGTGTAGTGCGCCACACTTATAAGCAAGGGACTACTAGGCATTTAGAAATGTTTCACCTCTTTGTGATCTAGTTCGTGTGCTGGAGTCTAATCTGTCTCTAATCAATGCTCTCTTGCTTTTTAGAAAAATCAACCATGCCTCCTATCGCACTATCGATCAAAATGCACAGACAGATAAGGTTTATCCCACTCACGTGATGTGAACCCATAATAGAGATCTCACCCCAGAACCTGTTCCTACTCCGGGAGTACCTAAGTCCCGACCAGTCCACCTCAGGCTCTATGGACCAATGTTAACCGTCCCCCTACTTCTCAGAGGGATATTTCTAATGCAGAATTCAGACAGTCTATTCATATGCTGGCACAGTTGGTGGCCAATATCGGAAGATATTAGGTCTACATCTGTTACATCCGAGGCTACTAGGGTGGGTTAGTTCATGAGAATGAACCCGCCCAAGTTTACTGGCACCAAGGTAGAAGAAGATCCACAGGAATTTGTGGATGAGATGGAAAAGATCTTTTAGGTGATGTATGTGGAGGAGATATAAGGGGTAGAGTTGGCAACTTATCAACTCAAGGATGTTGTAAATCAGTGGTATAACGAGTGGGAGGATACGAGGAGAGAGAGTATTGAGCCCACACTTTGGGGTGAATTTATGGAAGCCTTCCTTGATCGATTCTTTCCTCTAGAGTTGAGGGAGGCCAAAGCTGAGGAGTTTATGAATTTGAAGTAGGGAAACATGAGTTTCTAGGAGTACACTTTGAATTTTAACCAATTAGCTCGCTATGCACCAGAGATGACTAGCAATATGAGAGCCTGGATGAGGAAGTTTGTATATGGACTTTCAGATGATCTAATGCTTGAATGTCAAGGGGCGATGCTAAATAGGGATATGGACTTTGCTAGTCTGTCAGTCCATATGCAATAGGCAGAAGAAAAAAAAAAGAAAATCGTTGAATCTAGAGAGAAGGACAGGCAGACAAAGAGATCTAGAACAGCAGATCAGCATCACAGTCAGTCGCAAAGTGGTAAGTGGGGTAATAAATAGCAGAAGAAAAAGAAGAATTAGGGTAATGCACAATTCGCAGGCAGCGCCCCGGCGCCCAAACCTCCAGTTGACAGAAGATCTCAGAGTTTACAGACTAATCAGGGATCCAGAGATTAGGATACTCAGTCACAGGGTAGTGTGGATCCGCAACATCATACTTTTCCGTGATGTGAGACTTGTGGTAGGAATCATCCAGGAAGGTGTCAATGGGGAGCATTTGTATGTTATTTATGTGGTCATCCGAGTCACTTACAGAGGGATTTCCCGTCTTCTATAAGGAATTTCGGTGGTGCAAAATCTTAGGCAAATTCTTCCGCACCTCCACCGCCTCAAAAGGGCGCCACTTCAGCTGTCGAAAGCGGTCGCAACCGGATGTAGGCTTTGACTAACAGCCAGGAGGCAGAGGCCTCACCAGATGTTGTCACCGGTACGTTACAAATATATTCCCATGATGTTTATGTGTTACTTTATACCAGGACTACCGTGTCTTATGTGACCCCATATGTGGCTGTTGGTTTTGGGTTTGATCCCAAAGTCATTAACGACCCTTTCTCTATTTTCACTCCAGTGGGTGATTTTGTTGTGGCTAGGAGGATATATAAAAATTATGTTGTGTCTATTCTTCGCCGGTATACTGTGGCAAATCTCATAAAGCTTGATATGGTTGATTTTGATACTATCCTAGGGATGGACTGGCTCCATTCGTGTTATGCCACTCTAGACTGTAGAACCCGAAAGGTTACTTTTTCTTTTTTGAATGAGCCAGCAATAAAATGGGAAGGGCACTCTTTAGTACCTAGAGGACACTTCATATCTTATCTCAGGGCCCATAAACTCATTTCCAAAGGTTGTTTGTATCATCTTATTCGGGTTAAAGATTTTAATATCGAAAGTCTTTCTCTTCAGTCTGTCCCTGTAGTAAATGAATTCCCAAAAGTCTTTCCAAATGATCTCCCAGGAATACCACCTGATAGGGAGGTAGATTTTGGCATAGATGTGTTGCCATACACCCATCCCATCTCCATTCCGCCATATAGAATGGCCGCAGCAGAGTTGAAAGAGTTGAAAGAGCATCTAGAAGACCTCCTAGATAAGGGTTTCATCCGTCCTAGTGTTTCTCCCTGGGGTGCACCTATACTTTTTGTGCGAAATAAAGATGGTTCTCTGCGTATGTGCATAGATTACCGCCAGTTAAACAAGGTCACTATCAAAAATAAGTATCCACTTCCTAGGATTGATGATCTATTTGACCAAATTCATGGTGCTAAGTGCTTTTCTAAAATAGACCTTCGTTCAGGATATCATCAATTGAAAGTTAGGGAGTCAGACATTCCCAAGACAGCTTTTCGAACCAGATATGGTCATTACGAATTCCTAGTCATGTCCTTTGGGTTGACTAACGCCCCTGCAACCTTCATGGACCTAATGAATAGGCTCTTCCTATAGTTTCTAGACTTATTTGTCATAGTTTTAATTGATGATATCTTGATTTATTCCAAAAGTGAGGAGGACCATGCCAATCACCTCTGAATTATCCTTCAGACTCTCAAAGATCATAGGTTATATGCAAAGTTCTCCAAGTGTGAATTCTGTTTAAATGATATTGCTTTCTTGGGGCATATTTTATCTAGTGAGGGGATTAAGGTTGATCCCCAAAAAGGTTGAGACAGTGAGGAAATGGCCCAGACCCACGACTCCAATCGACATTCGGAGTTTCTTGGGTTTGGCGAGTTATTACAGAAGGTTCGTAGAGAGTTTTTCTTCCATAGATGCACCACTTACTAAGTTGACTCAGAAAAAGGTAAAGTTTTTATAGTCTGACTCTTGTGAGAATAGTTTTGAGAAGTTGAAAGACAAGTTGACTACTGCTCCTATTTTGACTCTTTCGAATGGTACAGAAGGTTTTGTTGTATACTATGATGCATCCCGAGTGGGACTTGGGTGTGTTCTTATGCAGCACAGTAAGGTAGTGGCTTATGCATCTAGGCAGTTGAATAAGCATGAGTGAAGCTACCCTACTCATGACTTGGAGTTAGCGGTTGTGGTTTTTGCACTTAAGATCTGGTGGAACTATTTGTATGGGTTACATGTTGACATAGTTACTGACCACAAGAGGTTACAGTATGTTTTCTCATAGAAAGAATTGAATCTTAGGCAGAGGCGATGGTTGGAACTTTTAAAAGACTATGACATGAGCCTGCACTATCATCCAAACAAGGCGAATGTGGTAGCCGACGCCCTCAGCAGGTTATCTATGGGTAGTCTTTATCATGGGGGAAATAAAAGAGGGAGATGGTGAAGGATATTCACCGACTTGCAAATCTAGGAGTGCGAATTTTAGATTCCGAGGATGGAGGAGTGATTGTGCATGAGGATAGAGGAGTAGTTGTGCATGAATTGAATCTTCCCTTTGTGCAAAAGTTAAAGATAAGCAGGTTGAAGATCCCATCTTGATACAGATCAAGAAAGATGTAGGTCAACAAAAGGTAATGTCATTTGAAATTTGTGGTAATGGTATTTTGAGATACCGGGGTAGGTTGTGTGTGCCAGATGTAGATGGTCTGAGGAAGAGAATCCTTGACGAAGCTCACACGTTGAGGTATGTTGTTCACCTTGGCTCTACTAAGATGTATCATGATTTGAAAACCATTTATTGGTGGAATAATATGAACCGTGATATGGCTAACTATGTTTCCAAGTGTTTGAATTGTCAACAAGTTAAAGTGGAACATATGAGGCCAGGTGGTTCTTCTCAAGAGATATCTTTGGCTTTATGGAAGTGGGAGATGATTAATATAGACTTCATTACAGGACTTCCAAGGTCTCAAAACCAGTATGATTCCATTTGGGTGATTGTGGATAGGCTGACCAAGTCAGCTCACTTTCTACCTATCAGGACTAATTATTCGGGAGAGGATTATGCCAAGCTGTTCATTGCAGAAATAGTTCATTTGCATGGGGAACCTGTGTCCTTCATATTTGATCGAGGTACACAGTTTTATTCACAGTTATGGAGATCGTTTCAAAAGGGTTTAGGTACCCAAGTGAATTTGAGCACAACTTTCCACCCTCAGACAAACGGGCAAGATGAGTGCAGCGCACTATCCAGACCCTTGAGGATATGTTGAGAGCCTGCGTGATTGATTTTAAAGGTAGTTGTGTAGAGCACTTGCCATTGATAGAGTTCACATATAATAACAGTTTCCATTCCAGTATTAATATGGCACCATTTGAGGCATTGTATGGGAGAAGATGTAGGTCTCCGATAGGATGGTATGAAGTAGGTAATGTTTGGGCCTGATCTTGTTCATCAGGTAATGGAGGACATGAAAGTCATTAGAGAATGACTTAAGACAACTCAGAGTCATCAGAAATCCTACGCCGATGTTATGAGAAGAGATCTAGAGTTTGAGGTTAGAGATTGGGTGTTTCTCAAGGTTTCTCCCGTGAAGGGAGTCATACGATTCGGGAAGAAAGATAAGTTGAGTCCTCTCCATGTAGGGCCATACCAGATTGTGAGAAGGATAGGTGGTGTTGCGTATAAGTTAGAATTGCCTGCCAATTTAGGTTCTGTTCATCCGGTATTTCATATATCTATGTTGAATAAGTGTATTGGAGACCATTCTTTAGTGTTGCCTGTCGAAGGAATCAAAGTGACAGACTCCTTATCCTATGAAGAAGAGCCTGTAGAAATTTTGGATCTCCAAGTTAGAAGATTGAGGAGCAAATAGATAGCCTCAGTTAAAGTGTTGTGGAGAAACCAGAAAATTGAAGAAGCAACTTGGGAATCAGAAATTGACATGAGAGCTAGATACCCAAACCTTTTTGATCCAGTGGATGACGAAATGGAAGGTACAATCCTTGCCTTATTGTTTCTATGACTTAGTATGCTTGAAATTATGCTTGTCTATGTCCCGCATCAACATTCGGGGATGAATGTTCCCAAGGGGGGATATTGTAACGTCCCAAAGTTTTTCCTATCTAAATTTTTTTTCTGTAAAGTATCAAGCATTGGATTCTAGAGTTATTTATACTTATTTCCCTGTGGAATTCTTTAGATTTCAAATTTTCATTACGTAGATGATCGAATAAGTTTTCCATCGACATAAGATTCGTCCAAAACAGACACTCGGTGAAGGAGTTGTGGTTAATTTAAGTCCTAGTCGTAAGACACCGTCATTCTTGTCCTTGGTGCGTTGCGGAGAGGGTGTAGATGATGATGGTCAATTTTCAGTGAGACTCTGCGATGGTGGCGCATCGCGGAGTGGGCCAAATTCCCATTCATCACTTTCCAGTGAGCCACCGCGATAGTGGCGCGTCGCGGTGGCCCATAAGATCGGGTTCCCAGTTTAAATTGTTCCTATTTTGTTCAGAAGTTAACAAGGGTAGTTTGGACTTTTTCCCAGTCTCTTAAAATGTCCAAATAGGAGATTAAGATATCTACAAGCATAATATACGACATTCTCAAGATTTTCCTCAAAACAAAAATCCTAGTTCATATACTTCTCATCCAAGAAACTTAAGATTCAACCATGGGTTTTTAAAATTGATCGGATATTTGGAATCCCCAAACCGTAGGCTTCAAGGATCAACCATTATTCTTTATAATCGAGGTACGCAGGTTTTTCCTAAAATCTCATGGGTATAGAAATCATGATTTTAAGAAAATGGATTTTTAAATTTATGAATACATTCATGTTTTAGAAGCTTCGATAATATTGTTTTAGTTTTTAGGCCTTCCCCCAAATTGATTTGAATTGTATATATGTACGTATGCATTGAAAACTGCAAATTGTGAATCGAGAGCATGAAATATATAATTTGTCTCTCTCCCATTACTTTATTATTCAATTTACAAGTTATGAATCCTTACATTTCATGATTTACAGAATGATTCAAGATACTATTTGGCTTATGTGAAGTTCATGATGATTAAGAATGGGAGAGAGGAATGCTTTAATGATTTTAAAAGTTGAGATTGATAAACAAAGAAACTTCAGAAATGTTTATGAGAAGTTGTCCACTACTTATTGAAATTGTTGAATAAATGGAAAAGCCTTTGCATGATTTTTAACTTATGTTTTGAGATATGACTCTTCTTACACTATATGCATGATCAAGTGGCCTGGACATTGTTTTAGAATGAAATAATCATATAAGTCTCAGAATAATGACTTGCAAGTCTTGTTATGACGATACCAACTCAGACAATGCCATAACAGACACAGACTAATACAGAAATCAGACATTCCTATTTTAGAATTTCAGAATGATGCATGTTCAGAAAAGGCTAAAATAGGGTATAAAGAGATGTTAGGTGGTTCCCTGAAGAGGGCACGAGTTCTTATAACTCATTGCCCAAAACCGTGATTAGTCGATTCGGGTATATTATATTACGCTGGCCTAGTGCATGTGGCGTATCAGAATCAGAGACTTCAACCCTTGCAGCATACTTGGGTTGGGAGCTTCCCCACCGAGTCAATGGCGGATTCCATATAGCGCGTGGAATATCAGAGTTGTAAGGGAGTGCCACCTAACTCAAAAGTAATACAAAGAACAGACATTAGATTGACAAGAATGATTTATGTTTTTCAGAAAGTGCCCATGTGTTTTGAGAACTGTTTATGCATGATGTTTTAACAAATTGCTCTCCACTATTTTACTTATATAAAAGTTTTATTTTGGAATACTTTGCGTACCAGTACATTGTATTGACCCCCTTCCCCCCTACCTTTCAGGTTCTAAGGCTCAATCTAGGGGTCCAGATAAGCAGTAGATTTCATCACACAGAGTTGCAGTGTCCAGTTGGTGAGACTTCTATATTTCGGAAGGCCTGTTTATTTTCAGACAATAATTAGTGGTTATAGTTTTGGTCTACTGGGGGCCTTGTCCCGGCTTTTAGATTGTGTTAGAGAGTATGTAGTAGAGATTTTGCAGACAGTTTGTAGATGTTGCTAGTTAGTTTTGGATTTCGTTCTTCAACGCTAAATTCATATCAGATTTATGACCATGATTCCGTATTGCTATAATTTCCGTATTTCCTTATTTATGTATGAATGGTGTATATGATTTCAAGATAGAAGGGTGTTCGGGCCTTCATGGTTCGGGATGCTCGTCACGGACAGGGCCTCGATTTGGGTCATGACAGTGGCCCTTGTACATTGAACAATGTTGCAAGACAAAGACAGAGGAGTTGCAGATTGCTTCTTTGATACTTTATGATGCCTTGGAAATATTTTTCCTTCTCTTCTTAGCCACCTTGATCTCTAGTGGAGTGTATGGATATAAAATCCTCTTTGATGGAATGATACCCTTCTTAGATGTCATTTCCTTTACAGAAGCAGTTAGTGAATTAATAGCTTTAATCACTCTATCATGTTTTGCCTTGCAGTCTTGACATTTGCATGCAGAATATTCGCTAGAATTGACAAAATTTGCATAACCAGTTTGATCATAATCATAATGGTTTGTTGTTTCAAAAACTGTAAGAGAAGCATCACTATCCCCAACAGCAGCACCACTACCACTACCACTACCATTACCATCATCAATAACAACAAGCCCACCCTCCAAAATTATTTTTCTTGTGATGGTTGTAGCTCCAAAAAAATTTATTTTTATTCTATCAAAGACCTTAGGGCTCGATAAAGTTTGCACAGATCGTAAAGTAAGAAAAAATGACATCTTCAACTCTCGATTGATGGAAACAAGCCACGGATAGACAATCTAAAATAAATCAGTACATATATTAGACTGATGATGAAATCATTTAAAATAATCATTAATTAAAATAAAAACTTGATTAGAATTAGACTTACTGCTTCCTTTAAGCAATTGAAAAGATTAAGAAATTTTGTATTTTTATTAGTTTTGGCCGATAACCACTTCAGGATTCTTGGACAAGAAACTTCTTCTTGGTAGTTCACTTGCTATCTTAAATAAGGAATGGCTTCAAATGCCAAAGCCTATAACATAACGCCAATAAATTAAAAGCATTATTGAATAAAAAAATGAATCATATCATAATAAAAGAAATATTTACAATGGAAACTCATGAAAATCCATATAAGTTGACTGTCTTTGGCGTTAACAGAGTCAACAAATATTTGACAGTTATTTTGAAGCTTTCATAACCCCAAGGATAGTTGTTAAATACCTCAAGATCCTCGGAGAGATTTATTAAACCGAGGCTTATATTGTTGTTAATGTCTCTCGCCCAAAGAATATTATGTAAAAACCAAACCAAGCACAATGATTGCTTGTGCTTCTTTGAAAAATTTTACCTTTCAATACTTCTATCAAATTTTGTTTTTGAAGCTTAGACCAATAATGGACACCAGGTCATCACGATCACTCGACTTACCTTTGCCTTTTTTGAGTGTGCAGGGTGCTTTTTTGGGGTTAGAGTAGGTATAACTTGAGAAGGAGAAGGAGGATAACATTTTAGTCCAGTAACTATGGAAAACTCCTTTCAACCGAAACAAACAGGCATGCCACAGTAATTTATCCACTTATCATCCATCTTATCTTTATTTTCATACATAAACCTACGCTTGAGAAGATCATATACCATTTTCATTTAGAAACGAGCATTGTTGTCCTCGGGCAAATCAAGATATTGCCCAAAGCCATTTTTCATGAAATAAGAATCCAATTTTTGTTCTCAAAGTATTTTTATGAAAGCATCAAAAGATTTTCCCATGGCTGACTTAACCATGAAATTACTCGTTAAATTTGTGGCACCATTGCACTACATTCTCACAGGATAGCGTTCAATACTGGAGGTTTTGACCAACTCTTCGATGGAAAGGCTATTAGCATTTGGATCATCTCTTTTGAAATATTCCTCCTCCCTGTGTTCATTATTTTTTGCTCTTGATTGAGATAATACTTGTAAAGCAAGCTCATAGAGTGGTGGATGTAGCCTAGTTGCTTCACTTGTTTCTTTACTTAGACTTGATTTGATTTCTTTTCTTTTGGGAGCCATATTATCTTAAATTAACAAGAACATAAAATAGATTATAATTGATTAATGCATCGTTAAAAATGGATAACAGTAAATCTAACATGCACAACAGTAAAATAACAATTTCAAAAAATCACATATTTGTTACAACAGTCATGTTATTTGTTGCAACATACAACTGACCTATTGCAACGGGTGAATAAACCATTGGAAATAATAAAAATGGATCACTCATCTTTTGCACCAAGTAGTTTATTTGTTGCAACATATAGCCAACCTGTTGCAACGGATGAGTAATTCGTTGGAAACAATAAAAACAGATCACTCATCTGTTGCACCAGAAAGGTTATCTATTGAAACATATAACCAACCTGTTGCAAAGGATGAGTAATTCGTTGGAAATAATTATAATAGATCACTCATCTTTCGAAACAGATCACTTATATGTTGCCAAATGGGTTATCTGTTGGAACAGTTATCAACTATTAGTATTATTTTGATTTCTTTCAAATAGAAGAGTCGTCTGTCGCAACAGATGAACGATCTATTAGATTATTCATCTGTTGCATCAGATGTTCATCTGTTGCATTAGATTTTCATCTGTTGCATCAGATGGTCTATCTGTTGCATCAGATAGTTCATCTGTTGCATCATATTGTTCATTTGTTACATCAGATTTTTCATCTATTGCATCAGATTTGCAGCTATTGCAGAAAAAAATAGTATCAGGATTTTGTTCAATAGAACAACAATACTATCACCGTTTAATATTAAATACAACATTTTTATCAGGAAAAATAATAAATCAACCCAGCAACACCAATACAACACACACACTAAGAATAAGAACATCAACGTTGACCAAAAATCACCAACGTTGTTATTTTAAGTTTGTACAAATACAAACAACAAAAATTAAACTTCAAAAAACTCAACAGACATCAAAGAATCGAATCAACAGTTCGACAACAAGAACTAAAATAACAACAAAAAATTATATTTCAAAAAGAATTGAGAAGAAATGCCAAAAATTAAATTAGGATTTTCTTCAGTCCACATTTCAAATTAAAGAAACAAATATTAAAATTATTAACCAATACTAGAAGAGGAGTTGGATCAAGTTTTCTCTTTTTCTTCAAAACTAAAAAGGCATAATTTTTACCTGTGACAGAAGAAATGGGTTGTTGTCGCCTGAGAACACTGTTGTAACGCTGACGGTTAAAAGTCAAAAAGGAACTCGCCCAACTATTTATCGCTGGAGGTTGAATTCAATCGAGGATTGAAGGGATAAATTTTACAGAACTATTGGTTGGGAAAGAGTTGAGAGAAGCTGTCGAGAGAGAGACAGTCGATGATTTGGAGAGGAGAGGGGTGTGGGTTGATTTGTATTTTTTAAAAGATTAAAAAGTTTTGAAAATATTAATCAAGTCCACAATTAACTTAATCAAGTTTCCTGATTATGTTTGACCCTTTAAGTTGGTCAATGTCACCAATCCTTGATTCAAAACTTAAAAGAAACCTTTCCTTCAATTTTCTCCCATTACTTCACTCCCTCAAAAAAGACATTTTACAATATAGTTTTTAACAATTAAAATCAAAATCAAATCAACTGAAGATTTTTATCTTCATGAGCTTCAAAAATTCAAAATAAATCATCAATGGTGTTACAGGTATTGAATCAAAAAAATATTTTTGTATATCAATTTTAGCAACTTAAAATGATTTAATGTTGATTGATATCGTTTTTATGTCTTTAATCATTTTTTCGTCAAATTTTTTCAGAAAATAGTTTTTTGAATATTCGTATGTGAATTTAAAAAAATAAAGGTGGTTGTACTATTTCATCGAATTAGATGAAAATTGAACTGATCGAGATATTGTTTGTTCTAACTCGATTTTGATACGTTAAATAGTAATAATTTTTTTTCGAATTTCATCAAATTGTACAACCGATTAATCTGTTTGTATATTTGAAATAGTGAATTTGTAGTCTACTGATTTTTATTTGCATATATTATTTGCGTTTGTACATATTGATTATGTTTGTATATTTATTGCTTTGTTTGTATATCTTAATGTGTAAATGTATATTACCAGTTTATTCATTTATTGTGATTTATTTGTATATTTTCTATGAATTTGTGTATTTTAGAAATAAATTGTATATTATGTTAGCATTTGTATAATTAGAATTATGTTGTATATTTTGATTGCAGTTTTGACTTAATGATTATATGTGTAATTAAAATTATTGTATTTTTTAATGTATAATTTTTATAACAGTTTTTATGTGAAAGGATTGGCAACGGGAATCATTCCTATTCTTTTGAAGTTTTCTGAGAGATGAACATATGGACAACGTTATGAAGAATATATCACTGACGTTATGTTCTTGCGCACGAATGCATATGGTAGAGCAGAGCAAACTCGTATACATAATGACATGGGTTTTAAGGTGTATTCATATCTTTGTTTGAAAAATACATATACAAATACCTATTTGTATTAGCAATTACAATTAACTACTTAATTTTATTTGTATTTGCTAAATATGAGATCAATACATGTGATTACCTATATGTATATGTTAAATATATATACAGTTTTCTATATGTATTTGTAATTTCTATTTGAAATAGTACTGAAAAAAAACTTAAAAGTACACATATTATACAATAATTGAAAACAATATAAAATATGCAACATAAATGTAACGCCCCGAGTCTGTACCACGGACGCTTCACTGTGCTCATAATCCCGAAGCACCACAAGCTAACTCATGACTGGTACCTGGTGCAATAACTGAGTAATAACACTGTATAATGTGAAATAGTGGGCTGAAATACCATAAGATTCAAAACTATAATACTGATAAAAAAATGATAAAGTCTGATAAAACATCAAAAGTTGAAATATTGAATATTGTCTGAACATCTAGTCTGAAAAACCTCTAAACTGAACTATCTAAATAAGGAGTTGATAGGACAATCCCCCAACTAACTCCATTTACTGAAATGCTAAATCTAATGAGATAATGAAACAAAAGAATATCCTCAAATGATGAGGACTCGCTGTTAGTCTACTGCTGCTGGTTGAATGTCTGAACCTCTAACAATGCTCTGGGTCCCGTACATCTGCACCTATGGTATAAAACACCATAGCTCAAAGAAAAGTATTTGTCAGTATGTGTGAATGTACTGGTATGCAAAGTGAGGGAAGGCTGAATGCAAGGGTTCATATGCATGAACTATAACTGACTGAATAACATGAACATGACTGAGTGAGAATACATGCATGAATACATAACTGTAACTGAATTCATAAGGATTCTGAATACTGAGTTTACTGATAACATGGATTACTGATAAATTATATAACTAATAACTGATATACTATTTACTAAGTGACTGTATCTGACAGTTCTATTTCTGATGGAACTAGCTGAGTTCCGTACTGAGCTGAGTGACTGCATCTGACAGTCCTAAAATCTGTAGAACTATCTGAGTTCTTTACTGAAGACTGAGACTGTAGGAGGTAATCATCTAACCGATATGCCTTTTTTCTGAATAGATTCAGGGTTTAACCTATAACCCCAGTTGGAAGGGTGTCAGTACCATTCCATGGGTAAAGACACTGAAGAGATACCCTCATCCGGCAGGTTCTCAAATGGGAACGGTGGGACCCTCAACTGTCAGGTTAAGCCACCTCATCAATCCTCAACTAGTAGGTTTTGATGTCTCAACCTACGCTAGCAACGTAGTTCTGGAATGCAAGGACTGCTTCTAAGGATCACACCCTTTTCTGGCAGGTGAGTCCCCATCCTTGGGTTCACTTGGTGTTGAATTCTACTCCCAACTGAATAGACACTGAACTGATTTCCTAATTCATACTAGGCTAAACTGATCTATTACTGATTGTACTGATTAACTGAACTGAGTTGTGTTTACTGAGTTCCGTTATTGACGGAATACTACTGAGTTCTGTTATATGACTGAGTTTACTGAGGACTAAACTGAATACTAAATGGGACTTGATTGATCCTGAGTTTTCCTGAGTTCTGTAACTGAACTAGAGTACTACTGATCATGACATGATTGAGACTGTTCTGTAACTGACACTGGCTCTAGGGACACAGCTAAATTGTCGGGTATTAAATACCCCTAGGACTCGATAACATGAAAATAATAAGACTTGACTATTCTTGAATACTTGACAATAGTCAACAACTCATTTCATCAATCACTTGAAAGTCATGAACTTGCACATGAATAAGAATGCATACTAACACATCAGAATTTCATTAAAGAAATATCATGAGCATTCCATCAAACACATACAAGGTATAGCTTTATACTTAGGCATGAACAACTATGTTAATACATCATGACTTCATAATTCAAGGTTTTCAATATAAGAGAATCAAAATTCAACTTACATGCTATCATAATATCAAGAAACACGTAAAGATTTCAACTAGAAACACATTCCACAACATCAACATGATTATATTCAAACCCACAACATGGAAATCACAATTCATGTTTTTAAAAGAAGTTTCTTGAACTTCAAGGGTGGAAGGGACCCTTGGATGAACACTTTACGTACCTTGTTGAAGAATTTCTGAAAATTAATGGTGGAAATATCTTGAATTTGATTCTTGAATTGATAGCCCTAGGGTTTTGTTCTTAAGGATTTTATGAATAATGATTGTATTATGCCTCTAAAGGGCTAAATTTTGTGATATGGGACTGAAGGGCGTGGGAAAAAGACCCAATTTCCCCTTGAGACACGGGTTTTGAATGAGTGAAAACTGGATTGCCGACGCACAGGTCGATGCGGTGCATCGATGGCACCGATGCGATATCCAACACATCACACCAAGATCATGCTAACTCACTGGAATTTGACGTTGGTAGCTGGGGAAAATATAAACCAACGCGATAGGCCATGCGGCGCGCCAAGATCGCGTTGGTACACTATTTTGGGATTCCAAAGGAGCTTCAAACAAAGTCCAAAAAATCAAAAACTTGTCCGGGAACACCTATTGACCTTCCTGATCATGAATTAACTAAAATATAGACATTTAAAGGGCTTTAAGGTCGGAAAATGAGATTGCCAACTTTTGAAGGCCTAAAATAAACTAAGTCTGAATACTTAGCTAGAATTTTCTAAGTTTGGACCCCTTAACAAACTTAAAGGACTGAATTAAGCTAGGAATTTTATGCGATCTTACAATATCTCCCCCTTGGGAACATTCGTCCTCGAATAAGGATGACTGAACTGAGAGTACTGATGATAGGCGAATTTACACGCCTATATCAATATATTTTGCCCATATTTTAGCCTAGTTTTGAGAACAAATTATATATTTCATGCACTTTTAGTTCTTTTTCCTGTAAATGAGCTAACGAACATGATTAGTAAAATTTCAGGTATAAATGATGCAGAATTCAGCATTTTATGGCTTACTTGACGCAAAAGAAAGATCACGAAGGAAGGGAAGGGAGTTTACACGCCTAAGGACCAAAACTGCTGCATGGAAAATCTGTCCCGGGCTAAAACAGCAATTCTGAAGACTTTGGGGACTTACAGACACAAAGCTGGATTTTGACAATGATACATTAACCTAGTACAATTAGGTTATGTATTTCATTATTTTATGTGGATTATGATAATGTTACCTTAACCTAGTACATTTGGGTTAAGGATTTCATTAGTCTAGTAGGATTTGGTTATTTATTTCATTAGCTTAGTAGGATTAGGATATGGGTATTATAAATACCCTATCATGCTAGAGATTTTAGAACATCTTCTTACATCTTCTTAACTTCTCATCTTACAATTCAATTCTATTACTCTACAACTCTTCTAATCTTTCCATTAATTCTATTTTTCTTCTTCTACTCTTCCATTCTTAAATTCCACAACAAGAGAATCGTTACTTTGCCTAGGAATTCACGCCTCACGCCTACCACCTAAGCTACACGAAATTACTCAATCTTGTGGTATAACAATAATGTCAATCGTGATCTCCTTCGCATTCATGGGTAACTAAACTTCTCTGTTGGGGTTATGGAAGTCGTATGAGATACTATCTATTGTTGTGAGTTTGTGAGTTCGAGGCACGTATATTTCTTATATCATTATTCTCTTCATCTTAATCTACATTCTTTGCGGTTGCAAATGCAAGAATACGCCGGTCTAACATTTAACTTGTTCGAGAGAAAAGTTATTTGTCTGGAAAAGAGATAATGTCAAGGTAGTAGGACACCCTTTCCTATTAAAAAGCTAGTGCCGTAACTGGACTAACCTCTTGGAGAATTCGTACCGTTAGACATGCTTTAAGCTCGAGAGAGTTAAAGTGAAATAGTCCTTGTTTAGGTCGAGAGACGCTTGGATTTACCATCGACTACAATCCTCTATAAGCAATTGCATGTCAGAATTCTACACACTCATAGCCAATAGAGACGTATACCTCATAAGGTGGACATAACCCCAACGCTTCAATTCTCATTGTTTACAACCAACGTAACAATCTCTCTCATTTTACTTTATTATTTTCAGCTTTTGTTTACATTACTTGCAAAACAAGAATCCCCCCTTCTTACGAGACTTGCACCAAAAGTTTAGTAATTTTACTTACTTGTTGGCCAAGCTATTCCCTGTGGGATCGACACCCAACCCAGGTTGGGTTCTATATTTGCTAACGACCGCTTTACACTCAAACAAGAGCTGTAGATTGAGCGTTATCAAAAATTGGCGCCGTTGCCGGGGAATACAAGTGTCAATTAAGTTCGTAATAATTACTAGACCCTTTGGTCGAAGACTCTCGTACTTTTACTTTTAGTTTTTGTTTTTGTTTACTGCAGGTTTTTGTTCAGTGCATCAATGGATGCACAACGTGAAATACCGTTCGATGATGATGATGATGATCTTGATGGTGCCGGAGCCACTGGAGCTATAATTCCACCACCATTAGCCCCCGGAGCCAAGTTCAACATCACGAGCACCATGATTCAGTTATTGCAACTCAAGGGATTATTTGGTGGACTAGCAGGCGATGATCCGAATATGCATCTCATCAACTTTATTTCTACATGCAAGTCTTTTGACAATCCTGGTGTTGGTCAGAATGCAATTCGATTACGTCTATTTCCATTGTCTCTGTCTGGGGAGGCAACACTATGGTTGAATGGGCTGACTCCTGATTCAATTACAAATTGGAGGCAATTGAGAGACGCTTTCCTAGAAAGATTCTTTCCGCCTTCCAAAAGGGCACAATTGAGAGATGAAATCAGCAACTTTCGTCAGCTTCCCACTAAAGCTCTTCATGAAACATGGGAGAGGTTCAAGACAAAGCTAGCGAGGTGTCCAAACCATCATATGACTAATGTTCACCTAATGGAGATACTATACAGAGACTTGAATTCAATAACTAAACCAGTGGTGGATAACGCAGCTGGAGGATCTTTTATGGACCTCACCTTTGGTCAAGCAAGCAATATGCTAGATCGCATGACGAAACAAAGTAGAGCTTGGCATACCAGGGATTCTGAGGTAGCAAGCCCCACTTTATCTATAGGCATGACTGCAGACCAAAGAAGAAGACAAGAAGAACGTGATCAAGATTTAGCGCACATGAAAACGCAAGTGGATCTTCTGACAAAGCATTTATTATCAGGGAAGACCGAAAAAGTGAAAGTTGTGGCGCTAAAAGGAAGAGACGAATCTGATTCGGAAGAGGAGGCCAACTACTTGAACAATCAGGGGGGTTTCCGTGGGAATACCCAAGGAAACCAAGGTCGGAACTATTATGATAAATCTGGAAGCAAAGACTAAGGTAGTTGGAATAAAAACAATGAAAAGAGTGGTTTGTACGTTCCCCCTGGTAGACGTGATACCACCACATCAAATTCTGGAAGTATGGAAGACATGATGGCTAAATTATTGAAAGGAGTGGAAGCAACGAGTGCGGGAGTTACTGAAGTAATTAATGATTTGTCCTCCATGAAACAACTAGTTGATTCTCATTCCACTTCAATCAAGCAAATAGAGCAGCAATTGAGCCAACTTTCAGCAGCACTCAATCAAAGAAAGGCTGGCATTTTACCTAGCGATACCGTGCAAAACCCAAGGAATGATGGGTCATGCATGGCCATTACTACCAGAAGTGGTAAGGTGCTGGAAACTTCAGAAAAAGGCAAGCAAGTGGCTGACGAAGAGGCGGAAATTGATGATAAGGCGAAAGGGGAAGATGCCGCAGCAGCCGATCCTAATGTCCTTAACGTCACTCCTCACGACGTGCAGCCTGGAAAAGCTGAAAAACAGAAGCAAGAGGAGAAGAAAGCCGTGGAGAGAACAATGCCATACCCACCACCACCTTTTCCCCAAAAATTAAAGAAGGTGGCGGATGATACAAAGTTCAGCAAATTCATGACCATGTTGAAGCAGTTGACCATTAATGTTCCGTTGGTAGAGGCGCTAGAAAAAATGCCTGGGTACGCTAAATTCATGAAGGACCTGTTGACAAAGAAGAGGGCAGTAAGTTATGAGCTGGCAGATAATATTCATCATTGCAGTGCAATTGCCACAAAGTCCTTAGTATAGAAGAAGGCAGACCCTGGTGCTTTCACTATTCCTTGCACGGTTGGATCTATGAATTTTGCTAAGGCATTGTGCGATCTGGGTGTTAGCATCAATTTGATGCCACTATCCGTCTACAAGAAGTTGGGGCTAGGAGATCCAACACCAACCAATATGAGGCTCGTAATTGCTGATAGGACGGTAAAACGACCTGTGGGTATCTTAAATGATGTGTTGGTGAAGGTATCTTCATTTATCTTTCCTGCAGACTTCGTTATTCTGGATTGTGAGGTGGATTCTGATATTCCTATAATCTTGGGACACCCCTTCCTCGCAACTGGAAGTGTGCTTATTGACATGAAAGATAATGAGCTTTTGTTTCGAATTAATGACGAAGTGGTCCACTTTGATATATGCAAAGCCATGAAGCAGCCCAGCGATATGAATGAGTTATCTGTAGCTGATGTTCATCATGAGGATATGAAAGCATTATCTATAGAGAAACAGCCTACTGTTGAGCCATTGTCTGCTGCGCCACTGAAAGTTGAGCATGAGGATAATGAAGATTATGAAGAACTTATGGGTGCTCTAACAGAAATAGAGTCTTATACTCCTAAGCAACCGGATTGTGATCCCAAGAATCAACCAACAGCGAAGACTCCCATTGACGAGACACCAACACTAGAATCACAAGAGCTCCCCGATTATCTAAGGTATGTGTTCTTGGAAAGTAGAAATATACTTCCGGAGAGTGCAGATGATTTAAGTGAACAGCACGTAGAAGCTCTCATCTCTGCTCTGAAGAGATACAAGAGAGCTATGGGTTGGACTATTGATGATATAATTGGTGACTCTCCGGGGAAATGTATGAGCCATCTCGAAGAAGATCGCATGCCCACAGGTAAGCCTCATTGTCGTCTAAATCCTTTTAGAAAACGATACTCCATTTACCTCGACGAAGTCTGAGTACTCGAGGTAACCATGTCGTGCTACGACAATAAATAAGGTGCTAGATGGGAGGCAACCCATCGTTTATCGTTTTTCATTTATCGTTTATCGTTTTTCATTTTTCATTTCGTTCTAGTATGTGTTTTGCTTTTGATAAATAAAAATCCAAAAATAAGAGTCGTGCCACGACCAAAACTAAGGCGCTTGATGGGAGGCAACCCATCGTTCTAATCATTTTTATTGTTTTTGAGCAAATGTAGGTACAAGAGGTATTCAACGAGGAGATTGATTTCAATTGACGATTTGGACGCATTGTATGGTAAAGTTGGTAAGTTAGGAATAGTGATGCATAAGGCTATGGATTGAGCATTGCTCATGCCAAACTAGGCATCGAGGAAGGCTAGGCCTAGGTAAAACTAGGCCACAAACGATGCACAACCTATCCTATAGCCTAAGGTCTCGGAATCTAGTGTGCTATACACTATGCGCCGCCTATTCCTAGGTATGCTTTTGACTATGCGCCGCCTATGCTATGGTATTTGGTCTCAGTATCTCATATGCCATAGACTATGCGGCGCATATGTCTACAAATGCCATAGACTAGGCGGCGCATATGTCCCATTATGCCATAGACAATGCGCCGCATATGTAGCATTTTTGTCTCCAAAACCAATTGTAAATGGGTCAAAACCCGACCCATTCTCTTCCTATATAAAGGAGACTTAGTCTTGAAACACAAACACATTGAAAACTTGACCTAGGCGCCGCATATACTCTCCAAATCATCTCAAAACTTTTCTTTTTGCTCTCCCACTTCACAAGAACATCTCCAAAGGCTTCAATCACGTAAGTACTCTTTTGTTCTTCATCTATTTTTCGTAAGTGCTACATTGCTATGTCTATTACGAATTGCTACATCTTGAAGAAATATTGGTGATGTTAATGTGTTTGAATTGTTGATACAAAACCAAGTGAGTGAACATGAACGTTAGGATACTTTTAACTTGTTTCCAACTAGAAATTGATTTTGATGCATGGTTATACTACTTGCGGAATTGCTATAGTCATGAACATTGCATGCTCTTGTCACTTGAATACTTATATGTTGGGAT
This sequence comes from Capsicum pubescens, assembly GCA_030864215.1. Classification (NCBI taxonomy): domain Eukaryota; kingdom Viridiplantae; phylum Streptophyta; class Magnoliopsida; order Solanales; family Solanaceae; genus Capsicum; species Capsicum pubescens. The sequence continues at coordinate 267,949,894 of CM061538.1, forward strand.
GTCTCGCTCATCGGAATAAGACTTATAGTTGCCTACCGACATAGGAGATTGTGATTATTGATAGAAACTATACCATGATGTAATCCCTATGAAGAAGTATTGATATACCTAACATGAAAGTATTGCAAAGATTGCAAGAAGTGTTACATATCTGAATTTCTTGTTGGAATATAGCCCCTAAAACGTATGTCGATGAAGTCTGAGTAATCGACCACTTTCACTTCACTAGTCTGTACCAACAAACTAAGTGTGGGGTGGTGCCACTACTTCTTGTTTATAGATTGTATCCATCGAGATGATGCTAACATGAACATTTTTTTTAAGTCTCAGGTACAATGGCACCCAAAGCAAGACCACTTCACAAAAAGGCAAGAAAAGAGGCCGAAAAGAGCAAGGAGAACCCTCCTCGCTGCAAATACCTCGACTCACTCTTGGAATTAAGTGGGATACTTATGAGGAACTTCTGAGAATGACGACTCTGATGATGATTCCGATACAAAGGGTATGACCCCCGACATTGAGGACGAGTCCGACTGACCAGGTTCTTCGTATTTATTCTCCACTGAGGACAGTGTCCCGACTAAGTGTAGGGTGGTGGTATTGCATGCTATACTTCTCTACTCTCATCTATGTTTGTTTGCTTTGTTTTTGTTTCATTTTTTTAGTAGTAAATTTTTTCTAGCTTCGCATGAAATTATTTTGAAAGGCAGCATGAGATTATAACAAGAGTATGTGCTACAATTGTGACTATTGAGACGTTTAGGCTCTAGTTGTGACTCATTATGTGATATTGTGTGGTTCAATTCCTTCACTTGTTGGGTCGAGAGTCTATATTACTTCCAAGCAAGTCGACCATGTGCCTTGTGTGTGTGAGATAATCGTATATTCTATGTGTGTGGCTGATGCTAGAACTTGCCTGGTATGTATGCAAAGCGAAAATAAGGAGTGTAAGTTTAGGATATGATTTAGGCATTTCTTTGGCAACCTATATTTGTTTACCTTCAGTTTTACCTACCCATGGACATCATCCTAGTTAAACCCTTTTGAGCCTTTAGCCTATTTTCTTTGACAACCTAGTATGTAAGCCTAATCCATTTTTTTCAAGACCGTAATTTGATCCAAACTCCTAAGTGCTTTAAAGTGAAAAAGTCATGTGAAAACATAAGAGGAAATTGGGTGAGTATGATGCTATAAATTGTAATGGTGCTTGAATGTGTTATGAAAAAGAAAGTGTTATCATAAGAGGTATGTTGTGAAAAGAAAAAGGAAAAGAAAGCTGAAAAGCGAGTTGTGCTTAAAATTGAAAAACAAAAGAGGAGAACAAGGGTGGTAGAATAAAAGAAAGAAAGGTTGAAAAAAAAAACAAAGTGTCAATGATACAAAGTGATGTATTAAAGCGCTTAGGAACTTAGTCATTATTCCTGGCCAAAATAGTCCTACCCGTCCCTTAGCCTACATTACAACCATCAAAAGACCTATTTGATTCTAAGCTTAGCATTCTGACATTTAGTGGAGCATTACACTAAGGGCAAGCCTATGGTCATCAGTTGCTACATATGAATTCTTTGTGAGAGTGAGAGCAAGGACATTTTGATACCCATGTTTGAAAAATATGCTATACTTGTGAGTGATTATGGGTACTATAGTGTGAGACACACATGGTTGATGAGTTTTGGGTAGTTATATATGATTCTTTGTACTTTAACGTTTGCATGCGAGTTGATCACCATCACGAGTCTATGCTAGAGGTTAAATTGTTTCTACCTATAATCGAAAAGCTACTCTTTGTTGATAATTATTGTGCCTGTCTGGACAAATATTTTGTGTTGTTGCTGTGAAACCCTAAGTTGATGTTTAGAAGGACATGGTATTTCGTTCGAGGACGAACAAAGCTTCAAGTGTGGGGTGTAAATAAGGAGTGTAAGTTTAGGATATGATTAAGGCATTTCTTTGGCAACCTATATTTGTTTACCTTCAGTTTTACCTACCCATGGACATCATCCTAGTTAAACCCTTTTGAGCCTTTAGCCTATTTTCTTTGACAACCTTGTATGTAAGCCTAATCCATTTTTTTCAAGACCGTAATTTGATCCAAACTCCTAAGTGCTTTAAAGTGAAAAAGTCATGTGACAACATAAGAGGAAATTGGGTGAGTATGATGCTATAAATTGTAATGGTGCTTGAATGTGTTATGAAAAAGAAAGTGCTATCATAAGAGGTATGTTGTGAAAAGAAAAAGGAAAAGAAAGCTGAAAAGCGAGTTGTGCTTAAAATTGAAAAACAAAAGAGGAGAACAAGGGTGGTAGAATAAAAGAAAGAAAGGTTGAAAAAAAAAGTGTCAATGATACAAAGTGATGTATTAAAGCGCTTAGGAACTTAGTCACTATTCCTGGCCAAAATAGTCCTACCCGTCCCTTAGCCTACATTACAACCATCAAAAGATCTATTTGACTCTAAGCTTAGCATTCTGACATTTAGTGGAGCATTACACTAAGGGCAAGCCTATGGTCATCAGTTGCTACATATGAATTCTTTGTGAGAGTGAGAGCAAGGACATTTTGATACCCATGTTTGAAAAATATGCTATACTTGTGAGTGATTATGGGTACTATAGTGTGAGACACACATGGTTGATGAGTTTTGGGTAGTTATATATGATTCCTTGTACTTTAACGTTTTCATGCGAGTTGATCACCATCACGAGTCTATGCTAGAGGTTAAATTGTTTCTACCTATAATCGAAAAGCTACTCTTTGTTGATAATTGTTGTGCCTGTCTGGACAAATGTTTTGTGTTGTTGCTGTGAAACCCTAAGTTGATGTTTAGAAGGACATAGTATTTCGTTCGAGGACGAACAAAGCTTCAAGTGTGGGGTGTTGATGATAGGCGAATTTACACGCCTATATCAATATATTTTAGCCTAGTTTTGAGAACAAATTGTATATTTCATGCACTTTTAGTCCTTTTTCTGTAAATGAGCTAACGAACATGATTAGTAAAGTTTCAGGTATAAATGATGCAGAATTCAGCATTTTATGGCTTACTTGACGCAAAAGAAAGCTCACGAAGGAAGGGAAGGGAGTTTACACGCCTAAGGACCAAAACTGCTGCATGGAAAATCTGTCCCGGGCTAAAACAGCAATTCTGAAGACTTTGGGGACTTACAGACACAAAGCTGGATTTTGACAATGATACATTAACCTAGTACAATTAGGTTATGTATTTCATTATTTTATGTGGATTATGATAATGTTACCTTAACCTAGTACATTTGGGTTAAGGATTTCATTAGTCTAGTAGGATTTGGTTATTTATTTCATTAGCTTAGTAGGATTAGGTTATGGGTATTATAAATACCCTATCATGCTAGAGATTTTAGAACATCTTCTTACATCTTCTTAACTTCTCATCTTACAATTCAATTCTATTACTCTACAACTCTTCTAATCTTTCCATTAATTCTATTTTTCTTCTTCTACTCTTCCATTCTTAAATTCCACAACAAGAGAATCGTTACTTTGCCTAGGAATTCACGCCTCACGCCTACCACCTAAGCTACACGAAATTACTCAATCTTGTGGTATAACAATAATGTCAATCGTGATCTCATTCGCATTCATGGGTAACTAAACTTCTCTGTTGGGGTTATGGAAGCCGTATGAGATACTATCTATTGTTGTGAGTTTGTGAGTTCGAGGCACGTATATTGCTTATATCATTATTCTCTTCATCTTAATCTACATTCTTTGCGGTTGCAAACGCAAGAATACGCCGGTCTAACATTTAACTTGTTCGAGAGAAAAGTTATTTGTCTGGAAAAGAGATAATGTCAAGGTAGTAGGACACCCTTTCCTATTAAAAAGCTAGTGCCGTAACTGGACTAACCTCTTGGAGAATTCATACCGTTAGACACGCTTTAAGCTCGAGAGAGTTAAAGTGAAATAGTCCTTGTTTAGGTCGAGAGACGCTTGGATTTACCATCGACTACAATCCTCTATAAGCAATTGCATGTCAGAATTCTACACACTCATAGCCAATAGAGACGTATACCTCAGAAGGTGGACATAACCCCAACGCTTCAATTCTCATTGTTTACAACCAACGTAAAAATCTCTCTCTTTTTACTTTATTATTTTCAGCTTTTGTTTACATTACTTGCAAAATAAGAATCCCCCCTTCTTACGAGACTTGCACCAAAAGTTTAGTAATTTTACTTCCTTGTTGGCCAAGCTATTCCCTGTGGGATCGACACCCAACCCAGGTTGGGTTCTATATTTGCTAACGACCGCTTTACACTCAAACGAGAGCTGTAGATTGAGCCTTATCAAGTACTAGTAGGGTGAATCTACTTACAAGACATGAACATATGGGACATGACTATAGGACTGATATTATCGATATACTGAATTATCACACTTAACATGCATATCTGATGCATGAGTACATAACTGAGCTGGTTCATGAATACATGACTGGGAGTACTGATAAGCTGAGTTTCTCATACTAATCATGCATATTTGATGCATGAATACATAACTAAACTAACTAATGAACATATAACTGAACATGCAAAGGTAATTAATACCAAGTTTGTAATGGAAATCTGAGCATGAAGCTGAATAAGCTTAGGAAAAGTTATTATCTTGGGCTGAGTCTGGATTAGCATATAAGAGATGAGGGACTTGGTCCACATGTCTGCTTTTGTTTCCCAAGTATCTCCCTCAACGGACTGATTTCACCAAAGAACTTTGACTAGAGGGACTTCTTTGTTCCTCAATCTGTGAGTCTGATAGTCAAGGATTTTGATTGGAATCTCTTCGAAAGAGAGGTTGTTCTGAACATCTATGCCCTCTATAGGGACTACAACTATTGGGTCACCTATGTACTTCTTTACCAAGGAGACATGGAACACTAGATGGACTGAAGATAAATCTGAAGGTAATTCGAGCTCGTAAGCTACTTTGTCGAAGCGACTAAAAACTTTGAAGGGACCGACATATCGGGGAATGAGATTTCCCTTCTTGCCTAACCTCTTCACTCCTTTCATGGGAGATATTTTAAAATACACATAATCGCTAATCTCAAACTCGAGATCCTTTCGGTGCATATTAGCGTACAATTTCTATCGGCTCTGAGCTGTCTTGAGCCTCTCTCTAATCAACTGAACTTTCTCTAAGGTATCGAATACTAGGTCAGGACCTACAACTGTGGCCTCACCCATCTTGAACCAAGAAATTGGAGATCTGCATCTCCTACCATAGAGAGCTTCAAATGGAGCCATCTGAATGTTGGAATGATAGTTGTTATTGTATGCAAACTCAATCAAAGAAAAGTGGTCATCCTAACTACCTTTAAAATCTATCGCACACGTTCCCATCATATCTTTCAAAGTCTATATGGTCCTTTCTTCTTGACCATTTATCTGGGGATGAAAGGTTGTACTAAGGTAAACTCGGGTACCAAGACCCTTTTGGAATGCCTTTCAGAAATGAGAGGTAAACTGGATAACTCTATCTGAGACAATGGACAATGAAACACCATGTAATCTGACCAACTCTCTGATGTAGAGCTTTGCATAATCCTCAGCTGAATATGAAGTATGGACTGAAAGGAAGTGAGCTGATTTGGTCACCCTATCTATGATTATCCAAACTGAATCGTGCTGACAACGATACGAGGTAAACCCATCATAAAGTCCATATTCACTTCTTCCCACTTTTAAGTAGGGATACTAAACTCCTGCATGGACCCACTTGGCTTCTGATGCTTAATCTTAACCTGCTGACATGTTGAGCACTTAGCCATAAATTCTGTAATGTCTCTCTTCATCCCACTCCACCAATATATCTCCCATAAATTGCAGTACATCTTAGTGGCCCCTGGATGAATAGAGTAATATGCACCATGCACCTCTGCAAGAATTCGCTGCCTCAAGTCATTTACACCTGGCACACATAGACGATCCTAACAACACAAAACACTATCTCCCCCTTGGGAGAAAATCTCCACCTTCTGATCTCTGACTAACTTTTTCAACTTGACTAAACTGGGATCTCTATCCTACTTTTCCTTTACTTCGGAAACTAAAGATGATTCTGAACTATTCTGAACCCACACACTACCTTCTGTTGAATCGACTAAGCAGACACCTAGTCGGGAAAGATGATGAACTTCCTGAACTAACTTCTTCTTACTGTCCTCAACATTAGAAACACTACCCATAGATAGTCTACTGAGAGAATTAACCACTACATTATCCTTGCCCGAGTGATACAGAATGCTCATATCATAGTCTTTCAACAACTCCAACCACCTTCTCTGGTGGAGGTTTAAGTCTTTCAATAAAACACATACTGAAGGCTTTTGTGATCTGTGAACATATCTACACACAGCCCATACAAGTAGTGCCTTCAAATCTTTGAGGCAAACACTACTGTTGCTAACTCAAGATCATGAGTCAGATAATTCTTCTCATAGTATTTAAGCTATCTGAAGGTGTAGGCTATGACCTTACCATGCTACATGAGGAAACAACCCAAACCTACTCTGGATGCATCACAGTATACCACAAATCCATCTGAACCATCTGGAAGAGTCAAAACTGAGGTTGAGGTGAGTCGAGTCTTTAACTCCTGAAAACACTTCTCGTAATACCACTGAAATTTGACTTTCTTCTGAGTCAATATGGACATATGGGATGCAATAGATGAAAATCCCTCAACAAACCGCCTGTAATAACCATCTAAACCCAAGAAACTCCTGATATCTGATGGAGAGATAAGTTCGGGCCAGTTTCTCACCACTTTGGTCTTTTGGGGATCCACCCTAATGCCATCACCGAAAATGATATGGCTAAGGAATGCTATTGACCTTAGCCAAAATTCGCACTAACTGAATTTGGTGAATAACTGATGATTTCTGTGAGTCTGCAATACTATTTTGAGATGGTCTGCATGATCATGTTCACTGCGGGAGTAAACCAGGATGTCATCTATGAAAACTATGATGAACATGTCCAAGTACTTCTTGAACACACGATTAATCAAAACCATGAAAGTTGTTGGGGAATTAGTAAGACCAAAGGACATGACTAAAAATTCAAAGTGACCATACCGAGTTCTGAAAGCTGTCTTCGAGATATCATATTCTCTGACTCTGAGTTGATGATAGACTGTTCTCAGCTCTATCTTAGAAAAGTAACTAGTTCCTTGAAGTTGGTCAAAAAAGTCATCGATTCTGAGAAGGGGATACTTGTTTTTTATCGTAACTTTATTTAATTGGCGGTAGTCAATGCACATCCTAAAAGGATCGTCTTTCTTACGCATGAATAAAATTGGTGCGCCCTATGGAGACACACTAGGCATGATGAATCCCTTATTTAGGAGATCCTTCAACTGTTCTTTCAATTCTCTGAGTTATGCAGGTGTCATTCTGTATGGCGGAATAGATAATGGGTTGAGTATCTGGGAGAAGATCAATTCTGAAATCAATTTCCCTTTCGAGAGAAATTCTGGGAAGATCTTTGGGAAATACATCTGGGAATTCACATTCTACTGACACTGATTCAAGAGTAGGGGTTTCTAAACTGGAGTTCTTTACTCGCACAAGGTGATAGACACATCCCTTAGATATCATTTTTCTCACTCGAAGGTAAGAAACAAGCTAACCCCTAAACGCTGAAGTACTACCCCTCCACTCTAGGATGAGTTCATTTGGGAACTGGAACTAGACAATTCTGTTTCTACAGTCGACTGAGGCATAGCAGGAATGAAGCCAATCCATATCGAGAATGACATTAAAATCAGTCATCTCTAATTCGACTAAGTCTGCTGAAGTTATTTTCTGAGATACCATAATCAAAAAGTTCCTGTAGACCCGTCGGGCTATGATAGATTTACCCACTGGGGTAGAGACTGAGAAAGGGTCTGCGAGAATTTTGGAACTGACTCCAAAATTAACTGTTATTTAAGGAGTAACAAAAGACAAGGAAGCTCCTAGATTTAGCAAAGAACAAACATGTAAGTGATAAACTTGTAATGTACCAGTGACCACATCAGGAGAACTTTCCTAATCCTGTCGGGATTGAAGAGCGTAGAGTCTGTTTAGACGTTGCCCATCGGTGGCACTGGATGAGGCACCCTACTGATTCGGGCGACCAGACTTAGCTGGAGGACGATTTTGCTGACCCTGAGAACCTGATTAGGTACAATATCTAACTCTGTACCCTGGCTTGCCACATCCGAAACACACATCACTGCCAGCCCTGTAGATACCTTGATGGTTCTTTCCATAAGTCTAACAAAGAGGATTGGTTCGGGCACTGCTAACACTACTCTGCGACTTAGAGCCTGGCGCCCTATCTCTATTGCCGTCTCTAAATTTTGGTACTAGAGCACTAGCTGAGGATGGAGATGGAACTAAAGATTTTGGGTAGAACTGAGAACGATTCCCACCTTCTAACTTAGGCTGAGCAAAATTAATACTATATGTTCTAGCTCTCTTATTCTACTTGTCTCTCTCCTTATTATTTTTCTCCTATAACTGCTGAGCATGGATCATCAGCCTAGCCAAGTCCATCTCACTAATCAACATTGTGGTCCTGCATTCTTTGACCAGACTATCATTCACCCCAGACACAAACTTACTCATTCGGGATCTGTTATCTGTCACCACATGAGAAGCGTATCTAGCTAATTGAGTAAACTTGAGAGAATACTCTTTAACTGTCATATTGACCTGCTTCAGATTAATAAACTCTAACACCTTAGATTCTCTTAGATCTAGGGGAAAGAATCTATCTAGAAAAGCAGTGGAAAACTCCTCCCACTCTATGGGCCCTGCATCTATGGCCCTCTGTACTTTCTACTATTTGAACCAAGTGTGAGCCACATCCTGTAACTAATATGCAGCTAGATCAGCACTCTCACTAGCTGCCACCCCCATAATATCAGTAATCTTTTACACCTGATCAAAATACTCCTGAGGGTCCTCATCTGACTTGGACCCGATAAATAATTGAGGGTTCATTCGGGTGAAGACCCAAATCTGGCTGCTGCAGTATTGGCCACTAGGTTGGCTGGAACGGCAGCTGGACGTTCATTCTGAACAGTAACTAAATGAGCTAGGGTGGTGAAAGCTACTCTGAACTCAGCGTGGGAGACATGTTTACCCAAAGGATTTGGCTGAATGGGCTGAGGGGCTGAATGATCTCTCGTTTCTCTTTCCTGAGTCCACTTTAGAGGCATTTTCTATAGATGGAAGAGAAACTTGTATTAAAAAGAGAGTTTATCTGGATCTCATGCTTACTCGCACGACATGAATACTGAAAAAAAGGAATTGTTCCTAAAACATCTCGTAGTCTCTTGTCCATATGTTGGGCGCGCTACATACTCATGCACAAGACTTTATTAGATACGACTTTTAGACTTCCTAGGACACTGTTGAACCTTAGGATCCGATACCAAGTTTGTAACGCCCCAAGTCTGTACCCCGAACGCTACACGGTGCTCATAATCTCGTAGGACCACAAGTTAACCCATGACTGGTACCAGCTGCAATAACTAAGTAATAATGTTGTATAATGCAGAATAATGGGATGAAATGCCATAAGGTTCAAATCTATAATACTGATAAAAAAAATGATAAAGTCTGATAATACTGTAATACTGTAACATAGTCATGTCATCAGTAGTCCCATCCATATCATCACATCATCGTTCGCTCCATCGTCCGACTGGTCCTCTTCATCCGACTCCATATCTGAATACATATACCTGTGTTCTTTATCAGTTGGTATGTCATCATCAATCGGCTCAACAAAACCCGATCCGCCCCTCTATAAATACCCCCTAAACCCTCTTATTTCCCTCTTAAGTGTCACCCCCTCCCACTTTACTCCTACTATTTCTCTCAAATTTTCCCCAACTTTCATCCTTCTCTCAACCTTTGAGGTAGGTTCTTTCATATTTAAATATATTTCTTTCCTTTTGTGTCTTGTGATGTTAGAGAGAATTTGGGTCTAATTTTGCTTTCCCTATCATAGTAGTTGTGAATTATAGCTTTGTATGTGATATATTGCCTTGCAATCTTTGTGAATTCTTAATCTAGTTTTCATTATTTTGAGTTGTTAAGATGATAATCGATCAAGTAATGAGAATGGGAATGTTTTAGAGTAATTTGGAGAGATTTCTACTGACTATGTTGACTGATTTCTAAGTGATATGTGGACATGGGGGATGAATTCTTGTTGATTACTTGTTTTCAATATGCCCTCTTTTAATGCGATAATGAGATTAAAAAGGGAAAGTCTGAGTACCCTATGTGTTGATGCATGTGTCCTAGCTAACAACTAAGTGTGGGGTGGATATTTACCCAAACTTCACACTCAGTTTTAGCTAGACCCATGGTTTCACATACTCAACTTTTTGTTGCGTCTGGTTTGATCACAGGCATTATGAAACCACAACCAGTCAAAGGCAAAGGAAAGGTAGGTCCTTCTTCATCTGCTAGAAAAAGGAGCAAGCCATCTGAAAGTCAAATGACTAGGGTACCTAGGGCTCCACCACTTTAGCGGGGGCAGGTTCATAAATTTGGATTCAAAGTTTTTCGCAAGGATGGGAAGCAGTGGTATTCTAAGCATACGAATTCCAAGAATATCTCGGAGGTGTATATTGATCATGCCAGTCTCATGAGAGAATTTCCATCCATGGTAGGAAGAATTGAGGCAATCAACATGAATTTCATCTTCCATCAGCCTAATGAGTGTAATTTACATTTAGTTAGAGAGTTTTACGCCAATTGGGACCCCAGTCATCCTGATCATTTGTTTAAGGTTCGCGGGAAAGTAATTCATTTCACTGTTGCTGATATTAATGAATTGTTAGGTATCCCGAAGGCAAACCCAAATTTCTTGAGGCAGTTTATTATTTCTCCTCTGTATGCACATATCAGACATCTGTTGAGTGGTCAACGATCCTCAGCTCATTGGACTAGGCATTGTATTGCAGGTTTGCACTCTTCTTTCCCTTATGCTCAGATGAACAAAAAAGCAAGGATGTGGGGTCGTATTGTCTATTCATGCTTGATTAAAGGCAAGCATATGACGGAGGTTACTAGGGATAGGGTATGTTTGATCTATGACCTGATGTGTCCTGGTGTGGAGATAAATATGGGGAATGTGATTCTTTCTGCGATGAAGAAAGTGTGTACCCAGGTGGGGCGCAGTGTTGGGTTTGGAGGTTTGGTTACTAGATTTTTGTGAAGGCACAAGGTCGATGAAGAGGAACTGGATTATAAGCCCGAGGTTATTACTCGCCCTGTGGATATAACTACCGCAAGAAGCACATCTGGGGCAACTGGCCCGATTTTGACCATGGTGGAGCCACAAACGAGGACTGATGAGGTACTGGCCAGGCTGTATGGTCTTATGATATGTTGTCGATGATGGTAGGCAGACCAGCTACACCGGAGGAGCTCCATACTGTAGAGCTAGATTACCCACTCAGGCACCATGCTAGAACTATGTTGCTGATTGGGCCAGCTTTTGTTGTGCCGGTTGATGATGACATACCAACTGATGAAGAACATAGGTACAGGGATTCAGATATAGAGTCGGATGAAGAGGACCAGTCAGACAATGAAGCGGACGATGATGGTGATGATATGGATGGGACTACTGATGACATGACTACCATAGTTCCATTTAAGTGACCAGGGAGTATACTGCCACCTTACTGTAGGCTTATTTAAAAGCATTGGGACAGTGCTTTATTTAAGTATGGGGTGGTGGGTTCGTATTTTGCTATTTCATATTCTTTCTTTTAAGTATGGCTGGTTGAATAATTTTTTTATTTTCTGTTTTATTGATCTTGCAAGTACTAGCTATTTGGAACACTGGTCTGTAATAGTTAGTAACTTTGTGGATTTCAATTTACCCTCTTTGGCATTTATCACATGTTGCCTTCAGTTTAAAGTATTATTTTATTGTTATTTTCGCCCTCATTGGCAAGTTTCAGTTTCAAGTAGTTAATTTTGCCCTCTTTGGTTATTAAGAATAAACAGTCATAGTTAGTTGCCATCCCCTATGATAGATGGATGACGTCCGTCTTAAGGGGAGTGGTCGTAGGAAGTTAAGAATAAACGAGAACCTAATCCCTATCGTAGAGGAGTGTGTGGAATGTGCCATCTTTGCAGTAAATTAAATTGAGTATAAATAAGCATAAGAGTATTGATTTGAGTACAGATAATTTTATCTTGATAGGTGAAATTTGATGTGTTGACTTAATTCTGAATTCAAGATCAGGGACCTTAAGGACCCAGTTAGATTTCGTGCATGCACTGTGAGTGTGAGGATTTGTGTATATTCTACATGAATAGAAATGACTAGAACTTGCCCGGTGTGTTTATAAGGAAAAATAAAAGGTGTTGGGTGTAGAAAGTGATGTAGGTATTTCTTTGACAGCCGTATTTCTAGCCTAAATATACCTACCTTGGTGCATAGTCTTAGTCATCTCCGTTGAGACTTTATCCTCTTTCTTTGGTAGCCTGTTATGTAACCCTATCCTTTCTTTGATAAATCTTAATTTGATCCAAATAAGCTCCTGAGCATTTTTAATATAAAACTAAGAGGAGATTAAGAGCGTAAAAGAGGAGGAAAAGGTAAAGATTTAATGCCCTCAAGTAGTTGTTATTGATGTTTAAAGACTCTGGGTGCAATTAGGAGTTAGTAAATAGAAATGTTACAATGAACCTATTTTGGCCCTGGTCCAGTTGGATAATGTGCACCTTAACGAAGGCTTTTCGCTTAAGTTAAGGGTGACTATAATAGGGGTGTGTAGCATAAAATTGGTATGAAAAAAAGAAGTATGTGGAAGGAATAACTAATACTCCCAACCTGGTTTGAGTAAATAAGCTACTTGAAAGAGGAGTTGAAAAATGAAAGAATGGGGAGAAAATAGATGGATAAATTGGTGTTGGAGAACAGAGTTAATTGATAGTTCTTGTACTAAAACGCTTAGGAGCAATAGTCACTATTTCCCCAAATAGTACCTACCTGTCTCCAAACCTTTATTACAACCCGAAAGACCTAGTTGATCCTTCACCTAAACATCCGACTATTAGTGGAGTAGTACACTAAGGGCAAGATTATGGTTCGTTCACTAGCATGTATGAATTCTTTGTTGAGAGCGAGTGATTTGATGTTGATGCTCCCCTATTTTTGCATAGATATCAGTGGAGTTAATATGGGGAAATTTTCTTGAGTGAGGATGCAGGCAAATGAAAGCCGGATTACTTATTGTGTTTCTTTGACTGAGTTTGCTGATAAGTTAGAAATTCATTATTGAGATATAAAAACTTGTACTAAATTGCCTCATATGCTAAACTTGTTTTGACATGTTGATGTAAGAATACACTATTGCAAAGTGTAAGTACCCATTGCAACATAACTTTGAGATTGTGATGTAAAGAGGAAGTGATTGTGCTTTTGATTAAAGTGTTCGAGGACGAACAAGGTTTTAAGTGTGGGGTGGTGATCTTGGGCATATTTATATGCTCAAAGCACCAATATGCACCCAGATTTAGACTTAATTCGAGAACTTTTGTATGAATTCTTAAAGTATTATTCATCTTTTATACCGTTTCGTGCCTAATGGATATGATTAGTACTTTCAGGCTAAAAATCATGAAGAATTGTACACATTTGGATACAATGATGATATGGAAGGATTGAAGGAATACAAGGGAGTGAAATAAAGCTCAAAAAGAAAAGTTGGAAAGTAGGAATCCTCATTTGAACAGACTCCGCGTCGCACTGACCAATAAAATAGCAATAGTCGAATTCCAGCAGAGGTTCGCGAAATCAACACATCGCGGAGAGGCGTAAATTCTCACTTGGAACTTTCAAGTATAGGTCCGCGAAACCACCGCGTCGCGGAGAAGTCTCACTTATCAAATTGTGCGACCTGAAAGTTTAGCGCATCACGGAGGATAAATATTTCACAATTTTCTAAATCCAGTGGCTCACCGCGATAGTGACGTGTCGCGGTGAGGGTGCATTTTATAAATTTCAAGGAATACTTGAGCTCCGCGATTTTCCAGATTTTAATGGGAAATAATAATTAAAGGCATGGTGTGACGCGCCGTGTGGAAAAATCAGGAAGATTTTAAGTGTTTTGTCCCAGCTATAAAAGGAAAAATCCAAGATAATTTTGGGGACTTTTTGGCAAGCATAGCAGCAGCGGAAAAGCAAAAGTTTCTCTCTTTTAAGGTTAAAAAAAAAACATTCTTTTAAACTTCTTTACTTCAAGACTTGTTTTGGGTATGATTAATTACTTATTTTTGGATGATGAATTCAAACATGAGTAGCTAAACACCCTATTTCTGGGGTTGAGGCTAAGAACATGATTACTCTTTTATATTCTTATTCATAGTTTCTTTTTGGATTATCATCTGGGTTGTTCTTAATTTCTTGAGCTTACTATTTTAATGATTGGCCACCATTAGAATAAATCTATATTTCAATGTGCATCCAGGAGGAGAATCGTAGGATAGAACGAAGAAATTAGGGAGCAAGGTTCTTATTCTTTTATGATATAAGGGATTTGACTTAGCATCTAGGATAGGGATATACCTAGAAGCCTTCTTTGGTTTGCTTGCAAGAAGACAACTTTATGAATCTAGAAGAATTATTGTATCTCTACGGGAGTTGTAGCTACAACATTCAATTTATAAAAGATTTGAGGTCGGGAGACCAAGATCGTTGCATAAACCTTGCGAATCATCAACCCGATAACCAATTAGATTGTGATAAGAATAGAGAATTGTATGATTGTTCAAACTACCTCAACCCTGGAATCATCCTCATTATTGATTACAACCGTTGCTTGCTTTGCTCTAGTCGTCACTACTTATTTCTTGTTTAAATAATTTACATTTTTATTTATAAAATCAAAATCATCTTGATACTTTCAAGCACTTAATACCCAATTGTCTTAAACTAAACATTGAATAAATTTCTAGTTTATTGATCCTCGTGGGAATGATATTTGACTGTCTAAGTCTTTATACTACTTGTACAATCATGTAAACTTGCGTGTGCGTAGAGGCGCAACAAGCTTTTGGCGTCGTTGCTGGGGATCTAATAGAATTAGTTTTTGGCACTTAATACCCAATTGTCTTAAATTAAACATTGAATAAATTTCTAGTTTATTGATCCTCGTGGGAATGATATTTGACTGTCTAAGACTTTATACTACTTGTACTATCACGTACCCTATCCAGAAATACCTATTGACCTTCCTGATCATGAATTAACTAAAATATAGACATTTAAAGGACTTTAAGGTTGCGAAATGAGATTGCCAACTTTCAAATGCCTAAAATAAACTAAGTTTGAATACTTAGCTAGAATTTTCTAAGCCTGGGACCCCTTAACAAGCTTAAAGCACTGAATTAAGCTAGGAATTTTGCGGGGTCTTACAATAAAACTAAAGTCAAAATCTTCCATTCAATTCAATATAGTATGAATCTCCAAAATACAATAACATAACATAATTGTCAAATACTATGCCACTATATCACTATCAACATAGAGATGAATTTTATCAAATTTAAAATACAAGAAAATCATCGATGTTTTCTGTAGCAAATTTAAAATGGTTCTTGCTATCAAGGACTGCACAAGCATGTATACATGGTAGCTCGTTCAATTGAAATGTCTGACAAAAATAATTTTTTTCTTGAGCCAAACAATAAAATGCTTCTTTTTTTCATATACCGTATAGACATATTTTGTGACTTGTACAACCTAAAATTTTTCAAAGAAAATTAGTTAGAAACTCAAATTCAGTTGGACATTAGTATTTTTTTTATTCTACATATGTATTTTTCAGTTCTGCATATGTATTTACAGGTCATTATATGTATTTTACAGCTCTTTTATGTTTGTATAAGTATTTTATGCACAACTATACATATATCTTACATAATACATATGCAAATATATTTTTTACTGGAGTCAAATACATATATACATATAAGTAATAATATACAGTAACTACAAATGTATTAAAAATAATTAAATGTATTTTGGCATACAGTCATACATGTACACTCTGATTCGTTCTGTTGGAGTATTTCTTGAAATACAAATGCCAAAATAAAATATAATTACATTTATTAAATATATAAATGCAACTACAACACAACATACAATTACAAATGTAACTATAACATATAACATACAATTAAGATAAATACATATCAAGATAAATAGTATAGTTGTTTTATATTGTTTTAAGATATGCATTTGTATCTTTTGTTTAATATGACTATGGTATGTATTTTGTAAATACATATGAGTTTATATATGTATGTTTTATATGATAATATACACTTTGTATCGGACATGTATTTTGAAAATACATATGCAGGGATATATGTATTTGTTGTAATGTAATATGTATGATGTAATAGAAAACATATGCATATTATGTATTTTATATATTTTTTTGAGAGAAGTACATGTAATATAGATTTATGTCATTTTTTGGTCTATAGTTACCACGTGATCAAATATTCATGAAAAAAGTACTTTCAAAATTTGCACCACATATAGGATGTCACACGATCAACGATATTGAAGAACATATTAAGGCAATGTTATCAAAGGAGCAGTACAAGATTTTTCATCATAATAATATTTTTGATGTCTACATCATGAAGAAGAAATGTGTAATTCAAGTTCAATTAGACAAATGTATTATGTCACTTTTTGTTATAGAGATTTTGTGTCCTATATGTTTATAAATACATATGAGTCAGATATGTATTTCTGTAAAAATATATGCAGATATATATGTATATTTTGTACTATAAATACATACGCAGATCTGTATGTCTATGTATTTTGTATATTTTTTGAATATGTATGTGTGATATAGACATGTGTCTTTTAAAAATAAAAGCAAGACATAGAAGAGGAAAAAAATGAAAAAAAAAAAAAGAAAATTCCAAAGAAAAAGAAGTGAAAAACGAAAAAAAAAAAAAAGAGAAATAAAAGCTAGAAATATAAGTGTAAAAAAAAGCAAAAAGAAAAAAAATAGAAAAAAAGAAGAAGAAAACAAAACTAGGAAAAGAAAAAGAAAAATATGAGAAAGGAAAAAAATAAGAAAATGGAAAAGAAAAAAAGAAAAAGGGATAAAAAAGAAGAGAAATAAAAGAGTGAAAATAAAGCGGAAAGAAAAAGAAAAAAAAATCAAAATAAAAAATAAAACGATAAAAAAAAGAAACGAAAATAGGAAAAGAAAAAGAAAAATATGAGAAAGGAAGAAATAAGAAAACAAAAAAGAAAAAAGAGAAAAATGAAAAAACGAAAAAAGGATAGAAAAAGGGGAAATAGAAGAGTCATATAAGGAAAAGTAATCTTTATAATTAAAAGAAGCATGAACTAAGGGACTGTTACTTCTGTTATTTTACTCTAATTGATGGGGATTAAAATAGGAACTACTATTTAATTTGTATATGTATTTATATAGCAACATTTTACTTAACTACAAAAGAAATAAAAATAGTAAAATAGAAAAAAGAAGAAGAAAACGAAAATAGGAAAAGAAAAATAAAAATATGAGAAAGGAAAAAAAAAATAAGAAAACGGAATAGAAAAGAATAAATAAAAAAAAAAAAAAGAGAAATAGAAGAGTGGAAAAAAAAAAGTAAAACGATAAAAAAATAAACGAAAATAGGAAAAGAAAAATAAAAATATGAGAAAGTAAAAAATAAGAAAACGAAAAATTAAAAAAAAAAACGAAAAAGATAATAAAAAAAAAAGAGAGAGAGAGAGAGAAGTAGAAGAGTAATATAAGGAAAAGGAATCTTTATAATTAAAAGTAGTATGAATTAAGGGACGGTTATTTCCCTTATTTAACTCTAACTGATGGAAATTAAAATAAGAACTATATTCAATTTGTATATGTATTTATATAGCAACATTTTACTTAAATACAAAATACAACTTGCTATTTTTCTTAATTATGAAACAATTGCTATAAAAATTATAATTATAGCTGTTAAGTGGCTACTTTTGAAATTTTTCCTTTCTTTATTGTTCCCTAAGTTTCAATTTATGTGTTGATTTTTGAATGGGTATAGAATTTAAGAAATAAGTAAAGATTTTGTGAATTTTATTAAATTATTCTTTTAAAAAAAGGTTTTTAAAAAATGAGTAAAATTAAGTGAGATCAATAAGGATAAAAGAGAAATTTTAAAAAAAAATTCTTCTTAGTTTTTTTATTACTACGGCATGGTAAAGGTCCAAATTTGTTCTGAATTATATATGTGAAATGGTTCAAAGTTGCAGTCTAAACTGTGTACCATTAACGCACGATTTATGGACACATTTAAATTATTTCTCATAGTTTTTTCAATAAATGGAAATTATTTCATATAAACGAATCTGTACAAGCTGATAACAAAACTAAGAAAACATATATAGATAAACTAATAAGTAATATGATTCTATTTTCACAACTAGAACGACTTAGACCAGCATCTTCTACAATGTGTCTGCTATAAAAGATCTTGTAGGTCATTTAATTACATCTTTTTCTGCATAATTCTAACATGATTTTTGAGCCATTGATGTTGATCAAATAAGGCGCTACGATCATGAGGTGTTTCTCCGATTACTCCAAGATTAGTACAACTCGACATCATGGAATTTCCATATTTGCGGTACATGGATTTAAACGGACATTCCCTCGGAGCGTGATGAGCGGCTTGATCAACACGAAGTAGATTGATAATCGCAAGAATGACAACAACGATGAATCCTACTATGTAGAAACTGTTGTAGTCATTGTTATCGGTACTTTTCTCTTTCTCCATCGTGATATCTTGATTTTTGAGCCATTGATCATGCCGAGAAAAAAAGTCGATATCATGAGGTGTTTCTCCAATTACTATCCGCGTATTATTGTTGTTGACATGAATTGAGAGTTGTTGACGATGATCAATTGAGATTGAATTCCAATGTTGCTGGTACGGGGCTTTAAACGGACATCCTTTTAAAGCATGTGCGCCGATGCAAAACAGAGAGAGAATCACCAAGACGACTGCTAATATGATTGTTGAGGCAGCCATGTATGTATATTTGTGATTTATGAAGAAGGCAGCACAAAGTGGTGGAATTAATAAGGTGCATTAGGAAGTTGATATAATGGACAGAAATATATAGAAGGGTTGAACTGAACCTAATCCTAATTCTAATTGGATTCGTATTTGGAACTTAACCTTTTCAAATTCGGTTTAAAGTTTTTTATGCTATAATAATTTGTATTGTGAAAAAGGTTTTGATTGAAAAGTTAGCTGTTTTATCCTATTATTAGATGAAAGGTGGTCATATTGACGCATGAGTAAATTAAGAAAGCAATAGTTAAATTAAATACTAGAATTGGTCTTAATAATAAAAAATAAAACATCAGTAACAATTTAAATCAATTTACTTTTTTCATCAAATAAAAAAAAATTGAAGAAGTAAAAAAAAATTCATAAGAGCAAACCAAGAAGAACACTTTAATTTTTAATGACTTGCTAATATATGAGGGGATTCTTGATTTTTTAGGTCACTTACAGTTTATTTATTTTTTAAGTTTTATGCTATTTTTAATAGATTTTCATTTTTATATATAAGAGATATAAAAAGACTATTTTTATCTATTTATTTTATAACTGGTCAAGAAATTTTAATTTCTCAATATGTGACCTCGCTAGGAAAAAACTTAAAAGAGAGATTTGTTTTTGCAACCCTTTAAAAACGTGTTTTAATTTCATTTTTTTGGTGCGAAAAATTACAAGGCATAACGTAATGCTCCGAGACTACCTCTGAACGTCACATGATGTTTAGAACCACAAGTGATCCCAAGCTAACCCATGATACTGATAAAATTCATGAGCAACTGAATAAAAATACATGAAACTGAAAATACTAAGCGGAAGCAAGATCATTAGTTAAATGTGTTCAACACTGACTAAACAAAAGGAAACTGAAACTGAATACGTCAACTTTGACTGATTGTATATGAAGTCTCTACTAATACTGACTATAATTAGGTAGTTGGGACATGACACCTGACTATCTCAAATCAATACAACTGAACCAAAATAAAATACTAGGACTATATCTGACTTGAGTCCTCGAATGAAAATAACTCGTCACCTACTGGTTGAAAGTTGTGAACTGCTTGATCATGAGTTTGTGAGCTAGAATTGCTACCTACATTATGAAATAATGTAGCCATAAAGACGTATATGTGATCGGTACTTATGAAATGTACTGAGGATATGAAAGTGAATGCAATAAGTAAAAACTGGTATATATATATATATATATATATAATATTAAGTTTAAAATATGCATGCTAAGTGTATACAGACTCATCATATTCATAAATAAAACTGAAAGCTGAAATATATAAAGCATAAGCATAAAGCAAAATCTATGTAACGCCCCAGAAGTACCTCCTAGACGTCACACGGTACTCAAGACTACGAATAGCCCTAAGCTAACCCATGATATCTATTCAACTTACAACTCGCACGAACGGTGAACCCTTATATGAATATGGACTGAAGATAATTAATTTCACAACTTAATATAAATCTTTAACTTTGAAAACCTTAAACAAACTCTTTGAACATAGAAAATACACAGTCTGACAAGCCTCTACTATCAACTAGAGATCCACTGGGACCGACCCCAGCTGACCCGAACATAAACAGAAATCAAATGACTAAAATACTTGCATCAATGAATAGAAGTCTGATAAGCTGGGTCCTCAGACTATGAGGACTCACTAAAAGTCGGGATGTAGGTGATGATGCTCGTAGTCAATCGTGTTGTTGGAAACGAGCACCAGAACCTACATTATAAGATAATGTAGCACATAAGCATATATGTGGGTAGTACCTCTGGAATATACTGAGTATGTAGAGGTGAATGCAAAGTAAAATAAGAATTGAATATATATATTAACTTTCAAATAATGCATGATAAGCGTAAATGACTCGAACTTGAGTAAAACTAAAGACTGCAAGATCATAAAACATGGATAATGATGCATAAGAGTAAACTTAGTGAGCTATAACACTTAGGTTCAGAAATCTTTACCCTTATTCTTTCTTATAGGAGATTATTTTAACCAGCATAAACCATGTGAGCTATCACGAAGTCCAACGTCTTACCCACGTTAGGGAGAGCTATTCTACCCTTGCCATTGGAATAGATACTTAACTTAAGTGGTCACTATACTTCATCCATATTGGGAAAAAGCTTAACCTACGGTGGCTCATAGTTTCCAGAAATTTAGGATATGCTCATCCACATTTCCTTCTCGGTGCTACTACTTCCAAATTATGTATATGCTCATACTTAGGAAATCCACCTTAAAATAGCATGTGGGTTTGTAAACTAAAAACCAGTTATGCTTCTCTTTACTTTAAATCATAATCAAGATGAACACTTGTGGATTTCACGTCTTATTTTTAGATCAATATATCAAGCTTTTCTTTAAATCATGTTATAGAACATATCAATGGAGCTTAAGAGCATAAACTTCTTGTAAACTCAGTATCTGTACTTAAGACTTGGAGTTCATGCTTCATTTCATAGAAATTCATAACAAAACATTATGCTCATTAATCACCTTGAAATGTTTCAACAAAATCCTAGTCAAGATAATAAATTTTAAATTACATTATAAATCTTACAAGTTAAGACATGAATATATGTAAACCTTAATACACTTAAAGTTTTCTATCACATGGTAATGTCATACTTCAAGAATATGATTATTTGGGTATGAACCGTAATTCAAAACAAGTAAATTCACTCTTAAAAATCATGCTTTTAGGGCACAAGAATGAAAGAATAGCCTTGTTCATAAACCCCACATACCTGGAATTGTTTGACTTGTGAAGAGAGCTTGAACTTTGAAACTTGAAAGGTGACTTGGTGAGAGAAACCCTAATCTTGATGATTTTGAAGATGGGAAGATGAAAGTGTTGTTAATTGGTTGAATGTAGAAGAAAATAACACTCATTTTTAGGTTAGGAGTTATAAGAGGGGAAAAGATCAAAAGGCCCCTTAACTAAACATTACATAAATTGACCGCCAGTCGTGACAAGTCAACCATACGACTCATATGGTTAAGATACGAGTTAGCCTCATGACTCGTAAGCTTGGCAGGATCAAAGATGGTATACACTGATCAACATACGAGTCTAAGCTACGACTAGTAACCTCTCAATACGACTTGTATCCCCCATTAGTAACTTAGACAAAAGCTTAGAGAATCTAGGTTGTTACCCTTGCGACTCAACTTCATACAAGTCGTACCATGTCATGAAGACTTCTAGGATCAACTCGTATCTATAACATACTTCAACTATTCCACACGGCCATAGGTACGACTCCAACATACGACTCATACGTTGTTAATTGACTTAAGGAGATAATTTGTACATTGTACAGTAGTTTTTATACACGGGGTATTATAATCTAGTAAGGTCAGTAAGTCATTACATTTTGTTTCCAAATTAATATTTCTATAGGAGAGTCTCTTAACCGACATAAACCATGCGAGTAACATGGAGTCCTATGTTAACGCCCTCATAGAAAGGACTTGATATACCTTGTCACGGTATAAAGGCGTATAAATGTGATCACTTGTACGTGCCCATTTGGACAAGTAGAATAATGAATACCTACGGTGGTACATAATTTATGGGACTATAATACGTTAAACCCTCACCCCTCGGTGCTAGTTACTACTCTCAAATTCATACAATTTCTAGTAAAATAAATGAAATTGACCATCATATAAGCATATAAGTTGATAAATTTTAAAACCACAATATGCTTCCGTTTCTATTTCATAATTATAAGTACAAATGTCAGTTTCATTCTAAATCTAAAATCATAAGTCTGAATTTCTTGTAAACTGAGTAGTCGTGCTAAAATCATATGCATTTACCAACTTATGCTATTTCATGTCAAAAAAAAAAAAAATTCACTTCACGAGCTCAACCATACAAGTAAAATCATGAGTAAATCGTGAATTTTCATAATAAATACAATTTCATTCAAAAGAGAGCACCATAGTTTCAAATCATGTAGAGTGGATATGAACCTTATTAAGCAAATTCATAAACTCAATTATAAAAAAAAAATAACATTTTTGGGAACAAAGGCCAAAGGAAACCCTTGTTCAAACCTCACATACCCAAATTTCTTAAAAGAAACTTTGAGTTTGGAGCCTTGAAAGTTAAACTTTGAAAAAAAAACTAATTTCGTTTCTCTTGAGAGTGGGGAGGATAAAAAGCGATGAAAACTTGTTAAATTGCTGAGTAAATAACATTTATCGAGTGATTTAAGTCGTGGGAAAAGAGTTTGGGGTAAGGAAAGGACCATTACCCCAAAGGAAACTAAAAGAATTGCTGAAATTTCCAGTCTGACGACTTCGTTGATGGTCCGCCAACCTGTTGACGGCTTGTCAACTTAGGTCGTCAATATGTAGCCGATTTTAAGCTTTACTAGTTAAGGTTAACGGGTCGTCAATCTCTGGCAAACAAACACCCTTAGGTAAAATGAGCATAACTTTCTACTCTGATATCAGATTAAGGAGAAATCAAATGCATTGAAAAGAAGAATCAAATATCTTTTGTTTGGTGGGTCTTGCGCTGCAAAATCTTTCATATTAAAAGAGTAATGATTGTTTGAATTTGACTCAAAAATAACCTCACACTAAAACTTGGCCGAAAGAGGAGTTTTCAATTCAACTATATATGTGTTAGGGACTTCTCATAACCCTAAAACACATAGTAACCCACTAAGAACTTGCATGAACTTTGGGAGTGTTATAATATCTCTCCCCTGGGATCATTCATCCTCTAGTGAAGATTTTTATTAGGATGAAAAGAATGTAGGTACTAAAAAAAATATCAGTTCAGTGCGCTAAAACTCCCGCTATGTGCAGGGTCCAGAGAAAGACCTCACCACAAGGGTGTATTTTGTGCAACCTTACCTTACATTTCTGTCAGAGGTGTTTCCAAAGCTAAAATAAAACTGAAATTCTAAAATTGATCATGTTTCATATCTGGAATCACCCTTTTGACAGAGTACTGACTCAACTGATACATATGGAACATGAACACATACATAGGAATCATATGGAACAATTTAGACATGAAATTTGAAGAGTGTAATGCTAGGAGAGAGATCTATTACTCTTACTGAATCATTGTTAGAAGTGAACAAATAAGGGTAGTTGTCCATCATGTCTTCGGATGAAGGACATAGCTGAGTTGAAAATATAAAGCCCCTAACATGAAGCTGGTTATAATACCTTTATTCTTGTATTAGTAACTTGAGTTGCTACACGGAGTTTTAAAAATAAGTAAAGATTATAATACTTGTTATTCTTGTATTAGTAACTTGAGTTGTTACACGGAGTTTAAAAAATAAAGAAAAATTTTGTAAATTTTATCAAATTGTTCTTTTTTTTAAAAAAAAAGTAAAAAAGAGAAGGAGTGAAATTAAGTGGAATCAATAAGGATTTAAAAAATTACGTCTTAAATAGTTACCAAATAAGAAAATGTATCATTCTTTGTGTGAACAATCAAAAAAAAAAAGTGTCATACAAAATGAGATGAAGGGAGTAGTGTATACCCATGTGATTCCTGTTCCTACTCAATAAATACGAATTATTTCATATAAACGAGTCTGTACAAGCTGATAACAATACACAAGACACAACGATTATAAGAGGTTAGATAAAAATACACTGCACAACATCCTAGTGAAGATTTTTGGAGTAACCACAACCAAACATATAATCAATTAGCCCACATATCTTAGTTTACATTCAAACTGGAGCATGAGAAAATTTAGGAAAACGAGTATGTACAAGCTGACAACAAAACTAAGAAAACATATATAGATAAACCAATAAGTAGGTAATATGATTCTATTGTCACAATTAGAACGACTTAGACCAACATCTACTACAATACATATTACTATGTTTATAGCCACCAATAAAGTACTTCATCTGATCATTGCTTCAATGTCTATGCTATAAAAGATCTTGTAGGTCAGAAATTACATCTTTTCCTGCATCATGTTAACGTGATTTTTGAGCCATTGATGTTGATCGAATAAGGCGCTACGATCATGATGTGTTTCCCCAATTACTCCAAGAGTAGTACTACTTGACATCATAGATTTTCCATACTTACGATACATGGATTTAAACGGACATTCCCTCGGAGCGTGATGAGCGGCATGATCAACACGAAGTAGATTGATAATCGCAAGAATAACAACAACGATGAATCCTACTATGTAGAAATTGTTGTAGTCATTGTTATCGGTACTTTTCTCTTTCTCCATCGTGATAACTTGATTTTTGAGCCATTGATCATGTCGGGTAAAGAAGTCGATATCGTGAGGTGTTTCTCCAATTACTATCCGCGTATTGTTGTTGACATGAATTGAAAGTTGTTGGCGATGATCAATTGCGATTGAATGCCAATGTTGCTGGTTCAGGGCTTTAAACGGACATCCTTTTAAAGCATGTGCGCCGATGCAAAACAGATAGAGAATCACCAAGACGACTGCTAATTTTGTTGAGGCAGCCATGTATGTATATTTGTGATTTGTAGGTGTATTAGGAAGTTGATATAATAATAATGGACAGCAATATATAGAAGGGCAGAACTGAACCTAATCCTAATTCTAATTGGATTCGTATTTGGAACTTAACCTTTTCAAATTCGGTTTAAAATTTTATGCTATAATAATATTAGTTTCCTATTATTAGATGAAACTAGTTTAGTGTACGTGTATCACGTCAAATTTTTCGATCAAAATATGAAATCCCTTGACATGTTGATTTTTAGCTATAAACACAATTAAAGCAACTAATATAGCATCTTACTACATTATAAAGTTTCCAGAGTCATAATTGTGACTTCTAAAATGAAGCTATTACAATTACATTGACTAATTGTGCGATATGTCCTTAATAACCATCAATAAAAAATAATCTTTAAATTTATATATACTTTTAAAAGTTAAATTCAAATAATGAATCATATAAGAGAAATAAACATGAAAGAATTTTAAGGCTCAAAAGACTCTTATATTGGTAGCTCGCAAGTTACGCCTATGATCCAGATTATTCTTCTTAGTTGTATTCATCAAAATATCTTTTCTGTTATCATTTTTAGTCAATGAATTAGTTGACATAATTTAATAGCTTAGAGCGAAATTAAGAAGATGACCCAAGAAAAAAGGAAGAAGAAGAAGAATAGAATAGAAGTGACCTCATAATGAATCAAACACATCTTTAAATGGAGCTATCAAACACTCCTTTCTCCTTGTACCTCTTCCTCCATGTGTTCACCACCAATGACAATATCCTGTCATACTAACTATGAACATGTAAGAGTTAACACAATGAAATTTTACAACTTCAAATCTAACTAAATGACAGATTAAACAAACGAACCTGATATAGAGATGTCTTCATGTGGGTATATATTAATTTCTTGTCTACTCCATACAATAATCTATAATTTCGAAAAGTTAATCAAATAATGACCAAAGAAATAGCGTACTGTTCAACTTTCCACAAAAGACGTTTGTTCATTGTTAAGAAAAAATTTATAGAATACAACATAAGAGAATCAAATAGAACTTACTAACCGAAATAAGTTATAACTCACTAAAAATAAGTAAATAAGAACAATGCAAAAAAATTAAAACTTCAATAGTCAATACGAAGCATAGATCAATTATGACTCTTAATCAAAAACTACTACTCCTACTAGTATATAAAGGACTTTATGCATGAGTCATTTAGTATAATTAATTCTTACCTGGTTCTATCATATTTCTACTCAAATAAATTTTACGATGATAGAATTGTAAAAAAAAAAAAAAAAAACTTTTAGCTCTTTTATCTCTAATTTGGCTATGTGACGAACCAAACAATATTTTCAAAGGACATATACATATGTACATTTCATAGGATCAGCAGTTGAAGGTAAGTTGTAATTGTCCTACCAAAAAAAATAAACTAAAAGAAAAAATAAGAGAAATTAGATGATAATAATGAATGCAAGAAGAAGACTTGAATCAAAATCATTAAATTAAGCAAAAAATATAGGGAAAATTTCATAAATAGCAACTATAGAGCCTTAATTGTAACTTTTCTAGCAACAGTTTCAAAATTACAAAAAATAACAATATGTATTTTGTATTTGAGTAAACTGTTGCTAGTTAAATACATATACAACAGAATATTATGTTCCTAATATAATGCTAATCAGTTTCAGTTTAAAATGGTAAAAAACGGTTCAAGAATTTATGGCACATTTAATTAACAGATTTCCTTACCTTTTAAAACTTTTTTTTACATCACCGTTAAATTATAACAAATAATTTAAATTCAAATAACTTTTTCCATAAACAGAAACTAAAATCAAAATCCAAAATACATATTCAAATTAAAGAACTACTGGTTAAACGTAATTTTTTTTCTCATCGACTAGCATTCTGAAGCACATTAAAAAAAAACAGTTCAATTGCAGGTATTGTTAAATTGTTGAAGCATTTTTTTTATAATTTCAAATTTGACGTTGTTGTTATAAAGTTTGAAAGTTGAGAAGCAATTGTAAAACGTTAATCTGAATTTTAATTTTTGATAAGCTGGTTTCGATTAAATTATTTTTGTGTGAATTCGCTTTGGAGTTTTGTATTAGCGAATTGGTTGTTGTGTATATTACGAATTAGATATTTAATTTATTTTTTACTATTTTGTGATTTTCTAAGGATTGAAGATGGGAATCATTGTTGTTCTTGTTAAACATTCAGGAAGATGAAATTATGAGCAAGAATATGAAGAGTACATGAGTGATGCGATATTGTTGAGCGTAAACTCTACATATGACCAACTGTACACGTTACTTGCTTCTCATGTTGATGTTGATTTGACGTGCAAATGCATTGAAATTGAATATCAATTAACAGATAGGGCGGAGAAAATACGTATACGTAATGACATGGGTTTGAAGGTCTATATTATGCATAAAAAAGAGTTGAAGGATTTGAGTAATTTGTCTTTATATGTGAGTGTTTCTGACAGGGATAATTTCAGCAGAATTGTCAGTTCATCATTGTGTAATTCGGAAAGTCTAAAGATGTATGTCAGTGCGAGTAACGTGGGAAATACAAGTACTCAAAGAGCGTTAATAGTTAGTCCATCAGAAGAATGTTTGGATGTATTTGAAATGGATACAAGTAGAGTTATTATCTCCGACCCACATCACAAACATATTGAGGTTGATCAAGTTTATATCTAAAAAAGAGTATTAAAATCAGTTATGAAGGACTATTCAATTCGTGAAAAGTTTCAAACACTATCTGTAAGATCGAGTAAAACCTGGTAAGTGTATTATGCATTTAGTTATTTATTTTTTGATATGGTTAATTGTATTTGAGCATATGTATTTATTTATTTTTTGCAGTTATACGTTGTTGTGCAGATCCGGTAATTGTGCTTTTTTATTTCGTGCATCTGGTATCGATGAATCTGAAATGTTTAATGTCAGAGAATTTTTACCAGAACATACCTGTCCGATCAAAGATAATATTTATCCTAAATTGCATGCTACTAGTAAGTTGATTAGTGGTATAATCAAACCAAAATTTAAATGCCACAAACGATAATACAGTCCATCTGAAATCAGAAGTGATATGAAGGAAAAGATGGGTATGAATTAACATATATTATGTGTTGGCGAGCCAAGGAGCAAGCACTTAAAGAGTTAAGAGGGAAACCAGCAGCATCATACGGGAAACTACCTGCATACATTCATATGTTAAACACTAGTTATCCCGGTTCACATATAAGAATGAAAAAAAATTAGGACAATGAGTTTTTGTATATATTTATTGCACTAACTGCCTTCATTCAAGGATTCGCGCATTGCAGACCTGTCATAGTTGTTGATGCAAGTCATCTAAGAGAATTGTATAATGGAATTCTCGTAGCTGCATATACCATAATGGAGCTAGTAAGATATTTAATTATAAATATATTTGATTTCAAATATGTGTCCAGCTGTATGTATTTAGAATATACATATATATATATTGTTTATGTAATGAGATTCAGTTATTATTGTTGAAAGCAAATTGTATTTAAAATATACATATTTAGAAGTTTTAGTTATCCTCTGGAAGTTTAGAATCTTTGCAGCTGTATGAAGTAATAATATAAATGTGCATTATTTGATTTGTCAAAAAAATATATGGTTATATGAATTTTTTGAACATGAAAGACATATATTTTCTTTGGCCTATGGAGTTCTTGATTCCGAAAATGATGCTTCTTGAACTTGGTTCTTTGAAAATCTGAAAGAAGCATATGGTGAAAGAAGAGAGATGTGTGTAGTTTCTGATCGTAATGCAAGCATCATAAAAGCTGTAAGTGAGGTGTATAATGATGTACCACATTATGCATGTATGTGGCATTTATGGGGAAGTGTGAAAAAAAAACTTTAGAAAATCACATGATGCATTATCCAATGTCTTCTATACAATGGCAAAATCATATTCAAAGACTGAATTTCATAGTTTAATGGAGAAGGTGGAGGAAGTTGATGTTAGAGTGAAGAATTACTTGAATTTGGCGGGATACGATAAGTGGGCTAGATCATATGCATCAGTTCATAGGGGATGGACTTTGACAACTAACATTGCCGAATCAATTAATGTTGCATTAGTATCGGCTAGAGAACTACCAATATATGATTTTCTAGAGGAAGTTAGATTGATGTTTGGTAGATGAAACTGTGAAAACAGACAGCAGGTATTGTATACTTTTACAGATGTTATTGTTAAGTTTCAAGAAATTCTACAACAGAATGAAGCGGAGAGTACACGTATGAAGGTATGATGAAATTTAACTCTTACTAAATATAGATATATTAGTTTTTTCATTTGTTTTCTGAATATATTTTCATATTAACATAAGAAATTAAATAAATTATATTCTGTAGTAAAAATACATATGAATGGCAGAAAAATACATATGCTGAGATGGTCAAATACATATGCCAAATTGTTTCTGATATAACTTTGCAAATTATTTTTTTTGAATAATTATTTTTGTTTAATAATTTCAGGTTATATCTGCATCAGAATATATATATACAGTCCACAACAAGAAGAAAAATTTTATTGTTTGTCTTAAGGAAAAGAAATGTTCTTGCAATGCATTTCAGTTGGATGAGATACCGGGTGTTCATGCTTGTGCAGTTCTTGATAGCAAGAATTTTAAGAAGGGACCATATTGCTCTGATCTATACAAGCCAAAAACAGTATTGAGAACATATGATGTTCCTGTTTATCCACTACCACACAAAGACGACTGGATAATTCCAAATAAAATTTTGGTTGAGGTAGTTCTGCCCCCAAAATACAAGCGACCCCCTGGAAGGCCTGCAAAGAAGGATCGTGGAAAGTCCGGACGAGATATGTTTGGAAAGAAAAGTAAAAATTATTGTAGTTCAATGTAAAGGGAACAATAGGCGTTCATGTAGGAAATACAACAAATGATAAGTCGGTTGATGTATTTAGTTATAAACAATTGAAATTTTTTTTTCTTGAATAAAATATATTTAATTTTTACTTTTAAAAAAATGTTTGATCTTATAGTAGTTGTTATGCTTAATGTTATTGAAAGTTTTTGTTTTTCTTTATTAATAAAATATATAAAGTAACTTTTATATTATGAAATACATTGTGCAGAAATATATATATATATATATATATATATATATATATAAACGGATATCTATGTATATACATATATACATATGTGTGAAGAGTACATATACAAATACATATGCGTTAAATACATATATACATTTTCATTATGATTAAAATATATTTGATTTTGACTTTTAAAGAAATGTTTGATCTTATTGAAGTTTTTATGCTTGATTTGATTGAAAGTTTTCATTTTTTTTTATTAATATAATACATAAAAAAAAATTATATTATGATAATACACGAAATACGTTATGCAGAACTACATATATACAAAAGGATATCTATGTAAATACATATATACATATGTGTGAAGAATAAATACATAAATACATATGCATTAACTGTATTTATATAGAAACTTTATTTATGCTTAAAATAAAATATGATGTTATTGATGTTGTTATTCTTAATTTGTTGGGAAAAAAATTTATTTTATTATTAATAAAATACATAAATAGCCTTTTATATTATGATAATACATGAAATGCATTATGCAGAAATACGTATATACAAATGGATATCTTTATAAATACATAAATTCATAGCTGTGAATATTAAAAACATAAATACATATGCGTTAAATACATATATACATTTTCAGTATGCTTAAAATACATTTTCATTATATATTTATTTATGTATATATGCATAATAGTTAACTAAACTAAATATTGTAATATAAACAGCAAAAAAACTAAGTATCACAATAATTAAACATAGGAAAATATTGCCATTGATGATTGAATTAACATATGAAACCTAAAATATATTCAACAAAAAGATCGTCAACAAAATGTTTATTGTTATCAAAAACATCTATCTCAAAATAAAAGTCAACTATCATGTACTTCAGTAACTTCGGTTATCTGAATTTCCCTACGAGGCCTACTTGGTGCTTCATCATCACTTTGTGCCTTCTCTTCTTATTTTTTGTACCATAATCCTACAACATTGAAGCGTAACTCGTGCGGAGAAGATCTGGATCAAAGTCAACTTTTGGAACACTTTCACCAAATGTAAGGCACTCAGCATATGTAATCATATATAACCCACAATCCCTGCATATATGGAAATTAATAAGTATTAGTATAACATGAGAATATATATATATATATATATATATATATAAATAATATGTATATTCAAAACTTACAAGCTGCCACATGATTGTTGAGGCAAATCTTTCATAATGTAAACATCAAGAAGATCATGTTTATCATTTAATTTGATTTAGATGATTGTCAATATCAATACCCTTCTTCCCATAGAATTTACATGCCAAAAGACAGTAAGGTATAACCTCAACTAACTTCTCAACTTCAGTAAGCACAGCAAAATCATGACCAGCATATGACAGTGAATCATATACGTATATGCATCTACTGTTGAAAAAAAGTACAGCCAAAACCCAGTGATGCTTGGACTTTATTTTGATAGGAATGAATATATGATTAACTTTATGCCATGGAATAGCAGCATGCATGCGAAATTCACTCATGTACTCATTCAAATGGTATTCCTTTCCACCAGCATTAAGCGTTGGATCATCAATTGAATACACAGCTAACACAGCTCTTACAATGTTCATGAAATTGCAGTCAACTGTGCTATACATATATGAGATATTTGGTTCATACTTGGATTTCTTTCTCAAATAGTACAGGCAAACATCAATTTACTGCATCAAATAAAAGATGATTTGTAAAAGCAACTACCCAAAATTAAATTTTCAATGTGTAAGCTACTATATGTATGTACTCATGTACATATGTATCTGAAAATATGATATACTGCATATATATATAAGAAAATACATATTGTAGATAATCACTATAATTAATTATAATATAAATTTGTAACTCACCTCATCTGACCATGACTGTCCAGGAGTACCCATAACGTAGAATCAATTCTTGTCTTCAACTGATAGAATGCCAAAATTCAAAGCTGATATCTTGAACTTGTTTTTCAGATAATGTTCCCCTTTGTTGCTTCTATTCATTGATTAAATATACTACTTAATAATAAACAGAAAATGTAAATGAATAATATAATTAAGTTGTAAAGTACTTACTTCTTTGCATGATATTTGAGAAGGTCCACTGAAAGCCACGTCATGAACTTATTGGTGACCTTAGTGTCTTCAATATCAAGAATTGGATGAGATACAAATGGATGCTTCTGTTTGAATTATTTTTTCTGCACTTCTGTGCTTCCTTTATAATTACAATAAAATGAAAAAAATAATTAATAAATAAAATAAAGAAGTTTGGTATATACAACAAAAAAAAAAGTTAAAAGCACAAATCTTCTGCCGAACCAAATTTTGTAGTAAATGGTGATTCCTTGAATTTAGATGGTCTCTTAATTCTTGAAACATTCACAGAAGTTTGTTCTTTATTTGCAGATGGATGAACAATAATGCTTCTTTCCAGATTCACATATTCGTTAAGACTGGGTAGCAACTCATCAGGAATTGTTATTTGGGAATCACGTAAATCTGATTGAGACTTTCCTTCTCCAAAAACTGCTTCATAGGTGTGGACTTCTAAATTAATTTGTTCATCCAAAATTGATTTCTCACAATCATCCATTGATGTATTTTCAATTATTTTTGCAGCCGCTTCAGTGTTCTGTTTAAAATATACACAAATCTTTTAAAGTTGATACAATAACAAAGAAAGTAAACACAAATTATGCAGGAATTAAGTATACCTTTGAATCATCTCGAACTCTCAAATTTTGTTGTATGAAATCAAGATTGATACTTCTAAGCACCTCATCTAGAAATGTGTTTTGTGAATCTGAAAATTGTGCTTCACCCACACTTTCATTAACAACTTTTTTGTTTTGTTCAACATGTTGAAACATATTAAATAACATAAATATTTGTTCAGGAATTAAAATACAATATTAATTTATTGATCATACCGTTTAATCACAGACATCTCTTACTTCATGTACGGAGGTATCAATTTTATCCTTTAATAAAGGAAACAATAAAACATTGAAAATATTGATATTCACCTATATTAATATACATCATAAAAATAAGAATCAACAAATTACCAAAACAACATCATTATCTGCATTATACAACTCTGTAAAATTGGTGCTTTGTTTTTCTGTGATCTCTTCAATAACCTGTTCCTAAACATAAACAATGATGACATGTATAGTTCATATATATAAATAGAAATTTCAATAGTATTAAAAACTAATATACATATGAATGAAAATAATTTACTTACCAACGTGCCTTCAGGACTCCTATCAAAATCATGATGTAAAATTGGTGTGGACTCATGCAGTGAAGTATCCTTATCAGCTTCATCCAATTGTGGCTTGATAAATTCATAATCATTAACCTGTTTATTGGCGTAAAAATATTAAATACGTATGACGATCAAAATTAATATAACATTGGATTAGTTTTGTACTACATATGTATATCTGAGTGCATATGTATTTATTCAAATACATAATAAATTTATTTTATATTTATTTAACAGATCAAATATATTTAAAACATCAAATGAACACAAAATTACTTACCAATATACCTTCAGGATTCTTATTAAAACCTTCCACAGTCGTTGGAGTTGATTGATGTGGTGATGTATTCTTATCACCTTCGTCCATTTGAGCCGTGTCACAATCTATCTTTTTCTTGTTTCTTGTCGTTGAAAAAATATAAATACATATGATTAAATATGTATTTATCCAAACATAAACACATTTTTAATATGTATTTACTCTAACCTAAATACATATTAAATTTGTATTTATTCGAACATAAATACATATGTTTGTATTTGTTATATGTATATAACAAATCAACTATATTTATTCAAACATAAATACAAACTAAATATGTATTTATTCAAACGTAAATACATACTAAATATGTATTTAGTAAAACCTAAATATATATTAAATGTGTATCTATTCAAACATAAATACATATGTTGTATATGTATATTACAAATCAGTTGTACTTAACAATTATTCTTTATAAAATTAAAAAATTTGTACCTTCATCTCATTTATTGAATTCATTATTTGATCACACCTTGTTGTTACTAAATTTCGAATGTCATTAAACTCTTTGCGAACCTGAATTCAAAGAATTGAAATCAGATATGAAAGAAACGAAAATACCAAAGTCTTAAGCATAAATTACCTCATCACAAAACTTTTCAAACACTTTCTTAGAAAGAACATCATCTTCGTCTTCACGATTGAAAAAAGACATATCAGGCGGCTGAACCGGAATGTCTTTCCTGTTTGAAGGTACTGTTTCTTTTGATTGAATCGCCTTGAAAATTGGTGTCTTCACAGAAGACATCTTCAGAGCACGACTTGGAGGAGTCCTTTTTGGTGTATGCTGATCTACACCTTTTGATTGATTCTTCAATTTTTTCTTGGCAGGTAAATTCGGCGAATCGTCTTGATATTTTTTTTTGCTGATTGAAAACTAATGTTTAAGTGGAGGATCCTGAAAATCATCATCAGAATCAACATAATCTTCTTTATGACCTCCACCTCTATGAAAAACCTTCTTTGGTATTTGAAAGGTTGAAATCTCCTTTCGTATCGGCTCAATGTTCTTGAAAACAACCTACAACATACATGATAATCAATTAACCTTGACAGTAATGCAAATCATTCACCCACTGTTTTTTGTAAATTAACATATATGAATACAGTAAACGTATTTACAACATAATCAAAACATCACATAAAACAGTATATTTTTAGGAAACTAACCTTATCATTTGAATCA
Organism: Capsicum pubescens; assembly: GCA_030864215.1. Lineage (NCBI taxonomy): Eukaryota > Viridiplantae > Streptophyta > Magnoliopsida > Solanales > Solanaceae > Capsicum > Capsicum pubescens. The sequence goes on from CM061538.1 coordinate 267,985,575, forward strand.
TTAAACAAACTTTCCATCAATGATTCATATCGTGGGCGAATAGCATTTGTCTTCCAATTTAGAAGACGTGGTATTTAAGAATCCAGCTTGGAAGCAACAGTATGAGGGACAGCAGAACAACACTCGTACAACCAAATCTGGATGACAAGTGGCATTCCATGAAGCATGTAAAACTTCCCTGTGGGTTTCAACTTTTTATTCAAACTTAGCTAATTCTTCATATGCAATCAATCCCCAAGGATAGTCCCTGTAATGATCACTCTCGACCAGATCAAAATGGAGGCGTGGAATGATGACAGTATCAACAGACGAAAGCAAAAATCCATGAATAAAATATAAATTAGCAAACTTGAACGCATCTTCATCATTCTCGTTCCCCCATATTTTATCAGTAATAGCAGCAAATAATTCATTCTTCTGAATAAATCAGGAACCATCAAAATACTGATCAATAATTTTATTTGGAACGTCTTCATCAAACCCAAAATTATCCCTATTTGAATGACAATTCAATTCAGTTACTACAGCAAATTCTCTAAAATTAAAATGCAGAGTTGTGCCCTTTGCACGAATTACTATGTCACTTGTTGAACTTTTCGTAGTCTCCAGTGACATAATGCATCTCCCTAATTGCGCTTGCACAACACAATTCTTTTTCTTTATGAAAACACCAAAAATACTATCAGTACAAAACTTCTTGAATTGATTCTTCGTTAGCATTGCCTTAATACGGTCTTCAATGTCATTGACCGTATGACAACCGATATGTGGTGCAAATTTAGGCAATACTCTTGCCATATATATTTTATCGCACAAAACCTATAAAAAATAAAAATACAATTATATGTCTAAAAAGGCCACATATGTATTTATACAAATACATCTTCAAAGTTGGATTACAACATAAAAACAAAAAAATTAGCATATGTATTATATGAATACATCATTGCTAGAAATATAAGATAACAATCATCAAAATACATACATTGTGATCATATCAAAAAAAATAAAAAAACAAGTGATCATAAAATACAAATTTTATCAATAACAAAATACAAAATACATAACTATCCAGTAATAAATACATTTCATGAAATCCCTAACATACAAAATACATATATATTCGATAGATGATCACAACAAATGAAAAATACATATACAAATTATCTAATGAAAATATATACAAATACAAATCTTAACATTATCTAATACAATATGTTACACAAGACTTAAATACAAAAATATAAATTATCTAATCAAAACATATACAAATACAAATCTTAACATTATCAAATACAATATGTTACAAAAGACTTAAATACAAAAATATAAATTATCTAATGAAAACATATATAAATACAAATATTAACATTATCAAATACAATATGTTACATAAGAGTTAAATACAAAAATACATATCTTAAATATCTAATACAGAATAAATATAACTCTAAAACTTATAAGTAACAAATCTCATAAATTTTCAGAATTACATATCTATAACATAACATATATAGATCTTCACTTTGGGAACTACAAATTTCATAACTTGACTGAAAGCTAAAATAAGCACACAACTTATTAATTGCATATATAAAATACATATATTAACATATTGTACATAAAATACAAAATTTTGCAAATGCAACAATACCTCCTCAACTTTCTCTTCTTCAAATGACGATTCATAATCAGATGAAATCGGGCTTGAATGAGATTTTTCATCTGGCTTTCTCTTTTTCACTGTTTTTTGATTCTTTTTAGATTTGGGGGACGAAGATTCCCTCACTGCTTTCCGTTTTATTATTTCAGCAAACTTTTGGGGATCGTTTCGCTTCTTCGATCTCAACTCTTGTAAGTTAAGACTTCTCTTTGGCTGATTATTACAAGAAACAAAGTTAATGTTTTCATCTTGGGTTAAACCTAGGCTAAAAGATGGTATTTCATCAAAATTCATAGAACAATTTGCATGCTTTGACATTATAGCGGTAAACAAGAAAAAAATCAACACACGAAATTAAACCTAAAAAAAAAACCTCAAATTAAACACACACAATTATATGGAAAAAATAGTGACGAACAAGAAAAATAAGAAGTCATAAGAAAAATTTAACATGCATTAACTGAAAAATCACTTACCATAAAAGGTGGAAACAAGGTTTATCAAGATTTAGGGAGAAATTTCCGGATTTTGAAAAAAAAAATAGCCGAAGGAGATATTGGAGGGAATTGAATCTTTGTTTGTGCATGAAAATAGGTAAACAGAAGGTAAAGAGGCGTGAAAAGCGTATAGTGAAAAAAAAAGAGTGGATGTCACGCGTCAGTTAATTAAAAAGGTAAAATATTGCTACTTTTGCTAATAGTTAGAATTTTGGGAAACTATTGCTATTACTTGTAATTATTATCTTAAAGTTGCTAGTTTATGTAATTTTTCCAAAAATATATGCAAAACTATGTTTTTGAAAAGTTTGATCCAAAATATTACTCCTTAAATAGGACTCTAATTTATATAAGGTAAAATTTGAATTGATTTAGAAGTGTTAAATATTATTTTATTTAATTTTGGTAGACTTTAATTGTACAAGAAAATCTAAACAAAAGCATATATATATATAAGCACGAGTTTTAACTCCCAAACCCAAATCAAATCTGGATTGAATTTTTCTTGTAATTTTTTGTTTAATATTTGTATTTTATTATTAGAAAAATAGTGAAAATACGATTTTGTCTAAAGTAGAGACTTGTAATGAAGGACAAAAAGTTCAAATCACTTTTCTAAGGGTTTTCACACTTTTAATATATTATAAAATTGTAGATTACAGATTATAGATATAGATATAGATATAGATATAGATATAGATATAGATATAGATATAGATATAGATATAGATATAGATATAGATATAGATATAGATATAGATATAGATATAGATATAGATATAGATATAGATATAGATATAGATATAGATATAGATATAGATATAGATATAGATATAAATATAGATATAGATATAGATATAGATATAGATATTGAGGCATGAGTAAATTGAGAATTCCAACACTCAAACTATTTTTATTTTATTGGACAACACACTTAATTTAAATGCTAAAACTGGTCTTAATAAATTTAAAAAGAATATCAATAACAATTTAGAGTAACTTTTTTATGATCAAATAAAAAATTAAATTGAAGAAGTAAAAAAATAAGGACAAACCAAAAAGACAAATAAATGCACAACCTTGAGACTAGGAGCGACTCTGCCCTTTCGAAAAAAGAAAAAAAAAGCACCTCCGTATATTTCCAAATTTGAGGGGCCTTTTGTATTTATTTTTAGTAATAATAGATTACAGATTTTTTAAAAAAAAATATTAAATATTATTTGTAGAAAAAATAAACTTTTTACGTAAAAGGAATTTAAAAGGAGTGATATATCTAGTCTAGAATAATATGTCTCAAGAAAGATTTAATATATTGACTATATTATTAATTCAAAAAAATTATTAGAAGAAATCGATTATATAATTTTAAAAGTAAACTTTATAAAAACAATTATTTTTTCTTAAAAACTTAAGACTTCCGTTAAATTTTAGTCTTAGGCCACGAATTTACTTGAGTCGCTACTGAATGAGACTAATTAAGTTAATTACAAAAATTAATTTGAATTTACGTTAGAAAGTTGCACTTTAAAGGTAAGGCGACTTCATATCTTGAGCTTAAATCTTTGAGACTAAGTTAAGGATGAACTACCGCTTCACCACAAATTTCTTGTGAATCCCGATCCTAATTGTTTCTCTTTTCCCCAATTTTGTTCGTTTAATTTTTTTTCCTGAATTTTGATCATAAGTATTTGAAATTTCGGTATTTGAACATGAAACGAAAATTGGTTTGAAAATATATATTTCAAATGAAATGCTCGTTTTCAACTTTCACGATTTAAAAAAAAAAAAAAAAATTGAAGTGCACCTCTTTACGCAATCTTTTTCCAGTCACATTCAGACCTAACAACTAATTAACTAAAAATTACAAGATTTTAGATTTGAATTTTAACAGAATTGTAAAAACACTAAATAATTTCTTTCTTGATACTCACTAGTGGGAGATACGTAATAAGCTAAATCGGAAATCACGATTATCAAAGGGAAAAAACACGCACATTCCATGTGGAGATTTTTGGAGTAACCACAGCCAAACGTACTTAACAATCATTAAGTACCCCACATATCTTATAGTTTACATTCAAAGTGGAGCTCATGAGTCATGACATCTGGAAAAACGAGTCTATAGCGCTAATTAAAAACAAAACTAAGAAAACTTAGATAAACTAACACCATGATTCTATGTCACAATTAGAACAGACGCTTGTTCAATGACTTAGACCAACACCTACCAAGTACAATACATATAACTATGTTTTTAGTCACCAATAAAGACATTCTAATCATTGCTTCAGTGTGTTCTCCATAAAATTGATCTTTTATTCACTAATTACATCTTTTTCTGCATCATGTTAACGTGATTTTTGAGCCATTGATGTTGATCAAAGGCGGCGCTACGATCATGATGTGTTTCCCCAATTACTCCAAGAGTAGTACTACTTGACATCATAGATTTTCCATACTTACGATACATGGATTTAAACGGACATTCCCTCGGAGCGTGATGAGCGGCATGATCAACACGAAGTAGATTGATAATCGCAAGAATAACAACAACGATGAATCCTACTATGTAGAAATTGTTGTAGTCATTGTTATCGGTACTTTTCTCTTTCTCCATCGTGATAACTTGATTTTTGAGCCATTGATCATGTCGGGTAAAGAAGTCGATATCGTGAGGTGTTTCTCCAATTACTATCCGCGTATTGTTGTTGACATGAATTGAAAGTTGTTGGCGATGATCAATTGCGATTGAATGCCAATGTTGCTGGTTCAGGGCTTTAAACGGACATCCTTTTAAAGCATGTGCGCCGATGCAAAACAGATAGAGAATCACCAAGACGACTGCTAATTTTGTTGAGGCAGCCATGTATGTATATTTGTGATTTGTAGGTGTATTAGGAAGTTGATATAATAATAATGGACAGCAATATATAGAAGGGCAGAACTGAACCTAATCCTAATTCTAATTGGATTCGTATTTGGAACTTAACCTTTTCAAATTCGGTTTAAAATTTTATGCAATTATAATATTAGTTTCCTATTATTTGATGAAATATTGAGGCATGAGTAAATTAAGAATTCCAACACTCAATCTATTTTTATTTTCTTGGATAACACACACAATTTAAATACTAAAACTGGTCTTAATAATTAAAAGAACATCAATAACAATTTAAAGCAATTTATTTTTATGATCAAATAAAAAATTAAATTGAAGAAGTAAAAAAATAAGGGCAAACCAAAAAGACAAATAAATGCACAACCTTGAGACTAGGGGCGGCTCTGCCCTTTCGAAAAAACAGTGACCTCCTTGTGTTCCCAAATTTGAGGGCCTTATTGTTTTTTAGTAATAATTACAGATTTAAAAAAAATATTAAATACTATTTATAGAAAAAATAAACTTTTTGTGTAAAAGGAATTTAGAAGGAGTGATATATCTGGTTTAGAATAATATATCTCAAGAAAGATTTAATACACTGACTATATTATTAATTAAAAAAGAATCATTAGAAGAAATCGATTATATAATTTTAAAAGTAGACTTTATATAAACAATTAATTTTTCTGAAAAACTTAAGGCTTCCGTTTAATTTTGACCTTAGGCCACAAATTTGCTTGAGCCACTTCTAAATCAGATTAAGTTAAGTACAAAAATTAATTTGAATTTGTGTAGAAAGTTGCACTTTAAAGATAAGGTGACTCCATACCATATCTTGAGCTTAAATCTTTACACTAAGTTAAGGATGAACTACCGCTCCACCAGAACTTTCATGTGAATCCCGATCCTACTTGTTTCCCTTTTCCCAGTTCTGTTTGATTAATTTCTTTTTTTCTGAATTTTGATCATAAGTATTTGGAATTTCGGTGTTTGAACATGAAATGAAAATTGGTTTGAAAATATATATTTCAAATGGAATGCTTATTTACAACTTTCACGATTTAAAAATAAATAAATTGAAGCTGACCTCCTTACCCAATTTTTTCCCGTTGCAGATGGACCTAACTGCCAACTAAGTAAACTGAAAATTACAAGATCTTAGGTTCGAGCTTCAACAGAAGTAAGAACACTAGATAATTTCTTTCTTGATACTCACTAGTTGGAGATACGTAATAAGCTAACTCAGAAATTAAACTATTATAAAAGGGAAAAAACACGCACATTTCATGTGGAAATTTTTGGAGTAACCACAACCAAATATACTTAACAATCATTGAGTACCCACATATCTTATAGTTTACATTCAAAGTGGAGCTCATGACAACCGGGAAAACGAGTCTATACCGCTAATTAAAAACAAAACTAAGAAAACATAGATAAACTAATACCATGATTCTATTTTCACAATTAGAACAACCGCTTGTTCAATGACTTAGACCAACACCTACCAAGTACAATACATATTACTATGTTTTTAGTCACCAATAAAGACATTTTAATCATTGCTTCAATGTGTTCTCCATAAAATTGATCTTTGATTCATTAATGACATCTTTTTCTGCATCATGTTAACGTGATTTTTGAGCCATTGATGTTGATCAAAAAAGGCGCTACGATCATGAGGTGTTTCTCCAATTACTCCAAGATTAGTACTACTTGACAACATGGAATTTCCATATTTGCGGTACATGGATTTAAACGGACATTCCCTCGGAACGTGAGCGGCATGATCAACACGAAATAGACGGATAATCGCAAGAGTAATAACAATGATGAATCCTACTATGTAGAAATTGTTGTAGTCATTGTTATTGGTACTTTTCTCTTTCTCCATCGTGGTGGCTTGATTTTTGTGCCATTGATCATATCGAGTAAAGAAGTCAATATCATGAGGTGTTTCTCCAATCACTGTCCGCGTATCGTTGTTGACATGAAATGAGAGTTGTTGACGATGATCAATTGAGATTGAATTCGTATGTTGCTGGTACAAGGCTTTAAACGGGCATCCTTTCAAAGCATGTGCGCCAACGCAAAACAGAGAGAGAATCACCAATACGACTGCTAATATTGTTGAGGCAGCCATGCATGTATATTTGTGATTTGTGAAGAAGGCAGTGTTATCTTTCAACGTTTTTGGGTACAAGAATCTGTAATTTGACACAATAACTTCAACACTAGTTCAAGTTTAAAACAAGAACACTATGAAGTACAACAACACCCTCAACACAAGATCAAAGTGATCTTTCTAAGAAGTATGTTTTATTTTTTCAGAAATTAAGATGAAACAGAAATGTAAAGCCAAGTCCCCGACTTCACGGAGTGTCCTTAAGGAATAATTCTCCTCACTGTACCCAAGGTTTTGGAATTTTCCTCCCAGGATAAAATGGCTTTCAATCCAAATATAGTGCTACCTCAAATAATTGGATTCGTCGAACTCACTAAACGATTTGATTGATCACAAGGAATGTTTTGAAGACAAGAAGAGTTTGTATTTCATAATTTTTTTTCATTCCTAAACCTGTGGATAAAAGCAGGTTTATATAGCCATCAAGTGCCCCTTCTGAAAGGTGACAATAGTTCATCCAAAAAGGTGTATCCTTTGGAAGAGTCATGTCTGTTCATTCGAAACATTGTGTCTTTTTCTGAATAGACACAACTATCTGAATAGTCACTCATTTTCCAAAACAATATGTCTTTTCCTGAAAGGTTGTGTCCCTCCATTTTCCATTCACACCTATTGAACCCAACAATCCCCCACATGAATGGGGAATAGCTATTCTTTATAAAACTTTATGGACAAATATGTGATCATTAAGCAAAGACTGATTGCATCAGGATAAGTGGGTTTTCCTTTGAACTTTTCGTAGTGCACACGCATCGGATGCACTCGGTCAATCAGTAAATTTGATATCTTTGAACCATCGAGCTTTAATGTACACCTAGACAACACATGTCACACAACCAGCCTTTTACCGTTTATGGTTCTCACGGTTTTATTCTTTTCAGCCATGAACACGTCTCAGTTTCATGAGAGCTTAGAGAATAGGCCTAAACTAACATTCTCCTTGAAGAGGCTTCCACTTCGCCCTCACATAGGTGATTTCTATTTGGTCAAATCTGCCAAATTTAGATAATCATTAAAAGACTTTTCACCTTAAGTCTTATCCTTGTTTACTAAATATTGTCTACATCATGAGAATGGGTTGGTATTTTAACAATGTTGAACCTGTCAGACACAACTTTGTTTGATCTCCTTGAATCTAGCTCTTGGGATCTCCAGTCTGCTAGGTAGAGTTATCGCCATGCTGACTTGTCCTAGGTCTTAAACCCATTCCCTTGGATGTTCTCTCAACTCCTTCTCTAGATAGGCCTTTTGTAAGTGGATCTGACACATTATCCTTTGACTTCACATAGTCAACAATGATAATTCCACTAGAGAGAAATTCTCTAAGGATATTATGTCTCCGTATTATGTGACGAGATTTATCGTTGTACATCATGCTCCTACCCTTTCTATCGCCAATTGGCTATCACAGTGTATACATACTGGTGCTACTGGTTTGGGCCAATAAGGAATATCTTCTAAGAAATTTTGGAGTCATTCTACTTCTTCACCAGCTTTATCCAATGCGATAAATTCAGATTTCATTGTAGAGCGAGCAATACAAGTCTATTTGGATGATTTCCAAGAGACCGCTCCTCCACCGATAGTAAATATATATCCACTCATGGATTTTACTTCATTCAATCCGGTGATCCAATTTGCATCACGATATCCTTCAAGTACCGCGAGATATTTATTATAATGCAAAGTGTAGTCTTGAGTGTATTTGAGATACCCCAAAACTATTTTCATTGCCAACCAATGAGTTTTGTTGGGATTACTCGTGTACCGACTTAACTTACTAATAGCGCATGCTATGTCTGGTCGTGTACAATTCATTATATACATTATACATCCCAATATTCGTGCGTACTCCAATTGTGAGTCACTTTCACCTTCATTCTTTCGAAGTGCAAAGCTCACATCCAATGGAGTCTTGGCAATACCAAATTCCATATACTTGAATTTGTCAAGTACCTTTTCGATGTAATGAGACTATGACAATGTCAACCCTTGTGGAGTTCTATGGATTCTTATCCCTAAGATCACATCCACAACTCCAAGGTTTTTCATATCAAACTTGCTCTCGAGCATTCATTTCATTGCATTTATGTCTGAAATGTCTCTACTAATGATCAACATATCATCTAAATATAAATACACAATGACTTTGTAATTTGGAGTGTCTTTAATATAAACACATTTATCACATTCATTAATTTTGAATTTTTTTGCCAACATGGTTTGGTCAAACTTTGCATGCCATTGCTTAGGTGCTTGTTTTAGTCCATAAAGTGACCTAACAAGTTTACACACCTTATTTTCTTTTCCTGGAATCACAAAACCCTCAGGTTGTTCCATTTAAATTTCTTTCTCCAATTTTCTATTTAGGAATGCGGTTTTCACATCCATTTGATGGATTTCAAGATCATATACCGCCGCCAAGGCAATTAACATTCGAATTGACATTATCCTTGTTACCGGTGAGTATGTATCAAAGTAATCAAGGCCTTCTTTTTGTTTGAAACCTTTTACTACAAGACTTGCCTTGTATTTGTCAATAGTACCATCTGTTTTTATTTTTATTTTGAAGATCCATTTAAATCCTAAAGGTTTGTTTCCTGGAGAAAGATCAACTAACTCCCACGTATGGTTGCTTAAGATTGAATCAATATCACTATCGACTGCCTCTTTCTAAAAGAATGAGTCCGAAGACGCCATCGCTTCCTTAAATGTTTGAGGCTCATTTTCTAAGAGAAATGTTACAAAATCCGATCCAAACGAAGTTGACGTTCTTTGACGGATACTATGTCTTGGATTCTCATCATTATGTGCATTCTCACTTAGTTCATCTCGAGGTCATTTAGACCATCCACTAGTCTGTTCATGTCTAATTTTATACGGATAAATATTTTCAAAAAATTCAACGTTATCTGATTCAATTACCGTATTTTCATTAATATCTGGATGTTCGGATTTATGAACCAAAATACGACATGCTTTACTACTTTTAGAATATCCTATGAACACGCAATCCACCATCTTAGTTCCTATCTTAACCCTTTTATGCATAGGAACTTGGACCTTTGCGACACCCCCACACTTCGAAATATTTCAAGTGGGATTTCCTTCCTTTCCATTTTTCATAAGGGATTGATTGTGTCTTACTATAGGGAACTCTATTGAGTATTCGGTTGGCTGTAAGGATAGCCTCCTCCCACAAGTTTTGCGGTAAACCTGAACTTATAAGTAAGGCATTCATCATTTCCTTCAAAGTTATGTTTTTCCTTTTCTTAATTCCATTAGATTAAGGTGAATACGGGGCCGTAGTTTGATGGACAATTCCATTCTCTATACATATTTTGACGAAGGGAGATTCATATTCTCCATCCCTATCACTTCTTATCATTTTTATCTTTTTCTATAACTGATTTTCAACTTCAGTTTTATATTGCCTAAATGCATCTATTGCTTCATCCTTACTGTTTAGCAAATAGACATAACAATATCTAGTGCAATCATCAATAAAAGTTATGAAATACTTTTTCCACCATGTGATGGTATTAACTTCATATCACAAATGTCAGTGTGGATTAAGTTTAAGAGATTAGAATTCCTTTCATGGACTTATACGGATGCTTAGCATACTTTGATTCCACACAAATTTAACACTTTGATTTATTGCACTCAAAGTTTGGCAAAACTTCTAAGTTAATCAATTTTCGTAGTGTTTTGTAATTAACATGGCCTAGTCGTTCACGCCACAAATTGGGAAACTCAAGCAAGTAAGAAGAATTTGAACTTTTATTGATTTCAATATTCATTACATTCATTTTGAATAGGCCCTGATTGAGGTAGCCTTTTCCTACATACACTTCTCCTTAACTAAGTACAATTTTTCCAAAAACAAATACACATTTGAAACTGTTCTAGTCTAGAAGTGAAATAGAAATCAAGTTCTTTCGCAACTCAGGAACATACAAGACATTGTTAAGTGTCAACACTTTGCCCGAAGTCATCTTCAAGCACACTTTTCCTGTTCTTCCACTTTTGTAGTAGCAGAGTTTGTCATGTAGATCTTTTCTTCTACTTGAGCCAGAGCGAACGTCGAAGACAACTCCTTATTAGCACAAACATGGAGGGTGGCACCAGAATCCATCCACCATTCTCGAGAATTTTCCACCAAGTTGCATTCGGAAAGCATAGCACACAGATCATCTATTTCTTTCTTAGACTCAACCAGATTTTCTTGGTCCTTCTTCTTCCCTTTCTTCAAGACACGACAATCCGTAGACTTGTGGTCAATTTTGCCACAGTTGAAGCACTTTCTCTTGAATTTCTTCTTGGGTTGATTGCTTTCATTTCCAGCTTTCTTTCGCTTTTTAGAGTTGTTTTGGTCATCTTTTACAATGTTTGCTCCACTCATTGCAGAATTGCCTCTTGACCTTCTTTTCACAGCCTTATTATCTTCTTCAATACGTGTCGTAAAATCAGATCTTCGACTGACATCTCCTTACGTTTATGTTTCAAATAGTTTTTGAAGTCTTTCTACATAGGTGGTAGCTTCTTTATTATTGCTGCTACTTGAAACGCTTCATTCACAATTAAACCTACAATAAAGTTCATGTGAATACTAAGAATATTTTTAAATTGTTCAACAACGGTATTTGTCAAAATCATACCTTCCGTTAGGAGATCATGGATGATCACTTGCAGTTCCTGCACTTGAAAAATCGCAGACTTATTGTCTATCATTTTGTACTCCAGGAATCTTGCAACAAAGAACTTTTTAGTTTCGGCATCCTCCATCTTGTACTTCCGTTCTAGCGCTCCCCATAACTTTTTTGCAGTCTTGGTTCCGCTATACACATTGTAAAGGTCATCTTGGAGACCACTCAAGATATAATTCCTGCAAAGGAAATCTGAGTGTTTCCAAGCCTCCACAATTACGAAGCGTTCTTTTTCAGAGGTTCCCTTGGGCACCTCCGGAGCTTCCTCAACCGTGAACCTTTGAAGACAGAGAGTTGTGAGGTAGAAGAACATTTTCTGCTGCCATCTCTTGAAGTCAATACCCGCGAACTTTCCAGGTTTCACCGCCGATGCCATAGCTTGCGGAGCATTAGTACGACTCGTCGTGGCAATACTAGTTGCCGCCATAGTCGTTCCAGCATCATGCATTTGGCTATTAGTCGTCATTTTTCTGGCACAACAAGACAGAACCTTTAGTATGTCAAAATACCACTAATAAAGTTGCAGCAACTTTAAACACCTCTTGTTTCTATTTTAACGATGAAGTTTTTATGACTTTCAATCGTCAACCGAGTGATCTTTAACCTGTGATGAAGATTTTATGTCTTCAAATCACTAGTTAAGTTCAAACGGAGTAGAAAGCTAAAAGCTTTAATCTCCAGAAATCAAGCGATACAGATTCCGAAAAAAAAAACTTTAGTGAAAAGAAAATTTCACCAAATAAGCAAAAAAAAAATCCAAATATTATTCCTTAAGATTGTTATCTTTCAACATTTTCGGGTACACGAATCTGTAATTTGACACAATAACTTCAACACTAGTTCAAGTTTAAAACAAGAACACTATGAAGTACAACAACACACTCAACACAAGATCAAAGTGGTCTTTCTAAGAAGTGTGTTTTATTTTTTTAGAAATTAAGATGAAACAGAAATGTAAAGCCAAGTCCCCCGACTTCATGGAGTGTCCTTAAGGAATAATTCTCCTCACTGTACCCGAGGTTTTGGAATCTTCCTCCCACGATAAAATGGCTTTCAATCCAACTATAGTGGTACCTCAAATAATTGAATTCGTCGAACTCACTCAACGATTTGATTGATCACAAAGAATGTTTTGAAGACAAGAAGAGTTTGTATTTCAGAATTATTATTTTTATTCCTAAACCTGTGGATAAAAATAGATTTATATAGCCATCAAGTGCTCCTTCCGAAAGGTGGCAATGGTTCATCCGAAAAGGTGTATCCTTTGGAAGAGTCATATCTATTCATTCGAAACATTGTGTCTTCAACTGAACAGACACAACTATCTGAGTAGCCACTCATTTTCCAAAACAATATGTCTTTTCCTCAAAAGTTATATCCCTTCATTTTCCATTCACACATATTGAACCCAACAGGCAGCACAAAGTGGTGGAATTAATAAGATGTATTAGGATGTTGATATAATGGATAGCAATATATAGAAGGGCAGAACTGAACCTAATCCTAATTCTAATTGGATTGTATTTGGAACTTAACCTTTTCAAATTCGGTTTAAGGTTTTATGCTATAATGATTTGTATTATGAAAAAAGGATTTAACTGGAAAATTATCCGTTTTCCTAAAAGTATTAGATGAAAGGTGGTCATATTGACGCATGAGTAAATTAAGAATTGCAATAATTAATCTAAATACTAGAATTGGTCTTAATAATTAAAAAAAAAAAACACCAATATCAATTTAAATCAATTTCTTTTTCATCAAATAAAAATAAATAAATTGAAGAAGTAAAAAAATAATAATAAGAGCAAACCAAGAAGAACACTTTAATTTTTAATACCTTGCTAGTATGCGGGGATAGTTGATTTTTTTTTGGAAACTTATATTTTATTTATTTATTTAGTTTTATGATCTTTTCAATAGATTTTCATTTTTACACTTAAAACAAATATAAAAATGTTATAAATGTATTTACATTATAGTGAATTTCTATCAAGATCTAATAAGATCTAGTTGATATCTATCAAGATTTAATGTATTTGTCTTTTAGTGTGAAACTAGGGGCAAATTTTCCCTATAAATAGAAGGACTACCTTCATTGTAAATCATCCCACAAGAGAAGAAATAAGAATCACTCTCTCTATTCTCTCTACTATTCTTCTTTATTCTTTATTAGTTTACAACACATTATTAGCACAAGACTCTGTCAAACAAGGTGAGATTATAAATCTGAAGGATTTCAAGGTTAGTAATTCTTTATGTTATCTTTCTTTTGCTACTTCTAATATAATTATTATTGGATTTGAGGAAAAATAATTGGTTTGAAACCATTTATATTTTAAAATTTATTCCCCAAGAACAATATTATCAAAAAGGATGATAATATGTTGGGTTCAAGTCCCATCGATTCATGCCTAAGACGCTTTTATATGGATAAAATGTTGAGTTTAAATCTTAATACACCATATTGATAATATTATGATGCCTAAGGCAAAATAATGGGTGTTTAATGAAAAGTCATGGAATTCGACCCATTGTATATGTTATATTCCATGAAGTGAATGTGGTAGCAATATATGATAAGTCTGAAATATGACAACTTACTTCATTCTTGAGGTATATGTGGTAGCAATGCATAATATGTCTGAAAGAAAACAAGTGATTGAATACACGAATATACGCGTGGAGGGACAATATGATAATGAACATAAAAAATAATGATATTTTCACACGCTTATATGATTATAAGATATACTATAGAAAAATTCTCTACATCATATGTATGCCTCGATTTGCTTCTGAAGTAGCAAAATCTTGAAAGAGGTTATAAGCTATCATAATTTGATAGGCTTAAGGCACAATTATATTCCATTTCTGGGCAATGAGAAACTTATTAATGCAAACGTGCACTTAATTGTGATTGTATCACAACTCACCTCCGAAAGAGGTTGAATAATTTTGAAATCTACTTCTGAAGTAGTAAATCTGAATTTTATTCATATAATAGTAAATCTGAAATTTACTAAAGTAAAAACGCATATCATGGTAAACTTGGAGTTTACTAGATTAAAAGTTCATAAGTTGACATGAACGATTGCGATATCCCGAAGATGTGCATACTGAGTATTGAACATATATTGAAGAATTTCTAATTCTTCATGAACTTTATTGTTGTTTGTTCTCATGATAAGTTGGTTGGACCAACAATTTTGGGATTGGATCCCTCAAAATCTGAAAAGAATAAAAGGTGAATAAGGACCCGTTCACCTATCATGTGATATGTTGAAAAGATGCATCAATAAGATGATCACATGCACATTCATGGTCAACCTACGTTTGACATTCATAAAGTTACTTGTTCATTATAAATTGAGTATAATTTTCAGATTGTGTAATCAAGATAATTCATCTTGATGATGATGGTTTAGCATTGAATGCCTTTCATAAATAGTTGAATCATTACTAATGAGAACAAAGTTTCATGTATTGATATGAAATATGACATATTGCATACAATAGCACTTGTATGCATTAGACCAATATATTATGATTATTTCTTCCCTCTCAATTGGTTCAAGGTCAGGAACAAACTATTACATCTAATAGTTTTGATGTACGGTATACGATTAATAAATATACCATGATGCACGAAGATGGATTCCTCAAAGAAGATGGAGGATGTATGTTAGTTTTCCTAACATAAGGGGGATATTATAAGCAGCTATGAAATATGTTAGGAATTATCATCAAATCCTCATTCAAAGATAATTCAAGTCAAATGCCGAAAGCATCTCATATTTAGCTGCAAGTGCTCCTATTTTGTGTCCTTAAACGATAAAGACTATGCATGCGTGAAGCATGATAGACCAATCGGTTCCAAATGAAATAATCCTTGAAAAGGATAAGGAGTAAATAATCATGATAAGAAGGCAATGTGCTCTTGAAGAGCCTACAACATAATACTTCATGAAACCTTATGAGAGGTTTAGGTACCTGAAAATAATGAAGTGATGAGATCTCAAATGTTATGTCGCATTGTGAAACGATACAAAATAAGAAATCGTCGACTATATATTTGATACAATAGTGGCACAATATTGTAAAAGATTATGAGGATCTGAATTCTACGTTAATTTAAGCATGCTGAAGTAGAAATATTTATCAAGTGACCTGAAAGGATGCATTTTGGTAAGAGCAAAACTTATTTGATTTGCAGTCCAGACACTTGAAGATGTCACACTTGACATGTTATATATTGTTACTTGACAAACATCCATATGAAAATCCCTAAAGGATTCAAAATGCCTGAAGCATATAAAATTTCTGGAAAACTTTTTATTATCATCATAAGATATAATTTGATGATTTGAGTATCATTGAAACTCTTGGAGAGTTTTCAAAAGCAATAGAGTATTTGCTTAAATGTGAAACATGCAAAAATTGAATAAGGATCCATTCCGACCTCAAGAAAAGAATGAGGAACTCCCTGGTTATGAAGTGCCATATCTTAGTGCAATTGATGCACTAATGTATCTTGCAAATACTACAAGGCCTGATATAGCCTTTTTTTTAGTCAATTTGTTAGCAAGTTTGCAGTCCCGATCTTATTAGTCATGCATCTTGAGTACTTATCTGACCTACATAAAGCTCGGTCTCAAATAGGCTATGTGTTCATATGTGGTGGTACTGTAATATCTTGGAGATATACAAAGCATTCTATCGTAGTCACTTCATCGAATCATGCTGAGATAATAGCTATTCATGAAGCAAGCCGAGAATGTGTATGGTTGAGGTCCATGATACATCTCATTCAAAAAAAATATGGTGTAAAATATGAAAATCTACCCATAATTTTATACGAAGATAATGCATCATGCATAGCACATCTTAATGGAGGATTCATAAAAGGAGATAGAACAAAGTACACTTTCTCAAAGCTTTTATACATACATGAGCTACAAAAGAATGGTAATATCAACGTGCGACAGATTCGTTCAAGTGAAAATGTGACTGATTTATTCACCAAGTCTTATCCAATTACAATTTTTAAGAAGATGGTGCACAAGATCGGGATGTAAAGTTTCAAGGATGTTCTCTTTAGGGGGAGTTAATACGCGTTGTACTCTTTTTTCCGTACGAGGTTTTGTCCCACTGGATTTTTCTTGTAAGATTTTTAATAAGGCAGCCGATATGCGTATTGTTAGAAATGTGTACTCTTTTTTTCTAGTAAGGTTTTAACGAGTCACGTTATCTATCTAGACATTCAAGGGGGAGTGTTATAAATGTATTTACATTATAGTGAATGTCTATCAAGATCTAATAAGATCTAGTTGATATCTATCAGGATTTGATGTATTTTTCTTTTAGTGTGAAACTAGGGGCAAATTTTTCCTATAAATAGAAGGACTTCCTTCATTGTAAATCATCACACAAGAGAAGAAATAAGAATCACTCTCTCTATTCTCTCTACTATTCTTCTTTATTCTTTATTAGTTTATAACAAAAAAAATATTTTTATCTATTTATTTTACAAGTGGTCAAGAGATTTTAATTTTTGAATATGTGACCTTTTTAGTAAGAACTTAAAGAAAGATTTGGTTCTGTAACCTTTCACAAACATGTTTTAATTTTGATTTTATGTTTCTTTTTTGATAAAAAAATTTCATGACATAAGAAACATAAGCCCTTACTATACCACCAATTTTAAAAAAATTGTTAACCCAACAAATATAGCATTATTTTAGATGGTCTCCATCAATTTTACTCTAATACATTTATTTCATATATTTCTACCCATTTAATTAAGGAACCTATTTAATTAGTTACCACTAGTGTAGTACCTGCGCGATGCGCGGAAAGTATAAAAGAATTAATTTGTAATTGAAATTTTGGCCAAGTATATAAACTTATCACGGTTGTAAACTCAAATATTCACCTGCTTGTAGTTTTTAGTTGAAATTTGTAATTGTTCTTATCAAAGTTATAGCTAAAAGTTCGGCACTAATGTTTGAAAAAATGGAGTCGGTGATGTATATCTTATTCATTACTTCTGAACATCCTTTTTGATACATATAACCTGTAAAATTACATCATTTTGCAACATACACCATTAAGTAAAATCACATCCTGAATTTAGTAACAGGTTTCAAATAAATCTAAGAAAATTAATCATAGAACTAATTTTCAGTTGGAATAGCACCCGTAAATTTGAAGATTATAAAGAATGCTTTTAATATTTTTTAACCAAACATGAATTCTCTTGTAACCAAAACAAAAACATTAAATTACAGAGAATAATATTTTTGATAATCATAGTTCCTAGCCAACTTATGCGCACCTAGACTATATATACGGGATACCTAACACCTCCCACCAGCAACAGATATCAGGTTATTCTGTCCACCAATGTTAGGACATATAGAAAGAATCACCTTGTTTTTTCGTCTCTGTCGGGGTTTGAACCCGAGATATTCAGGTTCTCAACCCACTTCGTTGACCGCTGAGACACCCTTCGGGCAATTATAGATAATAATTGAATTGTAAGGAAAAGGTTGATATACCAAATTTGATGATTAAATAAAAAAAATTACCTTTAATTCCATTGTAGACATATTATTTTGATACTCCATATTGGACGAAGCGCTTTATTTTTCATCAACTAGATGCTTATGAAATTCATATTCTCTAAACAAATTACACCAATACTTAAAAAACAATATATTAAGTGAAATCTTGTAAGTGAATTTTAGGATGATAGAATGTACACAAATCTTAACTCTACTTTGAGGAGAGACAGTTTCCAAAAGAACCTCGGCTCGCGATACTAAAATAAAGAAAAAGTGCTAAAATTATTTTTTCTAAAATTGTAAAAAAAAAAAAAAAATATGTTCCAGAGAACCTTTGCCTTGATAAAGTTGATTAATCTGATTTGAATTTGCAGTCTCCGATAACCTACTCTTCCAAGAGAAAAATAATAAAGTAAATAGTGTCGGCACTCGATGTTTACAGAAGTTACACCAAGACAATTTGTAACACCAAAGTAGAGTTTAAAGTAATTCTATTGATGGTGTTTTCTTAGATTCATATAAAGATGGAAATTTAAAATCTAGGATTAGGACAGGGTATAAAATAGCCTTGGAAACAGCCTCTGGCAGAAATGCAAGGTAAGGCTGCGTACGATACACCCTTGTGGTGGGGTCCTTCTCTGGACACTGCGCATAGCGGTAGCTTTAGTGCACCGGGCTACCCTTTTAAGACAGGGTATAAAACAGAATTTATTAGTACTCAATAAACAAAATGAGATCTCCTTACCAGTTACCATAATGTTATACTAAAACATATTAAGCGAAAGATTATAGCATATGGGAAGAAAGAAATGAGCATATATACGTTGAAGAATGAAAAGATCACTGAAAATTCATTAGATAAGCAAACACTAAATTAGAAAACGAACTACTATCCATTAAACAGACTAAAGAAATATTTTTTAAAAAAAATAGACATCAAAAAACACAATGTTAACTACATAAAGTTGAAGAGTTACAACTTTAGAGTTACAACTTTAGTTTTCTCACAAGACTCAATTTAGAGTTTCTCTCTAAAAAAAAATTAGTGTATGTTTTCATGCAAGAGACAGGGGGTGCCAAAAAGGAATAATACGTAGGAATATTAGAAAATGCCTCCCAAAATGCAAGAGTAGTGCCACGTCACCTTGTCCATGCATAGCTTATTAAGTGGCAATGATTAAAGGAGACACAAAATTATTAATGAATGTGCAAAATCAAAAAGGAGAAGAGCCAAAGGTTCAAGAACTCTTTAATATTTTGTATATGAAGGATAAAAAAGAAGAAAGAAAATCCTCTAAATATAACCTAAGAGCAGCACTCTCAAATCTCTAAAAATTGCAACCTCTTATAGAATGCCCGTTGAAGCAATTTGAAATTTGACACCAACATTAAAAAGAGACCACGCATTCTAAAATCAAATAAGAAAAGAGCTATCAAAAAATTTTGTTACTTGGTAAAAGGGCAGCGCAGTGTACTAAAGCTCCCAATATGTGCAGGGTTAACGTAATTCACAACAGACACTTGGGAAGCAATATTGCAATTGATGTTTCATGTCTCTAGTTTGGTTCTTAAAGTTTCTATGAAGTTTCAACTAATAAAAGAGACACCCCTCCCTTTTTATTTTTTTACAAATTCCTTGGTACAAAGTTTCGATCTTTTAGAATGCTACTTATCAATAATGACATACCTAGTGTAATTTCATAGGTGGAGTCTAGTGAGGGTAGAGTATATGCAGACCTTAAAACTACCTTATAGAGATAGAGAGGTTATTTCTGATAGACCCTGAATTTAAATAGAATGCTACGTACGAGTTATGTTAGATTATTTGATTCGTTAATCATAACACAGTCTAATCCAAACAAAATAGTAACTCAAGTACGAAATTTACAGCAAACTGACATGTAACTGTTGTTTTTTAGGTACACAAAATCTGTATTTTTGTAACACTACTTCAACACAAGTTCAAAAATGAATCAAGAACATTTATGAAGTTGTCCAACACCTTCAACACAAAATTAAAATGATCTTTCAAAGAAGCATGTTTTCAGTTTCTTAAAGAAAAATAGCTGAAACAGAAAAAATTCAAGTCCTCCAAATTCACGGAGTGTCCTTAAGGAATTAATTCCCCTCAAGTACCCGAGGTTGTAGAATTTTCCTCCCAGGATAAAATGGCTTCACAACCAGAATGTAGCAGTACCTCTAACTTTCTGGTTTTCTTCGAACTCACTCAACGGGAGATGATCACACAGAGTTTTTAGAAGCAAGTAAATATTTTTCTTATACAGAAATTTTTTCATTCTAAACTTGTGAAAAAAAATCAGGTTTATATAGCCATAAAGTGCCCCTTCCGAAAGGTGGCAATGGTTTATCCGAAAAGGTGTATCCTTTGAAAGAGTCATGTATGTTTATTCAAAACATTGTGTCTTTTTCTGAACAGATACAACTATCTGAACAGTCACTCCTTTTCCAAAACAATGTGTCTTTTCCTCAAAGGATTGTGTCCCTCCATTTTTCATTCATACCAATTGAACCTAACAATCCCCCACATGAATGGGGAATGGCTATTCTTTGTAAAATTTTACAGACAAGTATGTGATCATCAATCAAAGACTGATTGCATCTGGATAAGTAGGTTTTCCTTTGAACTTTCCAGAGTGAACATGCATCGGATGCACTCGGTCAATCTATAGATTTGATATCTTTAAACCGTCGAGCTTTAATGTACACTAGACAACACGTGTCACACAACCAGACTTTTACCGTTTATGATTCTCACGGTTTTATTTGTTTCATCCATGAACACGTTCCGGTCATATGAGAGCTAAGAGAATAGGCCTTTACTAATATTCTCCTTGAAGCGGCTTCGACTTTTCCCTCACATAGGTGATTTCTAAACGTTCAATCTTGTAGATTAAACTATTTGATCAATCTTCCAAATTTAGATAATCATTAAAAGACTTTACACCATAAGTCTTATCCTTGTTTACTAAACATTGTCTACATCATGAGAATGGGTTCGGTATATTGATAATGTTGAACCTGTCAGACACAACTTTGTTTGATCTCATTGAACCTAGCTCTTCTCCAGGCTGCTAGGTAGAGTTACCGTCATGCTTACTTGTCCTAGGCCTTAAACTCATTCCCTTGGATGTTCTCTCAACTCCTTATCTAGATAGGCCTTTGTAAGTGGATCTGACACATTATTCTTTGACTTCACATAGTCAACAGTGATAATTCCACTAGAGAGAAGTTCTCTAACGGTATTATGTCTCCATCTTATGTGATGAGATTTATCGTTGTACATCATGCTCCCTGCCCTACTTATTGTCGCTTGGCTATCACAGTGTATACATACTGGTGCCACTGGTTTGGCCAATAAGGAATATCTTCCAAGAAATTTCAAAGTTATTTTGCTTTATCACCGGTTTTATCCAATGCGATAAATTCAGATTTCATTATAGAGCAAGCAATACAAGTCTGTTTGGATGATTTCTAAGAGATCGCTCCTCCACCGATAGTAAATACATATCCACTCGTGGATTTTACTTCATTCGATCCGGTGATCCAATTTGCATCATTGTATCCTTCAAGTACCACAGGATATTTATTATAATGCAAAGCATAGTCTTGAGTGTATTTAAGATGCCCTAAAACTCTTTTCATTTTCATCCAATGAGTTCTATTAGGATTATTCTTGTACCGACTCAACTTACTAGTGACACATGCTATGTCTGGTCATGTACAATTCATGATATACATTAAACAACCTAACACTATTGTGTACTCCAACTATGAGTCACTTTCACCTTCATTCTTTTGAAGTGCAAAGCTCACGTCCAATGGAGTCTTAGCAATACCCAATTTCAAATACTTGAATTTGTAATGTACCTTTTCAATGTAATGAGACTGTGACAATGTCAACCCTATTGGAGTTCGATGGATTCTTATTCCTAAGATCACATTCGCAACTCGAAGGTCTTTCATATCAAACTTGCTCTCTAGCATTCGTTTCGTTGCATTTATGTCAAAAATGTCTCTACTGATAATCAACATATCATCCACATATAAACACATAATGACTTGGTGATTTGGAGTGTCTTTAATATACACACATTTATCACATTTATTAATCTTGAATCTATTTGCCAACACGGTTTGGTCAAACTTTGCATGCCATTGTTTAGTTGTTTGTTTTAGTCCATAAAGTGACTTAACAATTTTACACACCTTATTTTCTTTTCTTGAAACCACAAAACCCTCAAGTTGTTCTATGTAAATTTCTTCCTCCAATTCTCCATTTAGAAATGTGGTTTTCATATCTATTTGATGGATTTTAAGATCATATACCGTCGCCAAGGCAATTAACATTCGAATCAACATTATCCTTGTTACTGGCGAGTATGTATCAAAGTAATCAAGGCCTTTTTCTTCTTAAAGCCATTTACTATAAGCTTTTCCTTGTATTTGTCAATAGTACCATCCGATTTCATTTTTCTTTTGAAGATCCATTTAGAACCTAAAGGTTTATTTCCTTGAGAAAGATCAACCAACTCCTACGTATGGTTGCTTAAGATTGAATCAATCTCACTATCGACTGCCTCTTTCCAAAAGGATGAGTCTGAAGACCCATCGCTTCTTTAACTTTTTGAGGCTCATTTTCAAAGAGAAATATTACAAAATTCGATCCAAACGAAGTTTCCATTCTTTAACTATACTACGTCTTAGATTCTCATCATTATGTACATCCTCACTTGGTTCATTTCGAGGTCATTTAGACCCCCCACTAGACTGTCCATGTCTAGTTTTATACGAATAAATATTTTCAACGAATTCAGCATTATCTGATTTAATTATTGTAAGACCCCAAAAAAATTTCGTGTTGATGAAGTCTTTGAAATGAGCTAAGAGTGCTAAAACATCAAAATTTGACTAAGTGTTTAGCTTTGTTTCCACACTTAGTTTTATTTTGAGCATTGAATCTTCGATGAATTATTTTGTGACCTTCCCGACCTTCGTTTTTTGAAATTCTTAATGCGTTGCGATGGGGCAAGGTCGTAGGATGATCCGGGTGAGTTTCGGAATTTTTAAACAAGCTTAAGACCATGTTTGGGTGAGCAATCCAGTGAGGGGTCGCGAGGGGAGCCTGTCGTAACTAGGGGTCGTGACGCGATGCCCATTCCGTGCAGTAGTATTTTATCCATTTTTTAAGGGTAGAAGGGTCTTTTCCCATCCCAATCCGCCCCAAAACACAAGATTAAAGTTCTGAAGGAGCACATTATGCTATGAACATCAAAACCTCTCAACAAAAGTTCCCTTAGGGTTTTTATATAAAAACCTCCATAACAAACGATTCAACCGTGGGAAACTTGATATTTTTGCATAATCAGAATCCTTATCGCAAGGGCTTTATGGGGAACCCAAAAGTTCATGAATATCACTCCTTTTCTCGGAAACTCATTCCTAAGGTTCATCTTTGAGGTATGTGGGGGTTTTCAACAAGAGCACTCTTTCGTTCTTGTGCCCAAAAGTAATTTTCTTTACGAAGACATAATTTTTACTTGATTATTATGATTTTGAAGCATGAACTCATATTCTATGATGATTCTTATGAAATTTTGATGTCTATGATTTTGAAAGATGGATTTACACGTGTGGTGATATAAAGCATGAATCTTGAACGATATTTATCATGATTTTGATATTTGGGTCTTGAACCCCATTTGAAATAGTGTCTTTGAGAAAATGTGTACTATAAGCACGTTGATGTTGAATATTTGAGATGTTTTGAATGATTTGACATTTTGATCTTAATGGAGTCACTTTGAACTCGAATGTGAAAGAAATCCACAACGTGGTTGATTATGATAAATGGGTAGCATGATGGCTCCCGATGTATACTTATATATTGATGAAAGTTGTTTTGTTGTGGATTGTCTTTGAAATGATATGAGCTAAGTCCGGGAATACTCTTTAGCATCGAGTGGGAGGTATAAAGTGACCTTACTTCCCTAGAACTACGTGCCCCCGTAGGACGTGAGCCTGAGGCTGATTTATATAGTGATCACTAGTGTTTTTGGATTGATATTGGAAGTCCTACTCCGATGGCAAGGATAGGACGTCTCTCCCCAACGTGGGTTGTACGTTGGACTCCATGTAGCTCACATGGTTTATGTCGGTTATAGGATCTCCCAGTGTGTGTGTGTTTCCTTGTGTCTATAGTGAACGGTGAAGTGATTTGAAAGTGGAATTGTGAAAGTTATTCTTTCGAAAGATTTAAATGATATTTACATTATGAGAATTGATATTCTTGATGAACTGAAAGTGATTGACAAATTATATGATGACTCACATGTGTTATTATACTTATTTCATCCTCTCATGATTATGATGATTTTCTTCGGGCTATGTGAGTCTTTCATATATCATGCATATTTCTTATAAATATTTATGATGATGATGTTTATAAAACTGCATACACCCCCATATACTGGGTTCCTTTCCATGGCACTAACCCACATCTTCAGATGTGGGCTGCATTTTCTCGGAATGTAGGTTTAGGTGCTCAGTCCCAAGTTCGACAGTGATTCTTTGGGCATGCTAATCTACATCCTCTGTTGTGGTGAGTCCTCATGTTCTGAGGACGTGATGTCTGATGTTGGTTTCACGGAATTGTTTACATTTGATAACTGAGTATGAGTCAGTTGGGGCATGTCTCAATGGCTCGCTGGTTTTATTGATTTTCTTAGAGGCTTGTTAGACTAGTATAGATGTTGGGAGTTGACTAATAAGTCGTATTTTGTTATCTTTCTGAAATCTTTTTTTTCTTGGATTATGATTACTCTGATGATATTTGAGGGTTATCTATGGAAACCCCGTTGATTTGTGCTGAATTGAATGAAAATGGCTAAAAGGGTTAGCTTGGGGCTACTCGTAGCCTTAAGCACCGTGTGACCCTTCGAAACCCATTTTGGGGCATTACAAACTTTGTCACGCCCCAAAATCCCATCGGGCCGGACTGGCACCCGAAGCCGAGAAGGCCCGGGAGAACCCGTTCAAATACCGTACTTTCACTTACATGTCACAAAAAAAATTTGGACAGCACTTCGTTGCATATAGAAGGATCTAATTACCTGTATCAGCACAACACGCACAAATATATATATATATAAGACTTGGCCGTCGGGGCCACCACATATACAGATATAACATCACTACATAAACTTCCATGACTTTACCCTTCCTTATGTCTACAAATCCTCTAGGATATACATGACATCACTAGGGTCGGGACAAACCCCCGCCCACACATGACTCTTGTACAATAACAAAACATAAGGAACCGACTCGGAAAGCTCCGAAGCAAACTGGAGCTCACCAACAATAGTTGTATGGCCTGGCTCCTACTTGTGTGGTGTATGAGCTGAGGTACCTGTGCCTGCAGCATGAAATGCAGGTCCCCATGGGGGACGTCAGTACGAAATATGTAC
Organism: Capsicum pubescens; assembly: GCA_030864215.1. NCBI lineage: Eukaryota > Viridiplantae > Streptophyta > Magnoliopsida > Solanales > Solanaceae > Capsicum > Capsicum pubescens. Next base: position 268,011,557 of record CM061538.1, read on the forward strand.
TGAGTATGTAAAGTTGTAGATAATCACATATGATATAGGAGCTCAATAGAAATCAGAAACAAGTGAATAAATCGTAATAGGAGTGGACCACACTTACTAGAACTTGTGACAACCTGTACATTGTATTTATTCAATCACTTTACCTTCGTTCTTATCGTCTTTGTAATCATTACTGTACTGTACTGTGACCATTAGGCTGCCTCCAGTACATATCAACTGGGATCGACCCATGCTAGGCTTATGCCCCTGGGATACCACCCATAAACACATAAATAGGGATCGACCCATGCTAGGCTTATGCCCCTGGGATACCACCCGATAAGAGAGAACTTCCATCACTTAGTTCAATTAATCTTTGAGATTGTTATTTCGGTCGCCACCACATTTTTGATACTTTGAAACAATGATACATCAATAGGAACCAAGTAATAGATCTTCTATATAATAACGATGTAATAAAGACTCATTGGTACATCAACAATGTGTTTCAGAATCATCAATATCACAACAATGAAATAGGAGCCTTTTGGTATATCAATGAAACATTTTGACACTTTATAGGATGGAAACAACTTCGTTGGTAACGTAGAACAATACATGTTTTTGGACAACCTCAGAATCTTACTTGATGGAACATTGGTGTTTTCATGCCAAAGAACATTGTTAGAGTATGCTTTACATACCTCGTCGTAGATTCGGATACCAATTCAACACAACCTCCCACCTTTACAAATCACTTATCTACAATGAAATGTTTGGCATCTAGTATTAGCAACCCAACACCACAATTCTCTTCCATAATTCCATACAACCAATATTTGCATAGCATTCCAAAAACCAACTTGAACAATAGGTTTATGTGTATATATATATATATAATCATCATTTCAATACCACATCATCAATACCACATCATCACACCAAATTCCTTCACAATTCAACATAATCCAACATCATTTCCCAATCATCTTTCAACAACAATCAAATAACATACTTCTTATGCTCACATGCATATATATATATACATATCCATATAAATAACACCAACATAATTTACATCCTTACCATAAAATGGCCCTTTTGATTTCGAAGTCCTGTTGGCACTAATAAGGGGTGCTTCTCGAAGCCCTCGAGACGGTAAACACAACTACGGAATCAATTTGGATTTTCTACGGTTGAATCACAAGATAATTGGAGTTGAAATTAGGCTAGGGTTTCTTATTTTCAATAATTTGATGATAATTATGGATATGAGACTAATTATATGTATATAATGACCAATTTTCGTCCATGAGGTGATGGAAAATGATCATATTGCCCTTAAAAATTTAAGTAAATCCGAATCTGTCCATGGTGGACTATTTTGACAGGCTAAAGTAAATCGGCCATAACTCTTTGCTCCGATATCGTATTTGGGTGAAATTGGTATCGTTGGAAAGATAATTCAAAGGTATTTCATTTCATATAAATTAGGCCACCCAGTTCTTCCTTTGCAAGGAGTTATGATCGTTTGAAGTTGACCCTAAAAAGCTGTTTTGAGAGGCTGAAGTAAAATGAGTATAACTCCTTACTCAGATGTTGGATTTGGATGAAACCAATTGAATTGGAAAGAAGACTCAAAGATCTTTATTTTGATATATTTTAGGTATCCCAGTTCATTATATTAAGGGAGTTATGATCGTTCAAAGTCGACCCAAAAAACTGGCAGGCCTCAGTAGTTTGTGTGCAGGAAATTTTCCTGCACATTTACTGTTCACAACATCCCGGCCACCGTTTTATAGTTTCGAACGTGCTCGATTATATCCGAAACTTATCCGTTTTTGGAAATATTTATATCGTTGGAAATCTTATTCAATAATCTTCGTATGGAACCATCGACGGGCAAATTCCGGTATAAATAAAGTCGATTCCTATACACATCTAATCAAATTATACACTTGAAACCATCTCAAAATAATCAATACTCTTACTTAAACTCATATATACCTAACTTAGGATCAATACATATACTCCAACACATATAACAATGGCTAATGCACGTAATTAAGTACGGGGTGTTACATCCTTCCCCCCTTAAGGACATTTGTCCTCGAATGTGAATGTAGTTATTTAGCCGAAACAAGTTCGAATTCATAATTGATATTCACATCATCATATAGATATTATGCATATGTAAAAACTTACTTGTTAGCGTACCAGTTCCACTCCTTGCACTTCTTTTTCACCTTTGAACAAATAAGGGTATTTCGATTTCATTGCTTCCTCCGCTTCCCATGTAATCTCTTCCCTTTGTTGATTTCTCCAAAGGACTTTCACCGATGCTACTTCTTTATTTCTCATCTTCTTAACTTGATGATCTAATATAGCAATAGGCATCTCCTCATAGGTAAGATTTTTTGTTACTTGCACATCTTCAGTGGAAGTAATAAGGGACGGATCTCCGATGCACTTTCGAAGCATCGATACATGAAATACTGGATGCACTGATGAGAGTTCCTGGGGTAGCTCTAATTCATAAGCAACTTGCCCACATCTTCGAATAATCTTATATGGGCCTATATATCGTGAACTCAACTTTCCTTTCTTGCCAAATCTCATCACCCCTTTCATTGGCGATACCTTCAAAAATACTCAATCGCCTAACGGAAATTCTAGCCCTCTTCTTCTACTATCCGCATATGACTTGTGTCGACTTTGGGCTGTTTTCAACCTTTGCTGAATCACCTTGACTTTTTCTATGGCTTGATACACAAGATCCGGTCCGAACATAAGAGTTTCACCCGCTTCGAACCATCCTATTGGTGATCTACACTTCCTCCCATATAAAGCTTCATATGGTGCCATTTTGATACTTGAATGATAGATATTATTGTAGGCAAACTCAATAAGAGGTAAATGATCATCCCAGCTGCCTTTAAAATCTATAACACATGCTCGTAGCATATCTTCAAGTGTTTGAATGGTGCGCTCTGCTTGTCCACCCGTCTGAGGGTGAAAATTTGTACTCAGATTCACTTGTGTTCCCAAACTCCGTTGGAAAGACTTCCAAAAGTTTGCGGTATATTGAGTTCCCCGATCCAATACAATAGAAGTTGGCACCCTATGTAATCGGACTATTTCTTTAACATACAGCTTCGAATATTCTTCAACTGTGTAAGTGGTCTTAACGGGTAAGAAATGTCCGGATTTAGTAAGCCTATCCACAATCACCCATATAGAATCAAATTTCCGAGCTATACGAGACAAACCTGTAAGAAAATCCATGTTGATCATGTCCCACTTCCAAATTGGAAGATCTATGCATTGCATATAGCCTCCGGGCTTTTGATGTTCCACTTTAACTCGTTGGCAATTTGGACATTCAGCTACAAATTCTGCGATGTTCCTTTTCATGTCATTCCACCAATACATATCTTTCAAATCTTGATACATTTTGGTTGATCCTGGATGAATGGAATACCTTGAAAAATGTGCCTCTGTCATAATCATCTTTCTTAGCCCGTCTACATCCGGCACACACAATCGGTTTTGGCACTGAAGTACTCCTTCTCGCGTAAGCTCAAATGCCTTGGTCGCACCACTCCGAACGTTCTCCTTAAGCTGTAATAAAATAGGATTTGCATCTTGCTTCTCTTTCACCTCAGCTACTAATGAGGATTCCGCGGCATTATGCACAATAAGCTCCTCGTTCGGAGTTTCGAGAAGACGAACTCCTAGACTAGCTAATTGATGAAGATCTTTAATCATCCCTTGCCTTTCTATAGGTGCCATCATAGCCTTACGACTCAACGCATCAGCTACTATATTCGCTTTCCCTGGGTGATACAAAATATCAACATCATAATCTTTTAATAGTTCCATCCACCTTCGCTGCCTCAGATTTAGATCCTTCTGACTGAAAATATATTGTAAGCTCTTGTGATCAGTATATATATCAACATGAACCCCATATAAATAGTGGCGCCATATTTTTAAAGCAATGATAACCGTTGCCAGCTCAAGATCATGTGTGGGGTAATTTTTCTCATGTGGCCTCAATTGCCTTGAGGCATATGCTATCACCTTACCATGCTGCATTAATACACATCCTAAACCAATTCTCGAAGCATCACAATACACTGTATACCCTTCTGTACCTTCTGGAAGTACCAACACAGGTGTAGAAGTCAACTTATTCTTCAATTCTTGGAAACTCTCCTCACACGCATCATTCCATTGGAACTTGGATGCTTTATGCGTTAGCTTGGTTAAGGGTGCTGAAATGGAAGAAAAGTCTTTAACAAACCTTCTATAATAACCGGTCAACCCGAGAAAACTACGAATCTCCGTAGGCGTTGTGGGCCTTGGACAGTTCTTCACAGCTTTTATCTTTTGAGCATCAACCTTTATCCCTTTACTAGATATAATATGACCCAAAAATGCCACCGACTTTAACCAAAACTCACATTTAGAGAACTTTGCATAAAGCTTACAATCACGAAGAGTCTGCAATGCCTGTCGTAAGTGATCGGCATGGTCCTCTTCTGATCTAGAATAAACTAGAATATCATCTATAAAAACTATCACAAATACATCCAGGAATGGCTTAAAAACCCTATTCATCAAATCCATAAAAGCTGCAGGTGCATTTGTTAGCCCAAATGACATAACTAGAAACTCATAATGACCATACAGTGTTCGGAAAGCTGTATTGGGTATATCCTTCTCTTTGACCCTCACTTGGTGGTAACCTGACCTCAAATCAATCTTAGAAAAGCACTTGGCGCCCTGTAACTGATCAAATAAATCATCAATTCTTGGGAGAGGATACTTATTCTTAATAGTCACCTTATTCAATTGTCGACAATCAATACACATCCTCAGCGATCCATCCTTTTTGCGTACAAATAACACTGGTGCTCCCCAAGGGGAAATACTAGGCCTAATGAATCCCTTTTCTAGCAAATCTTTCAATTGCTCTTTCAATTCTCGTAATTCTGTTGGGGCCATTCTATACGGAGGAATGGAGATTGGTTGGGTGCCTGGTATTACATCAATACCAAACTCTACTTCTCGTTCAGGAGGCAAACCTAGAAGATCTTCAGGAAATACATCAGAAAATTCATTTACCACCGGAACAGCGTGAAGAGTTGGTGGCTCCGCTTCTGTATCCCTTACTCTAACTAAATGATATATATATCCCTTGGAAATCATTCTTCTCGCCTTAAAATAAGAAATGAATCTACCTCTTGGCGCGCTAATTTCACCTTTCCATTCAAGGACTGATTCATTTGGAAAATGGAAATATACTTTTTTCGTGCAGCAATCAATTGTGGCATAACAAGACGCCAACCAGTCCATACCCATTATAACATCAAAATCTACCATTTCTAACTCCACAAGATCAGCCATCGTATCACGACCATAAACAGTTACTATGCAGTTTCGATAAACCCTTCTAGCTATAATAGATTCCCCGACCGGTGTGGACACTTCAAATGGCTTAACTAACAGTTCGGGTATTCTTTTGAACTTTCCAGCAACCAATGGAGTAACATAAGATAATGTAGAACCGAGATCAATTAAGGCATATAAATCGAATGAAAATATAGACAGCGTACCCGTAACCACATCTGGGGAAGCCTCTAAATTCTGTCGATCCGCTAGAGCATACGTACGATTTTGAGCCCCGCTAGAACTCGTGGCTCCTCTATCACCTCTAACACGACCCATTGGTTGTGCACCCATTCCTGAATAAGGCATCGATGATGATGATGCAACAAATAACCCCATAGGTCGTGTCATACCCCCTATGTCCCTTCGTGGGCATTCCCTCATCATATGCCCCGACATACCGCACCAAAAGCAAACATTGGTCCCCAGCCGACATGCGCCCAAATGATACCTTCCACATTTATTGCATGGCTCTCGAGGAGGTCTCGATTGGCTCATATTCCCTTACCCTTGGTAACCCACTGATCGCGAACTATGACCCTCACTTCTTTGCCCAAATTGACTGCCTCTGAACCCCTGATGCTGTGGTGGATCACTAGCTACAGAATAAGAAAATAATGGCCTAGGTGGTATAGCAGAAAATTGAGGTCTAAAACCTCCCTGTGGCGCCATAAACTGCCCTGTAGATCTAGCCCTCTTAGAAGATCCGCTTTCAAATTCCTGTGTTCTTCTTCTTTGCCTCTGATCTTCCATTTCTGTGCAAATGATTGGATCCTAGCTATATCCATGTCTTTATTCAGTGCAGCAATAGTACAATCCCTAACCAAATACGGATCCAATCCAACCACATACCGATGAACTCTGTCATCCATAGTAGCTATAACATTAAGAGAATATCTGCACAAAGAATTAAATCGAAGACTATACTCCCTCACACTTGTATTACCCTGCCAAAGATTTAAAAACTGATCCGCACGGGCCTGACGAGTCTCATATGGAAGGTAATGATCAATAAATGCCTCTTTGAACTCTTTCCAAGTAGCTGGGGGTGCATCAATGCCCCTTGATCGTTTCCAGTCTTCATACCAATATATAGCCTCACCTTTGAATCTATACGCGGCTAACTCCACTGTCTCTCTTCCCGATACATGCATCACCTCTAGGGCCCTTTGGATCTGATCAATAAAGTCCTGCGGATCTTCATTAAGATTGGATCCGGTAAAATTAGGCGGATCCATCTTAAGAAAATCTTGCGTCCGAAGACTAGCCGCCCTATCAGTACCGCTAGAACCCGTGGCAGGAATAGCTTTCCCTTGGACTTGCCCAGCAACTATACGAGTCAAAAGTTGCACTGCATTTCTAAGATCTTGATCAACAGCATTAATAGGTGGCTCTGGGGATATAGTTCTCCTCCCCCTTATTTCTTCCGGACTGGGGGAAGTTTCTGATGCATGCTCAGCTGGAGCCTCACTTTGATTAGCTGGTATAGTGGGTGACTTACTAGTCCCCTCTCCGGCAGCCACATCTATTTGCTTACCAGTATTCTTGCTTCTGGTAACCGGCATCATTACTATAATAAGAGAAACAAATGGATTCAGTGGTCAACTATGACTTCATATACAATATAAGCTCTATCGCACGATCTAAGACATGAAGAAAAAAAACAATTCCTAAATGTCCATAGCCTCCTGTTTATAGATGTGGTGCACAACACACCGATAAACAAGACTCTACGTAGACACGGCTTTGTAGACTCACTAGGACGAACTGCTCGGATACCACTTTTGTCACGCCCCAAAATCCCATCGGGCCGGACTGGCACCCGAAGCCGAGAAGGCCCGGGAGAACCCGTTCAAATACCGTACTTTCACTTACATGTCACAAAAAAAATTTGGACAGCACTTCGTTGCATATAGAAGGATCTAATTACCTGTATCAGCACAACACGCACAAATATATATATATATAATACTTGGCCGTCGGGGCCACCACATATACAGATATAACATCACTATATAAACTTTCATGACTTTACCCTTCCTTATGTCTACAAAGCCTCTAGGATATACATGACATAACTAGGGTCGGGATAAACCCTCGCCCACACATGACTCTTGTACAATAACAAAACATAAGGAACCGACTCGGAAAGCTCCGAAGCAAATTGGAGCTCACCAACAATAGCTGTATGGCCTGGCTCCTACTTGTGCGGTGTATGAGCTGAGATACCTGTGCCTGCAGCATGAAATGCAGGTCCCCGTGGGGGACGTCAGTACGAAATATGTACTGAGTATGTAAAGTTGTAGATAATCACATATGATATAGGAGCTCAATAGAAATCAGAAACAAGTGAATAAATCGTAATAGGAGTGGACCACACTTACTAGAACTTGTGACAACCTGTACATTGTATTTATTCAATCACTTTACCTTCGTTCTTATCGTCTTTGTAATCATTACTGTACTGTACTGTGACCATTAGGCTGCCTCCAGTACATATCAACTGGGATCGACCCATTCTAGGCTTATGCCCCTGGGATACCACCCATAAACACATAAATAGGGATCGACCCATGCTAGGCTTATGCCCCTGGGATACCACCCGATAAGAGAGAACTTCCATCACTTAGTTCAATTAATCTTTGAGATTGTTATTTCGGTCGCCACCACATTTTTGATACTTTGAAACAATGATACATCAATAGGAACCAAGTAATAGATCTTCTATACAATAACGATGTAATAAAGACTCATTGGTACATCAACAATGTGTTTCAGAATCATCAATATCACAACAATGAAATAGGAGCCTTTTGGTATATCAATGAAACATTTTGACACTTTATAGGATGGAAACAACTTCGTTGGTAACGTAGAACAATACATGTTTTTGGACAACCTCGGAATCTTACTTGATGGAACATTGGTGTTTTCATGCCAAAGAACATTGTTAGAGTATGCTTTACATACCTCGTCGTAGATTCGGATACCAATTCAACACAACCTCCCGCCTTTACAAATCACTTATCTACAATGAAATGTTTGGCATCTAGTATTAGCAACCCAACACCACAATTCTCTTCCATAATTCCATACAACCAATATTTGCATAGCATTCCAAAAACCAACTTGAACAATAGGTTTATGTGTATATATATATATATAATCATCATTTCAATACCACATCATCAATACCACATCATCACACCAAATTCCTTCACAATTCAACATAATCCAACATCATTTCCCAATCATCTTTCAACAACAATCAAATAACATACTTCTTATGCTCACATGCATATATATATATATACATATCCATATAAATAACACCAACATAATTTACATCCTTACCATAAAATGGACCTTTTGATTTCGAAGTCCTGTTGGCACTAATAAGGGGTGCTTCTCGAAGCCCTCGAGACGGTAAACACAACTACGGAATCAATTTGGATTTTCTACGGTTGAATCACAAGATAATTGGAGTTGAAATTAGGCTAGGGTTTCTTATTTTCAATAATTTGATGATAATTATGGATATGAGACTAATTATATGTATATAATGACCAATTTTCGTCCATGAGGTGATGGAAAATGACCATATTGCCCTTAAAAATTTAAGCAAATCCGAATCTGTCCATGGTGGACTGTTTTGACAGGCTAAAGTAAATCGGCCATAACTCTTTGCTCCGATATCGTATTTGGGTGAAATTGGTATCGTTGGAAAGATAATTCAAAGGGATTTCATTTCATATACAGTAGGCCACCCAGTTCGTCCTTTACAAGGTGTTATGATCGTTTGAAGTTGACCCTAAAAAGCTGTTTTGAGAGGCTGAAGTAAAATGAGTATAACTCCTTACTCAGATGTTGGATTTGGATGAAACCAATTGCATTGGAAAGAAGACTCAAAGATCTTTATTTTGATAGGTGGTAGGTATCCCAGTTCATTATATTAACGGAGTTATGATCGTTCAAAGTCGACCCAAAAAACTGGCATGCCTCAGTAGTTTGTGTGCAGGAAATTTTCCTGCACATTTACTGTTCACAACATCCCGGCCACCGTTTTATAGTTTCGAACGTGCTCGATTATATCCGAATCTTATCCGTTTTTGGAAATATTTATATCGTTGGAAAGCTTATTCAATAACCTTCGTATGGAACCATCGACGGGCAAATTCCGGTATAAATAAAGTCGATTCCTATACACATATAATCAAACTAAGGGTGTCTAACGGGCCGGGCCAGGCCAACCCGGAACCGGCCCTCCCATTTTACCCGGGTTCCGGGCCGGTGACGGGCTGGGTTTGGGGTTAACCGGGCAGGGTCGGGTCGGGCCAAACAGTAAAAAAATTAAAACCCACCCGAACCCGGCCCACTTAACCCAATCCGGTCAAACCCACCAAGACCCGATCAAACCCGGTTAAAACCCGATCAAACCCGTTTAAAAAATAAATAAAAAATCCAATATACACTATATACACTCCAATATACACTATATACACTCCAATATACAATATATATTTTTTAAAAAATATATAAAGTATAAACAATTACACATATATACGTACCATTCAATATATAATTATATATGACTATACGTACTACTTGAAATAAAATATATGCTATAATAGTATAATATATATATATACACTACAATATATATATATACTAATTTATAAAACATATACACATGTATACGTTAAATATATACTACTTTAGAAGATATATACACATATATATGCACCATTCAATATATATGTACTACTTTAAATAAAATATATACTACAGTATAGTGATATACATATATATATATACAACAATATGTATATATATATAGTTACATACTAATTTATAAAACATATACACTTGTATACTTTAAAGATATACGTCTATAGAAGATATATACACATATATACGCACCATTCAATATATATGTACTACTTTAAAAAAAGTATATACTACAATATATATACTAATTTATAAAACATAAAGTAATGTATACGTTAAATATACACGTCTATAGAAGATCTATTCACATATATACACTCTATTCTATGTATATGTAATACTTTAAATGAGATATATACAATATATATACATTACAATATATATTTGTATAGTTATATACTAATTTATAAAATATATACACATGTATACGTTAAATATACACGTCTATAGAAGATCCATTCACTCTATTCTATGTATATGTAATACTTTAAATGAAATATACTATAATGTATATACATTACAATATATATTTGTATAGTTATATACTAATTTATAAAACATATACACATGTATACATTAAATATACACTTCTATAGAAGATATATACACGTGTATACGCACCATTAAATGTATATATACTACTACTTATAAAATATACTACATTATATATTCATTACAATATGTATAGATATACTTATATACTAATTTATAAAACATATACACATGTATACGTTAACTATACACTTCTATAGAAGATATATGCACAAATATACAAAACATATGCTACTTAATATAATAAATTAATAATATTTGGTAGTAAATTAATAATATATTAGAAGTAAGTTTTTAATTTAAAGTAGAAAACTAGAAATTCAATTTAAAATTTTAAATCGTTAAATAAAAAAAATAAAAAACAACGACTAGGGAGTGAATGAATTTGGGGAATTTTATTGATTGCAAAATGATCCAAAATTTATAATTTACATGAATGAAAAATCTATAAATTATGCATCATTTTTTCCAACTCATTCATGTTAATATTAATGGGAACTTGCATAGGATAATCGAAGTTAACGGGGGCAAAATCATGCATTGGACTAGATTCTGCGGAGTTCTCCCGTGAAGTCATAATTTCTTCAAGTTTCAGCTCGTCGCTCGGCTCCGGTTCCATTCCTTGGTTTCTTCTTTCCGCTCTAATCCAATCTCTGAGGCAAACTAGAACATTCATTGCATTGCTTCCCAATGAGTGTCGGTTGTCTCCAAGCTGTTGTCGTCCCTGACTAAAGGCGCTCTCTGATGCAACGGTTGGCATTGGAACATTCAAGATATCTCTAGCTAATCTTGAAAGCACAGGATATTGTGATTCATTATTCCTCCACCAATCCAGCGTGTTGATCCGTCGTCTGCGATCCTCTGGTGCCGTCCGAAGATAATATTTCAGCTCTTCTCGATAAGTTGATGTGTAAGTTCTCTCATCAACACTGTTCCAACAATTTAAATCATAAAACGAATCAGAAAAACCACTATGTGCCGGCCTTTTAGAAGATGATGGCTCCTCGGGAGGATGAGGAGCGACAGTTGGAGTGATATTTGTAGGTAAGGCTGAATCAAATAAATCAGCATAGTGATTATATAATTTTTCTATATAATCCTTTGCATCAGCCGTAGCCGTCCACAAATCAGGCTGTACTTGTTCAGAATCATGGTTAGTATTTATTTCTAAGTTAGTATAAATAAGAGTACTAAAGTGACACATATGATTATATTTCATGCACGGATTTAGCATAGCACCAACCAAGTAAATAGGGGGAATCGAGAAAAAATATTTTTTAAATTTCGTAAACATGGCGCCAACAGCTTCTTTATAACCTTCTTTATTTTTATATTGTTGGAGCAAACCAGAAATATCGGCTATATATGCCAAAATATTACAAACAGTAGGATAGTAAGCACCGGAAAATTCAACCGTAGCTACATAAAATTTTTCTAAAAACTTAACAAGATCATTAATTACAACCCAATCAGAATTATGTAGCATGCAATTAGCAGAATCAGCAAATGAACCGCAATGTTGGTTAAAAGCTAGTGTAATAGGAATTCTATATTTATAACAAGTTTTTAGAAATTCATACGTAGAATTCCATCTAGTATCAATTTCCTCAGGCATCAAAATCGGTGTAAGTCCATTTTCTTGACATTTAAGTTAAAATTCTCTAATTCTCGATCTACGATTATTTCCTTGAATAAAACCAACGGCAAGACGAATTTTTTCAATATAAAGCTCAAAAAACTCAAGACCATCTTTTACAATTAAATTATATATATGACATGCACACTTAATATGAAAAATTTTAGGCAAGGGTGGAGATAGCGTAGATTTTATTTTTGTTATAGCAGTCTTGTTGTTAGAAGCATTATCAAAAGCAATACATAAAATTTTATTTTCTATACCATAATATCCGACAATTTTAACAATAGAATCAGCAATAAATTGTCCAGTATGTTTACGATCTTCATCATATAAAAAAGCAAGAATACGTTTTTGCATCACGAAATTACTATCCATCCAATGACAAGTAACGGTTAAATAATCATTTTTATTTACAGCACGACCAAGATCAGAAGTTAGGGACAATCTACATTGAATATTTTTTAACAATGTTGATAAATAAAAACAATATTGTGAATGAAGTCTAAAAATATCAGACCGACAAGTAGTTCTAGGAATACCATTAAACATAGGATTATAAATTGCTTGTATATAACAAATAAAAGCATCAGAAGAAGGAAAACTAAAAGGCAAACAACCCACAGCTACCATTTTAGCTATTTCTTCCCTGTCCCTCAATTTATTATACTTTTTCGCTACTTGACCGGTTGTTGGGTCCATTCTAGTTTGCGTTGACCCACCAACATCCCCACCACCTTTTGCAATATTTAACTCTCCTTTGTGATCTTCAGCTATATGTCTCGTTAACGTACCCGTACCCCCTTACTTGCCTCCACTTCTATGCTTATATATTTGTTGACAAATATTGCACTGCACCTCAATATCTGATATACGTTCAAAAAATTGTCATGCAATACTAGTTCTTTTATGAGGTTTTGGGGCACTGGGAGGACGGGAAGGGAGATTAACTGATTCAGATCTAACGTTAGCATCTCCTACTGCGGGTGTTTCAGCAATATTTTGATTATCTTCGTCTAAATTAACTGCATCTACTTCATTTTCTTCTTCTATACCGTAATTTTCCTGAGCTTCTACATAATCCATATCGTGAGCACCTACACCTATTTCTTCCTCAAAAGGTGTACCAAGCGGTACCGGAGGCGAAGGCACACGGGTATATCTATTACTTGAACTACCTCTACCGCTAGTAATTCACTTTTTACTACCACTACCGCTTCCGGGACAAAAAAATTTAACACCTTTAGCAGCGAGGTTTTTTAATTTATCCATAATATAGATTAAATTAAACTAAAAATATTCAAAATACACAAATATAATAAAATTAAATATTAAACAATTAATACAATAAATAAAAATTAAACGTAAGAGATGGAACGACAATACCAAATTTTGGAAGTATCCGAAGATTGCGACTTTAGAAACTTCCGCTCGTACTTTGTAAACGAAAATTAAAAAATTAAAGTGAACACTTTAAGAAATTAAATATATTGAATATTAGAGAATTGAGAATTGAGATTTGAGAGAGAATGAGATTTGAGAGAGTGAAAAATGATTTGAAGTTGTAGGGTATTTATAGATTTTTTTGGGGGATTAAAAAATATTTTTTAAAGTTTTTTTTTTTATTAAATGGGCCCAAACTAGCCGTTTGGACCCAAAAATGGCTATATAGCCGTTGGGCCAACGACTAGTTTGGCCCAAAAAAAAAAAAAAATCTGGGTCGGGCCGGGCCGGTTAACCGGCGGGCCTGGACCGGGCTTGATACGGGCCGGGTTAACCGGGCCCATTTTAACAAAAAAACCAGCTCGGGACCCGGAACCCTAAAGCCCTAGGGCTTACCGGGCCGGGTTAGCTAATCGGGTCGTGTAGGGCCGGGTCAGCCCGGCCCGTTTGACACCCTTAAATCAAACTATACACTTGAAACCATCTCAAAATAATCAATACTCATACTTAAACTCATATATACCTAACTTAGGATCAATACATATACTCCAACACATATAACAATGGCTAGTGCACGTAATTAAGTACGGGGTGTTACAAACTTGGTATCAGAGCCTAAGGTTTTAAGGTGTCCTAGGGAGTCTGACAAGACGCGTTAAGTAGAGTCTTGATCATCGGTGTGAGCAAGAGGCTATGAGACGTTTTAGGAAAAGTGTGATTATTTCTTTCAGAAGTCTATCGTGCTTAAAGTGTCTCTCTCTAGTATTAATTCGTGCTCTCCTCTTTCAAAAATACGCCTCCACGTCGAGCTAGAAGAAATAATGATGGTCAACAACCTCAACCCGCTGACCCATTGAATGAAAACGTGTCTCATACTGAATTTTGGGCAACCTTTCAGGCGCTGGCCTAAGCTGTTACTGCAAATGTTCAGGCCAACCCGGCCCCGGCTTCACAGCAGCAAGGAGATGATTCAGCTGCTGCCAGGATCTGTGACTTCATGCGGATGAATCCACCAGAATTCTATGGGTCCAAGTCTGATGGGGATCCACGGTTGTTTTTACAGGAGGTGCGGAAGATTATTGAGGTGATGCATGTATCTGAGGAACATAGTGTGGAGTTGGCTGCGTATAGGTTGAAAGACCTTGCTTATGACTGGGTTGTTGGTTGGAGGAAATGTAGAGGTGAGGGAGTTATACCTACAACTTGGCAAGAGTTCCAGGATGCATTCCTGGATAAGTTTTTTCCTTTGGAGATGAGGGAGGCGAAGGTGGAAGAGTTTATGAACCTGCGACAGGGCTCTATGACTGTTAGGGAGTACTGTCTAAAGTTCAATCAGTTGGCCAAGTATGCTCCTGACTTAGTGACTGATAATCGGGCTAGTATGAGTAAGTTTGTGACTGAAGTGTCTAGTTATGTGGTTAAGGAGTGTAGGTCTGCTATGCTGAATAGTGAGATGAATCTTTCTAGGCTGATGACTCATGCCCAACAGATTGAGACAGACAGAGTTAAGGAGAGAGATAGAACGAGAGGGAATAAGAGAGCTAGGTCCGAGAAGCACGGACAAGGTCGGACTAGATCGCAGGGAGGGATTTACCCTCAGTATCAGGATCGTTCATCTATGCCAGCACCGTCATCTGCTAGTGCTCCCGTGCCTAGAGGTAGGCAGGAGCAAGGTAGCAAGTCTTATGCATCCAGGTTCCAGTACAGTGTTGGCAGTAAGCCAAAATATCCTCCGTGTCCTAAGTGTGGTAGGACTCATTCGGGTGAGTGTTGGGGTGAGAAGAGGGGTTGTTTCCGGTGTGGTGACATGGGTCACAAAGTTAGAGATTGTCCACAGGATGGACAAGGGCATTGTGATTATCGCCCTCAGACTCAGACTGTCAGTGCTCCAGTTCCAGCGACTCGTCCAGCCCCAGCTCAGGGCGCCTCTTCTAGCAATGCTGGCGGTCAGCGCCAGAATAGATTCTATGCTTTACCATCTCACCAGGAACAGGAGGACTCTCCCGATGTTGTTACTGGTATGTTTCGTATATTTCAGTTTGATATATATGCCTTGTTGGATCCTGGATCCAGTTTCTCATATGTTACACCTTTGATTGCTGTGAACTTTGAAATGAGTCCTGAAATTATTCCTGAGCCTATCCTAGTTTCTACCCCAGTGGGTGATTCGATTGTTGCCCAGAAAGTGTATAAAAAGTGTCCTGTTACCATTCTTCATAGAGTCTTGTTGGTTGATCTGATTGAGTTAGACATGGTAGATTTTGATATAATTATGGGTATGGACTGGTTGTATTCTTCTTATGCCTCTATTGATTGTCGGACCCGAATGGCCAAGTTTCAGTTTCCGGGTGCATCCGTGTTTGAGTGGTCTGGGAATTCTGTGTCACCCAAGAGTCATTTTATCTCTTACCTCAAAGCTAGAAAGTTTATTTCCAAGGGGTGTATTTACCATTTGGTTAGAGTTAAAGACACTAAGTCTGAGACTCCAACTCTCTAGTCTGTTAACGTCGTCAATGAGTTTTCTGATGTCTTTTCGGATGATCTCCCAGGGATACCTCCTGATAGAGAGATAGAGTTCGGGATTGATCTTCTTCCCGATACTCAGCCCATTTCTATTCCTCCTTACTGCATGGCCCCTGTAGAACTTAAGGAGTTGAAAGAGCAACTCAAAGATCTACCAGATAAGGGTTTCATAAGGCCCAGTATTTCTTCTTGGGGCTCTCCTGTGTTGTTTGTAAGAAAGAAAGATGGTTCTTTGCGTATGTGCATTGATTACCACCAATTGAATAAAGTCACTGTCAAAAATAAGTATCCCCTTCCGAGAATAGATGATTTGTTTGATCAGTTGCAAGGTGCAAGTTACTTTTCCAAGATAGACCTTCATTCAAGCTATCATCAACTCAAGGTTAAGGAGTGTGACATCCTGAAAACCACTTTCCAAACTCGTTATGGTCACTTTGAGTTTTTTGTTATGTCTTTCGGGTTAGCTAATGCCCAGCAGCTTTCATGGAACTCATGAATCGAGTGTTCAGACCATATATGCATATGTTTGTCATAGTGTTTATAGATGACATACTGGTGTACTCTCGTAGTGAGGGTGAACATTTCGATCATCTCCGAATTGTCTTGCAAACCCTTAGAAACCACAAATTGTTTGCCAAATTCAGTAAGTGTGAGTTTTGGCTAAGGTCAGTTGCTTTTTTGGGTCACATCATTTCTTCCGAAGGTATTAGAGTTGATCCCTAAAAGACTAAAGCTGTTAGAAATGGGCCTAGACCTATTTCTCCGATTGATATCCGAAGTTTCTTGGGTCTAGCTGGCTATTACCGCCGTTTTGTTGAGGGTTTCTCCTCTATAGCGTCTCCTATGACTCGGTTGACCCAAAAGAAAATGAAGTTCTTGTGGTTCGAATCTTGTGAGAAGAGTTTCAGGAGTTGAAGACTCGACTCACTTCAGCCCCTGTTTTGACTTTGCCTGATGGTGTTGATGGTTTTGGGTATACTGTTATGCTTTGAGAGTAGGGTTGGGTTGCGTATTGATGCAGAAGGGTAAGGTGATAGCTTATGCTTCTAGACAATTGAAACCCCATGAGAAAAATTACCCCACCCATGATCTTGAGTTAGCTGCTGTTGTGTTTGCTCTGAAAATCTGGAGACACTATTTGTATGGTGTCCATGTTGATATTTTCACTGATCATAAGAGCCTACAGTATGTATTTACCCAGAGAGAATTGAATCTTAGGCAGAGACGATGGTTAGAATTGTTAAAAGACTATGATATGAGTGTACTGTACCATCCGAGCAAGGCCAATGTTGTTGCGAATGCCCTAAGTAGAGTGTCCATGGGTAGTGTTTCGCATGTGGTAGAAGTTAAGAAAGAGTTGGCTCGTGATGTGCATCGTTTGGCTAGATTGCGGGTTCGGTTGTTTGACTCTGCTGAAGGTAGTATAGGGGTTCAGAGTAGTTCCGAACCCTCCTTGGTTTCGGAAGTGAAGGAGAAGCAAGACTTAGATGTTTGTTTGGTCAGACTGAAGGAGTCAGTCAAGGACCAAAAGGTAGAGGTTTTCTCCCAAGGGGGATATGGTGTGTTGAGATTTCAGGGTAGACTGTGTGTTACGAATCTTGATGATCTGAGACAGAGAGTTATGGCTGAAGTGCACGGGGCGCGATATTCTATTCATCCTGGTGCTACCAAGATGTACCGCGACTTGCGGGAAATCTATTGGTGGAGTGGCATGAAGAAAGATATAGCAGTGTTTGTAGCTAAGTGTGCAACATGCCAACAGGTTAAGGTTGAACACCAAAGACTTGGTGGTATGATGCAAGAGTTTAGTATTCCCGCCTGGAAGTGGGAAGAGATAAATATGGATTTCGTGATTGGTTTACCTTCTTCCCGACGCCATCATGATTCCATTTGGGTTGTGGTTGATAGATTGACTAAGTCTGCACATTTCTTGCCTGTGCACACTTCTTATACTGCTGAGGATTATACTAGATTGTATATCCGAGAGTAAGTCATACTGCATGGAGTTCCCTTGTCTATCATTTCGAATAGGGGTACTCAGTTCACTTCGTAATTTTGGAAAGCTTTTCAGAAGGGTTTTGGTACCCAAGTGCTTTTGAGTTATGCTTTTCATCCGCAGACCGAAGGTCAGGCTGAGCGAACCATCCAGACCTTAGAATATTAATTGAGAGCTTGTGCACTTGACTTTAAGGGAAGTTGGGATAATCACTTACCGTTGATAGAGTTTGCTTACAATAACAGTTTCCACTCTAGTATTGGCATGGCTCTATTTGAGGCCTTGTATGGGAGGAAGTGTAGATCACCCATAGGTTGGTTCGAGGTGGGTGAAGGGGTTGTGAGTGGTCCTGATTCGGTATTTGAGGCTATGGAAAAAGTTAAGTTGATTAGGGAAAGGTTGAAAACTATGCAGAGTCGTCAGAAGTCGTATGCGGATGTTAGAAGAAGAGACCTTGAGTTTGAAGTTGGTGACCTTGTGTATCTGAAAATTTCACCCATGAAAGGGGTGAAGAGATTCGAAAAGAAGGGGAAGCTTAGTCCCCGTTATGTTGGTCCTTACAGAATTCTTAGCCGTGTTGGTAAGGTAGCTTATGAGGTAAAGTTGCCTTCCGAGTTGTCCTCTGTTCATCCAATATTCCATGTCTCCATGCTTAGAAAGCATATTAGCGATGCTGTGGTAGTGGATTCTTCTGTGAGTGCTGACATTCAAGAAAATCTTTCTTTTGATGAGATTCCTGTTGAGATTCTTGATTTCAGTGTCCGAAGACTAAGGAACAAAGAAGTTCCCTTGGTCAAGGTGTTGTGGCGAAACCAATCTATTGATGGTGAAATTTGGGAAACTGAGGCAGATATGCGAGCCAAGTACCCGCACCTATTTTCTGCAAACTCCGATCAAGTCGAAGGTACCGTTCTTTCCTAAATCATGCACTTTTGATAAAAGTAGCAGCAATTCAGCTGTCATTTATTATGCGTTCAGCTGTAGTCTCTTGAATTTATGCATTCTATGTTACATTCGGAGTGAGAAACGATGTGGTGATGAGTCTGACGAATGGTTTCAGCTGTATGCTCTATTCCCTATCTAATCTTGGCATGTCTAGCGTCATTCGGGGACGAATGTTCCCAAGGAGGAGATAATGTAAGACCCCAAAAATTTTCCGTGTTGATGAAGTCTTTGAAATGGGCTAAGAGTGCTAAAACATCAAAATTTGACTAAGTGTTTAGCTTTGTTTCCACACTTAGTTTTATTTTGAGCATTGAATCTTCGATGAATTATTTCGTGACCTTCCCGATCTTCGTTTTTCAAAATTCTTATTGCGTTGCGATGGGGCAAAGTCGTAGGATGATCCGGGTAAGTTTCGAATTTTTTAGACGAGCTTAAGACCATGTTTAGGTGAGCAATCCAGTGAGGGGTCGCAATGGCTATCGTGAGGGGAGCCTGGCGTAACTAGGGGTCGCGACGCGATGCCCATTCCGTGCAGTAGTATTTTATCCAGTTTTTAAGGGTAGAAGGGTCTTTTCCCATCCCAATCCACCCCAAAACACAGGATTAAAGTTCTGAAGAAGCACATTATGCTATGAACGTCAAAACCTCTCAACAAAAGTTCCCTTAGGGTTTTTATATAAAAACCTCCATAACAAACGATTCAACCGTGGGAAACTTGATATTTTTGCATAATCAGAATCCTTATCGCAAGGGCTTCTTGGGGAACCCAAAATTTCGTGAATATCACTTCGTGTCTCGGAAACTCATTCCTAAGGTTCATCTTTGAGGTGTATAGGGGTTTTCAACAAGAGCACTCTTTCGTTCTTGTGCCCAAAAGTAATTTTCTTTACGAAGACATAATTTTTACTTGATTATTATGATTTTGAATCATGAACTCATATTCTATGATGATTCTTATGAAATTTTAATGTCTATGATTTTGAAAGATGGATTTACATGTGTGGTGATATAAAGCATGAATCTTGAACGATATTTATCATGATTTTAATATTTGGGTCTTGAACCCCATTTGAAATTGTGTCTTTGAGAAAATATGTGTTATAAGCACGTTGATGTTGAATATTTGAGATGTTTTGAATGATTTGACCTTTTGGTCTTAATGGTGTCGCTTTGAACTCGAATGTGAAAGAAATCCACAACGTGGTTGATTATGATAAATGGGTAGCATGATGGCTCCCGATGTATACTTATTTATTGATGAAAGTTGTTTTGTTGTGGATTGTCTTTGAAATGATCTGAGCTAAGTCCGGAAGTACTCTTTAGCATTGAGTGGGAGGTATAAAGTGACCTTACTTCCCTAGAACTACGTGCCCCCATAGGACGTGAGCCTGAGGCTGATTTATATAGTGATCACTAGTGTTTTTGGATTGATATTGGAAGTCCTACTCCGATGGCAAGGATAGGACGTCTCTCCCCAACGTGGGTTGTACGTTGGACTCCATGTAGCTCACATGGTTTATGTCGGTTATAGGATCTCCCAGTGTGTGTGTGTTTCCTTGTGTCTATGGTGAACGGTGAAGTGATTTGAAAGTGGAATTGTGAAAGTTATTCTTTCGAAAGATTTAAATGATATTTACATTATGAGAATTGATATTCTTGATGAACTGAAAGTGATTGACAAATTATATGATGACTCACATGTGTTATTATACTTATTTCATCCTCTCATGATTATGATGATTTTCTTCGGGCTATGTGATTCTTTCATATATCATGCATATTTCTTATAAATATTTATGATTATGAGTTTATAAAACTGCATACACCCCCATATACTCGGTTCCTTTCCATGGTACTGACCCACATCTTCGGATGTGGGCTGCATTTTCTCGGAATGTAGGTTCAGGTGCTCAGTCCCAAGTTCGACAGTGATTCTTTGGGCACGTTGTTCTACATCCTCTGTTGTGGTGAGTCCTCATGTTCCGAGGACGTGATGTCTGATGTTGGTTTCACAGAATTGTTTACATTTGATAACTGAGTATGAGTCAGTTGGGGCATGTCCCAATGGCTCCCTGGTTTTATTGATTTTCTTAGAGGCTTGTCAGACTAGTATAGATGTTGGGAGTTGACTAATAAGTCGGATTTTGTTATCTTTCTGAAATCTTTTTATTCTTGGATTATGATTACTCTGATGATATTTGAGGGTTATTTATGGAAACCCCGTTGATTTGTGTTGAATTGAATAAAAATGGCTAAAAGGGTTAGCTTGGGGCTACTCGTAGCCTCAAGCACCGTGTGACGCTCCGGGACCCGTTTTCGGGGCGTTACAATTATCGTATTTTCATTGATATCCGGATGTTAGGACTTATGAACCAAAAACCTACATGCTTTGCTATTTTTAGCATATCCTATGAATACGCAGTCCACCGTCTTAGGTCCTATCCTTACTCTTTTAGGCATAGGAACTTGGACCTTCGCTAGACACCCCCACACTTTGAAATATTTTAAGTTGGGTTTTCTTTCTTTCTATTTTTCATATGAAATTGATTGTGTCTTACTATGAGGCACTGTATTGAGTATTCGGTTAGCCGTAAGGATAGCTTTCCCCCACAAGTTTTGCGGTAAACCTGAACTTATAAGTAAGGCATTCATTATTTTCTTTGAGGTTAGATTTTTCCTTTCCGCAATTCAATTAGATTGAGGTGAATACGGGGTTGTAGTTTGATGGAAAATTTTATTCTCTACACATATTTTCACAAAGGGAGATTCATATTCTCCGCCCCTATCACTTCTTATCATTTTGATATTTTTCTCTAACTGATTTTCAACTTCAAATTTATATTGCCTAAACGCAGCTATTGCTTCATCCTTAGTATTTAGCAAATAGACATAACAATATCTAGTGCAATCGTCGATAAAAGTTATAAAATACTTTTTTTCACCACGAGATGGTGTTGACTTCATATTATAAATGCAAGTGTAGATTAAGTCTAAGGGATTGGAATTCCTTTCAACGGACTTATACGGATGCTTAGCATACTTTGATTCCACACACGTTTGACATTTTGATTTATTGCACTCAAAGTTTGGAAAAACTTCTAAGTTAATCAGTTTTTCCAATGTTTTGTAATTAACATAGCCTAACCATTCATGCCATAAATCATAAGACTCAAGCAAGTAAGAAGAAACTGAACTTTTATTGATTTCAATATTTATTACATTCATTTTAAATAGACCCTCATTGAGGTAGCCTTTTACTACATACACTTCTCCTTTACTAAGTAGAACTTTTTCGGATACAAATACACATTTAAATTTGTTCTTGTCTAGAAGTGATACAGTAATCAAGTTATTTCTTAACTCCGGTACATACAGGACATTGTAGACACCTAATTTTGTCCCTCCTCGATATTATTTTTATTCATTTTACCTTATCTTACCGTGTACCCTCATTCATGTTATTATACCCCCACAAAATACAAAAATAATAATAACAAACCTCTAACCAACTTTACACCTCATCTTAATAACCTACTTATCCCACCTCCCACATTTTATTCTTTTTCCATAACAAAATGGGGCCCACAGGGAATACAATATAGATACATGGATAATTCCCAAACCAAAAAAAAACACCTGGACACAAAAGAAAAAAGAGAACCCACTGGAAAATGCTTTTGCTCTCCAAAAAAAAACATCATTCACATATACACCAGCACAAGACAAAAAAGGGGGGACCTTCACTCACGATTCACACACTTACTCACAATTCCATGGATCCTCACCAAAAATAGAACAAACACACGCCATTGCTTTCCCTTTGTCTTCTTCAAGATCACTCAACACACATATAGAAATATTATACACCACAAAACAGAGAACAATTCATACTCATCCTTACGCAATAGTCATACACGCACCCTCCTCCATTTTTTATCATCACTCGACCATACTCGCACAATACATAAATAGAGAGAGAGAGAGATGACAGGAGGATGATGTGAGAGGAGAGATCAAGTAGGTTGGCCGGAGAGATCGAAAGGTTCAAAAAAAAATGGAGAATTAAGGACTGACAGAAGGAAAATTTAGGACCAAAACAGGAAGATCGAGAAGAGAGAGTTGAGATCGAGAGAGAGGAGAGTAATACGGAGATGAGGGAACACAATTCTTCGTGGTTTGGTTAATGTCCCGGCGATGGGTTCACCAGAAAATATGTCACAGTCGTATTCCTTCTTCTTTTTCGGTAATCGGAGCTTGTCGGAGCTACGACTATAGAGAGCAGTTAAGCAAACCCCGATTTTACTTTCGATTCCGTCCAAGTTTGTTGAAATATGTTCCGAGTTGGGGTTCATATTTGAGGTTCAAATCGAGGTATTTCGGCGTCGCTTCGTCAAGCAATTCAATTGAAATAAAACGTCAAATTTGAGGTCCAAATTTTCAACTCTATCTCTTTATATTACTATCTTATTATGGAGTTGATGTTTTGATGTTGTGGATTGCATGATTCATGTTGGGTTGGTGATATATTTTGATAGTGTGTTTGAGAAATTTTAATCATTGTGATTATGACTTTGATTGCTTGATTTTACGTTAACATTGATTAATCATGTGATTGGGAATAATTTGGGGGAATTGATAATCGAATAAGTTAAAATATTGTTATGTTGGTTCGTTGATGTTGTTGATTGTGATAGTACCATGATAGGTCGTGCTGGTAGGCAAACGGTAGGCTCGGGTAGGCAAAATCAGGACTTTTGATTTTTGAATGATGAAAATGTTCGTTGAATGTTTTGTTTTTGTCGTATTTGGAAGTGTATTCATTTGGCCGGAGAATGCCCCGAGGTACTTGTGTTTATTCACCGGGGAATGCCCCGAAGTATTTTATACTCGGAGGACGTTCGTGACGAAGGCCCGAGGCGGCGGGTTGGAGTTCAGTGTAGGATTAGTTTAGAATAGAATAGGTTTTACCTTTACATATGTTTTTTTATTTTTTGGACTGTACATCATTTTGGTTTTGAATTTTGTGTGATTTGTTTGTGTGGTTGATTTGTTGTGTGTTTATGTGATTTATACATCCTTAATGTCAAAATTAGCCGATACGCTCTACCAAGCGACCGTGGTCAAACCACGGGACCGAGGGGTGCCTAACATCTTCCCCTCGATCAACAAAATTTCTTAGTCGAAATCTCTATTTGCAGATCAATTTTAGAGTCAAACCGTTTTGAAAAGGGTTTCCAAAGGTGACTTGGCACACCCGATCTATGCCAAGTGGCGACTCTGAGTTTTTTTGAAAATAAATAATTCTTTTTCGAAATAAATTTTTATTTTTATCACTTTGATAATAAAAACCCTTTCGAACCTAAAACCGAAATCCAATTCTTTTTGGAGTTGTAAAAAGGGGTGTGACAGACATTATTTAGTGTCAACACTTTGCCTGATGTCATTTTCAAGCATACTTTTCTTGTTCCTTCTACTTTTGCAGTAGCGGAGTTAGCCATGAAGATCTTTCCTTCTCCTTGAATCGGAGCAAAATCAGCAAATAACTCTTTATTAGCGCAAACATAGTGGGTGGCATCAGAATCCATCCACCATTCGCGAGGATTTCCCACTAAGTTGCATTCGGAAAACATAGCACACAGATCGTTCATTTTTTTCTTGGACTCAGTCATATTTGCTTGGTTTTTTTCTTGCCTTTTTTTGGAGCACGACAATCCGTAGACTTGTGGCCAATCTTGCCGCAGTTAAAGCACTTTTTCTTGAATTTCTTCTTGGGTTGATTGCTTTCCTGTCCAGTTTTCTTGCGCTTTTTGGAGTTGTGGTCGTTTTCTACAATATTTGCTCCATTCATTGTAGAATTTCCTCTCGACCTTCTTTCCACAGCCTTATTGTCTTCTTCAATGCGCAATTTAATGATTAGATCTTCGACATACATCTCCTTACGTTTGTGTTTCAAATAGTTCTTGAAGTCTTTCCACATGGGTGGTAGCTTCTCTATTATTGCTGCTACTTGAAACGTTTTATTCACGATCAAACCTTTCGCAGGGAGATCATGGATGATCACTTGCAGTTCTTGCACTTGGGAGACAACGACTTGTTGTCTATCATTTTATATTCCAGGAATCTTGCAACGAAGAATTTTTTAGTTCCTGTATCCTTTGTCTTGTACTTCCGTTCGAGCGCTCCCCACAACTCTTTTGTTGTCTTTGTTCCACTATGCACATTGTAGAGATCATCTTGGAGACCACTCAAGATGTAGTTCCTGCAAAGGAAATCGAAGTGTTTCCAAGCCTCCACAATCACAAATCGCTCTTGTTCAGAGGTTCTCTCGGGCACCTCTGGAGCTTCCTCAAATGTGAACCTTTGAAGACAAAGAGTTGTAAGGTAGAAAAATATTTTCCACTGCCACCTTTTGAAGATAATACCTGCGAACTTTCGGGTTTCTTCGTTGGTGCCATTGCCGGCGGAGCATTTGTACAACTCGTTGTGGCAATACTAGTTGCAGCCACAGTCGTTGCAACATCATGCACTTGACTATCCGTAGTCATTTTTCTGTCACAACAAGACAGTAACTTTAGTATATCAAAATACTATTAATAAAGTTGGAGCAACTTTAAACACCTCTTGTTTCTAGTTTAATGATAAAGTTTTTATGACTTCCAATCGTCAACCAAGTGATTTTTAACTTGTGATGAAGATTTTTTATTTCTTCAAATCACCAGTTAAGTTCAAACGGAGTAGAAAGATAAAAGCTTTAATCTCCATAAACTAAGCAATACAGATTCCGAATAAAAAAACTTTAGTGAAAAGAAAATTTTACCAAACAAGCAAAAAAAATACTATTTTTTTTTCAAAAGTTATTTCCTTAAGATTGTTGTTTTTCTCAATTTTGATAAAATCTGTATTTTTCAATAATAACTTCAAACACATATTCAAATTAACATATGAACAATCAAATGAAGTTTTAACTCTATATTTACAACTTTGAACTTTTAACAATAAGTTCAACCCAACTTATGAACATCAACAAAATGAAGTTCAAACTATTTTCTGGAAAATAGCAAAATCAAATGTTAAGAACTTCAACACAAGTTCAACCAACTTATGAGCTATCAAAATGAAGTTTCAAGAACTTCAAACACAAGTTCAAAAGGTTGAAGAACTATCAATATGAAGTTCAACTATTTACTGAAAAAATAGTAAACGAAACAATACAGATTAGTAATATTATTTCCTTAAGATTGTTATTTTTCGGGTACACAAAATCTGTATTTTCGCAACACAAGTTCAAGAATAAATCAAGAACACTTATGAAGTTGGCCAACACCTTCAACACAAGATCAAAATGATCTTTCAAAGAAGTATTTTTTCAGCTTCTTAAAGAAAAATAGATGAAACAAAAAAAGGCCAAGTCCTTTGAATTCACGGAGTGCTCTTAAGAAAATAATTCCCCCCAAGTACCCGAGGTTGCAAAATTTTCCTCCCAGAATAAAATGATTTCACAACCAGAATGTAGTGGTACCTCTAACTTTCTGGTTTTCTTCGAACTCACTCAATGGGAGATGATCCCACAGAGTTTTTAGAAGCCAGAGAATATTTTTCTTATGCAGAAATTTTTTCATTCTAAACCTGTGGAAAAAATGTAGGTTTATATAGCCATAAAGTGCCCCTTCTGAAAGGTGGCAATGGTTCATCCGAAAAGGTGTATCCTTTGGAAGAGTCATGTCTGTTCATTTAAAATATTGTGTCTTTTTCTGAACAGACACAACTATTCAAACAGTCACTCATTTTCCAAAATAATGTGTCTTTTCCTCAAAGGGTTGTGTCCCTCCATTTTTCATTCACGCAAATTGAACCGAACAGTAACCAATCTGAATCTTGAAAAATAGCTTCAGGTCTCAACAAATCTCAATGTGTTGTACTACATTAAGGAAATAACTCGTTGAAGTAATCAGACACAGTCCAATAAAATAATCTAGCAACACCTTAATTAGTAAAATAAAATACATGTTAATTACTTATAATTAAGTAAAATAAATTTTAAATTTAAATACATGTCATGCATGTATTAACTTGATATAAACATCGGGTGTGAATAAACTTTTACCCTCTGCTTAGTGTTCGATTATTTCCCCTTCTCTTCTCAATTTGTGTCCATTATCCTAAAAACAACTATTTTCCTCCCACTCTTCTTTCTCATTATTTCTATTTCACCAATATTAATAATTAATGTAATCATAATCATAATCATAATTATGCATAATATAATCACTACCAAGTACAAAAGATGTCATGGCTACTCCTAAACACATAATTTTTAAAAAGTTCGAATAATATCTTAAAAATACATATGTTTTATTCAGATATTCAACTTGAATAAAATGCGGATTAGATTTGAAATAGGCACACATAATATAATCACAATAGTACTATTCAAAATTTCCAAAAGAATCATCATAGAATATAGTAGCTATGATGCTTCTATCCGATACTACAATATTTGGATGCATAAGAGAGAAAATCGTAGCACCTATTCTGTAAATATTGTTGTAATACAGAAAGACTTGTTTGGGTTAATGAAGTTTTTATTATGGGTAGTAATATTGGTATGTATTGCTTGTATAATCACTGCTATTTCAAGATTAATAAGTTAACGTCGTATCAAGTTGGTAAACTGGCAATATACTAACTAATAGTTACCTGTGTCCTTGAGCAATATCGTAACAGTAGATCATGTTTGCCATTTGAAAAGCAAACATCTATACATTCCAGATGATTTCGATGTAGAAGAGAGTTTTCTTAGAACATTGGTTATTTCACGTAGCCATAGATGTTGTTGGATTTTGAAACAAATAGCGTAAAAGGTGATCAACATAAGAGAAAAAAAATTGTAGAAGTTGTAACTGATATTTTTTTTTTACGTAAAATTATTTTACATCAAAAGTATAGTTACAATCTAATTTAAAGATTAAAGGATAATCTAGTAAGTGTAAGAAGTTGTATAAGTTTCAAATTTTAAAAATAAATGGAAGTTGGCAGTATATTAGGACTAAAACATCTATATAATTATTAAAATTTGAATTTTAAAAAAACTGCTAACTGTAAATTCTGCCAAAATTTAAATTTATTTTTAAAATGTTAAAAGCAAATTAAAAATAGTAGCAACTAATAACTACTCTAATTATATTTTGTTCTAAACTATCAAGTGGCTTATTTTTGGACTGTCACTTGGCTTGATGTAGAGGCTTTGTCCTCTCTTTTTAAAACTACTAGTATACGTACCCGTGCGATGCACGAATAATGTTAAAATATTATTTTTAATTATTTTATATTGGCATGTCTCGTTCCAGCATATTAAAGCATATTACCTTAAAAAAATTAAGTATCATATTATTTACCAATAAAAAAAATAATTTAGTAAAAAACCAAATCTAACCCTAACCATCTCCACCCCAACCCCCTCCTTAATTTTAAATATAATAAATTATTTAATATTAAATAATTATTAATTTTGTTATTGGGATTTTATCTTATATTTTTAATAAATTAAGGCATGTAATTACAATACTTACTTTCATTTCACATTTTCATTTTTTTATTTTAATCTATCAATTCAACTTCAACAACTAACTACACTTTTTTTATAAAAAGGTTTTATCTTTCACTTTCATTTCAAAACACTTAATTGTGACAATTACAAAAACTCTAATTTCAAAATTTAAATTTCACCACTCTCGGTTCAATAAACAAAGCACATACAATTTAATACTTTTTTCAATTTTCAAATAAAATTTAATTGCTCATAATTTTTTTCATTGTTTGATTTTATTATTAATATTTCTAAGTATTTTATTTATTTGTATTCTTATATCTTTTAAATAAATTTAGTTAAAATCTCTCATACTACTCTCAAAATCATCCATCCCCTCACCCCCAATTTTATTTTATATTTTTTAACTTTTAAGTTTTTTTCTTACCCTACCCAACCCCCTACCCCCAATTGACACTCCTGGCTCCCCTCAACAGCTAAAAATTATTTATTTTAATTTTCAAAAAGAAACTTTTTTTCTTAGCACCCCCGCCCCCCCTAAAAAATAAATTATTTTATTTTTAGATATCTTTTTTCTAACCCAAAAAAGTTTTAAACTCTTTAATTTATATTTTTAAGAATCTTTTTTCCTATCCACCTCAACTAAACCTAAATTCACCACCCCCTGCCCTCCACCCACCTAGACCACCCCCTTACACCATCCCCACCTATTCTAATTCACTCCAACTATATTCATCTTTTTGCCACTATTCATTTTTATTGTTTAGTATTAGAATATATATATGCTTTTAGAAAATATTTTTTATTTGCGTCGCGAACAAAAAATATAAGTAAGAAATAACTTATTTTCTTAAAATAATATTTTTCCTGAAAATTATATTTCTTCATAATGAATACATCCATAAAATCATTAAAAACTCAGTGATAAAAGATAAGAA
>CM061538.1:268043797-268223797 GCA_030864215.1 Capsicum pubescens
TACATGATTATATACAAAACAAATAATAAATTTGACATACAAATCGAAACGATATATTTGTATTAAATAATACATTACATGTTTGTTTAAATAATTCATTACAAACAAATATAAGTAATTCATATACTTGTTTATATACAAATATAATTGATAAATGGTACATATTCATGACTGGACCATCTAAATACAAATGATAAATTCACACAACATACATTAGTTGATACAAAAAAAAATATAAAATACAAATAAAACAAGAGAGAGAAAGAGAGATGAAAATATAAAATTCAAAATATAAATAAGAAAAAGAAAAAAAAAACGAGCAAGAGAGAGAGATGGGGAGAAATATGAAAATATAAAATATAAAATACAAGAAAAAAAATATATATGAAAGAAAAAGAGGCTAGAGAGAAAAGAGAGAAAATATGGAGAATAGGAGTATATATAAAGGATAAACAACATAAATCCCAACACTTTACTACCTAATTACTCTCTCTCCCTACTTTTATAATAATTACATAAAATTTCAGATATGATACATTAGTTAACGTCATGATACATTAGTTTATGATACATTAATAAATCTTTAATTGTGGTTAAAAATTGAAAGAAACGATAATTAAACCTACAGTTGAGCAATTAATGCGCTTAATTAAAGAAATTGTTGTTTAAATTACATAATATACGTCATGTAATAACTTATGATAACAACTATCATAAGTTTTCCTATTATGTAAAAACTTATGATATATTGTATTATGATAACAAATATCTCATTTAATAACATTGAGTTCATGATACACTACAATTCATGACACATTATATTTATTTCTGGTTACTAATACATTATTATATTTAATGTGCTTAATACTTTATATGTGTAAAAATTATCTGATGCATTATATTAAAAGCTAAATATTTTATGATACATTACTTTATATGCAAATACAATAATATTATATCTACTATTGTATTATTAATTTAAGTTTCTAATACATTACATTATTTTGGTTGAGATACATCACTGTAATTAAATTTGCATTATACTTGACTTATTTTTGAAAATATCTGATACGTTATATAATTTACATTAAGTTATAAAACAACAATTAGCTTATATGATACATTGCTGAAGAGAAATAACTTTTGATGCATAATAGTCTAACAGATGAACGGAAATTAATTTATAGAAATTGTAATAAAAACAATCGAAAGTTTTACTTAGAAAATAGCCGGATACATTGCCTGAATTTTTGGTGAGATTTGCGGCATAATAGGTGAAGTAATAGGGGTGAATTGTGATGTATCATTAAATAAGCTACTTTTATGAGTTAGAAAGGATTTTTGTAATTAGTTTAGTGGGATGGATTTAAAGTAATAATAGAAAGTTAAGGTGATGTTTTAAGTAATTTTTTCATATATAAAAGAAAGATGTGAGTTGCTACGGGATACAATTAACAACATATTGCTATGAAAAAAATTAATTATGGACTCGTGTTTGTTATTTAAGAAATTTTCTCTTTTTTCTTTTACGAGACTTTTTATTTTTTCACACATAAAATTTTAAAATATTATTTTATCTGTAATGGGGCATTTGATAGCTGATTTGGAGGTGAGTTATGCGGATATTAAATCTCACTGGTTGGAATATAAATTATTCATGTATAAAATTAATACGATGTCCGATTTGCAATTTATAAATGCGTATAACTAATATATGTATAACTTATGAGAAAACTTATGTACTATTTATGCAGAATAAAAGATAAAATAATTAATATATGAATAACTAAATCCTGCATAATTAACATCAATTTAATATATTTTTGTTTTTCTCGATTCATTCACTACACTCCAAATATTTTTCAATAGTCATATTGATGTCAATAATCCTCATGTAAATATATATTTAGGCCTTAAAAACATATGAATTATTTAGATATTTATAATTAAAATTTAAACATCATTAATATCTTATTACTAAAGGATTTTATCAAAACATTCTCACATTTATTGATATTATAATTGTATATAGTATATATTTTTAAAAAAATTACTTTCAAACTCATCAATCAATTATGAGAAAATAAATTTTCCAATCAAAAAATTTAAGAAAATACATTTATCACAAAAAATTACTTCATTGTTCCAAATATACCTTTAAATAATTTTAGGGTTAAAATCGTTTACACCCCCGAACTTTGCTATAAAAATCAAACACCCCCTCAACATCGAACAATAATCATTCTCCCTCCTTTTTCCTATTTGATTTTTTAAAATACATATTTTACCCTTATATTTATATTAACATTTGTATCTCTTTATATTTAAAAAAGAACTTTTTTATGAAAATATTTTTTATTTTTTAATCTATATAACATATTTTGTATAAAAGTTAAAAAATATTATTAAGATAAAAAAATAAAAGTGTGAAATATTAATTGAGTATATAATTTAATGACAAACTATAATATTATAAATGAGCAATAGTAAAAATTAATTTTATTAAAAATCAAAACTCTAATATATATTTATACTTGAAAATAATAGGTAATTATAATTTTATAAATATATTTCAATATAGGTATACAAAATAATTAATAGTTGATGGTCTTTCAGAAACAATCTCTCTACCTCTCCGAGGTAGTGATAAGGTTTGTGTACCCCTACCCTCCTCAGATCTCACTTAAAAATTTTCACTAGATATGATGTTGTTGTAGATGTATATTTGTTAAAAATCAAATGATTGTTGTTGATGAATTTTAAATTATAATTTAGAAAATAATTCATATTAACAACCAAAACTTGTTTATCTATATAGACATTAAAGAATCAGAGAAAATCAAAATATGCATTTATATACATAATTACATACTCACATACATACTTAATACATACTAGTTTAGATGTACTCGCTTTGCGCATGTATCTGTTCAATGAATATATGATTAATATAAAATGTTAATTATGTATAATTTATATTGTATTTATAAATTCGTTAAAGCCATTAAAATTTTATGAAAATAAGCATCTAATGAGTACTAAAACATAAACAAAATATGTCTATTCAAGAATCTGCAAGATTGCAACTGCACAAAACAAATTTCATAACATGTCAATCAAATACAAACTAAACTAGAAAAGGAAAAATAATAAAGCAAACTCAATAAGTAGAACTCAAAATTCGAAGATAAATAATAAATTGCATATTCAAAAAAGTGAATGATGAATTCTACTGGCATCTATAAAATTTCAGATACCCCCAACTGCTCACACTATGAAAACACTCATCAATTAGTAGTGTATTCACACTTCAACTTGATGAAGGACCTCGACTTAAGAAAAAACAGTCCAAAGTCGTTCAATAAGAAGTAATTAGAGAAGTGCAATAAACAATAGATTATAATAAAATAATAGATGATAACATAATAGAAACTACAATAAAACAATATGTTCGGAAGTTTTATAATTTCGAATACTCTCAACTACTCACAATATGAAAACGCTCATCAATTAGTTAAGTTTTCACACTTCAGCTTGTTGAAGGACTTCAACCCAAGGAAAAACAGTCCAAAGTCGTTAAAAAAAAAGTAATTACTGAAATACAATAAACAAACAATAACAACAAAAACAATAGATGGTACCATAGTAGAATACAACAAAATAATATGACAATATTAAGGTATCAAACCAATACCACCAGTATCAAGCAAAACATGACATTAGAAACACATCAAATCATAGCACCAACCAACAAAAAAAAAGACAATGCATATAAAACAAAAGCATAGAAGAATATTAGTTGAAGAACGTCTAATAATTTAACTTTAACAATATAAATAATATTAGTATGCATTAGAAATAAAATTCAATACAAACGGACACAAAATCTCAATCACGTTCTCCACATGAATTTTTCTTCACCCACACAAAAATATTGAAGAATCAAGCAAAAATGACTTATACCATTTATATTTATTAAAGAACATGTAATAACTCTGATAAAAACTTTTCTCATTGTTGAATTTTTTTTCTTAATTGAAATTATTATGGGACTTTTCATCGCTTTTTATATAATTCATATATAAATCTTTTTCCAATTTAATTAGGGTGACAATTTATTTGGGATAAACTTTATTTTACAAAATAAATAAAAATATCAATTTTCAAAAGAAATTAAAAAACATGAGTATTATTGTCCTATATATGAATATGTTCCTTATTTTATTATGTATATTAAATATAGCTTCTTCAACATCATTGCATTCCTATTCAAGAATACTTTTATGGACTTTTTTTTTTTTTTTGCTTTAATTGACATAATCTTTAATTTAGGGTTTTTATAAAGTAGCATTAATTCTCCTTAGCTAATTAGACTTTTCATATATATTCAAATATTTTAGTTCTCTTAATATTTCTTATCATATAATTGTTATTACTATATATTTTAAGAGTGTTTAATTTAATTAAATAATAATTGGTGGGAAAAGGTGAAAAGACGATTTTGTCTATTACAGAGTATTTTAATGAAGGACAAAAATTCAAATCACTTTTTTAAGGGTCTTCACACTTTTAATATATTATAGATATAGATAATATAAAAAATTTGAATGTGAAAAGTACCTTTAGATTTTGTAATTAATTATAAAAGAATTTACTAATAAAGTTAAAATGTGGGCTTGAGAATTTGTATACCTATATTGAAATATATTTATAAAATTATAATTACCTATTATTTTCACATATAAATATATATTAGAGTTTTGATTTTTAATAAAAATAATTTTTACTATTTTGCTCATTCATTATAGTTTGTCATTAAATTATATACTCAATTAATATTTCTCACTTTTATTTTTTTATCTTAAAAATAATTTTTAACTTTTATAGAAAATATGTTATATATATTAAAAAATAAAAAACTATTTTTATAAATTTTTTTTTAAAAAAGATACAAATGTTGATATAAATATAAGGATAAAATATGTATTTTAAAAAATCAAATAGAAAAAAGGAAGGAGAATGATTATTGTTCAAAGTTGAGGGAGTGTTTGATTTTTACATCAAAGTTCGAGGTTCTAAACGATTTTACACCAACATGGACCGTGGTGTAGTGGTGGGACTTCTCCACCTTTAACCAGAGGTCTCGGGTTCGAGCCTTGGGTATGGAGAAAATTTCGTTGGGAGCGTCACCCCCAGAATGGGCCATACAGTACGCAATTTAAATTAGTCAAAGTTTCAATATGGATATTGAACAACGGGTGAGAACCCCCCAAAAAAAAATTATACAAAGAAAAGAAAAGAAAAATTACTTATGAAACATCATATTTAACCAAAAAGAAAAACAATTAAGCAAGCCCCCCTCAACCCCCCCCCCCCCCAAGGGTTCCTACAATATATATAATAAATTTGTTTAATTTGAAAAATTAATAAATAATTTATTTATTTCTATTTATTTTATCGACGGTTGCAGTATAGTTATTATTTAGTATATTTTTTAAAATACTGAATTAATTATATTCAAAGAGTAATATGATAAAATTATTCATATTATTTATATTTTTGTGCTAAAACAATAATAGACAAGTATTATTGAACGGAAGTAGTAACTTTTCAGCAAATAAACATAAAAAAATATACATTCATTAAAACATAAATATATTATCCATTTTTATTTATCCATGTTACTAAAAATAGATATCTAATTCAAAAAATTAGTGTTTAATTTATTTATTTGTGTATATTTTATCTTTGTTAGTAAATATTATATTCAGTACATAATGTATTTTTCAAGACATTAAGAGTCATTTTGTAGGGTGTAGAAGAATAGTGCAAAGTATGATATATTAGTTATGTTTGCATTAGTTATGCCAAAATTATTTTTTTATGTTGTGTTTGATTTGACGTGTTAAAAATAACTTGCATTGCATATTTTTAATAAAAAATTATTTACAAAAATATCCTCCACAAATATAATGAAAATAATGTGAAAAAAATTTTGAGGGACGATTGCGTCTTTATCTTGCTAATGCATGCATTAAAGTCCTTTGCGTTGCTAATATCAACAATGTAATATGAATAGCATAATACGCAATAGAGTGTAGATTGAAAATGTGTATCAAATAAGATATTAAAATACATAAAGTTAATGTATGTATTATTTTTTTAATGTATTCTATCAACAGGGGCGGCTCAACATAATTGGTGGCCTAAAGCAAAATTTTAAAATGAGGCTTTAAATTATTATTTTTTACAAATCTATAGTTATAGCTTTTTGAGGTGTAAAATTATAAATAAAACTGTTTTATAATTGATTTATCCGAAAAAATCCCTTTTCAATTAATAGTATGCTTAATTCACTTGAGATCTCTTGAAATAATTATTTTTGAAGCTTAAGTAATATTTTTGAAATTTTATTTTTAAAAAACTTCTTTCAGCTAAGACAATTACATAAGATCAAGAAAAAGTTGCATTCATAAAATAGTAAAATCTTTTTATTTGACCGAAATACATCTTATCTTTCAACTTCTTCGATTCAACTGTAATTGTTGTTTTGATTCTTTTCGCCCCATTAATCAAAATAATAAATAGAAGGTATGATTTTTTGAGTTACCTCGATTTATTAGATGTTCTTTTTAGATTTGAGAGTATTAAAAGAATTTTTTTTAATGTTGATTGTCAACTTTAATCTTGAATTTCTAAAGTGATATTTTTATTTGAGCTTAAGAGAAATTAAAATGTGGTGAAGAAAATATTAAGAAATATTTGATATTTTTGAACGAAAAAATCTAAAAAAAATACAAACCTATAATGCTTTAAAAAAACATAAGGTCTCCAAAAATTGAAGGCATAAAGCGCTTGCTTCGGTGACTTTACCTTGAAGCCGAACGATTCTTTATTTTATTATGTTTAAAAGATAATGTAGTAAAATTAGTTCTATTATTTATTGTTTGTGAGATGTGTTTTAAGTTAAAAAGTGGATAAGTAAAGTTGGACCGAGTGGAGTAAAACATAAAACAAAAAATAATACGAAAAGAGAAACACACAAATACACACAGTGGAGGGTGTGCAACAAATTAGGGTTTAAAGGTTACACTTGTAAAACCCTTGTGCATAGTAGTAACCTAAATCTTTTCAAAGCTCTTCAATTTTCTTGTGGAGCAAAGAAAATGGGGATATTCGAGCCATTTAGAGCAATTGGTTACATTACGACCAATGTTCCTTTCTCTGTACAGAGACTTGGTACTGAAACCTTCGTCACTGTCGCTGTCGGCAAAGCTTTCCAAGTTTACAATGTATCTCTTTCCCTCTCCTTCACTATTCTCAAGTATTTTGATTTTGTGAAGAATTAATTAATTAATTTTTGGATTTATTTTTGAATGTGCAGTGTGCTAAGCTCAGTTTGGTTCTTGTTGGTAAGCTATTTTTTACAGTTTCAGTATTTTTAAGCAGTTTAATTCTTGGAATTTGTTAAATTTGAACTTCTGATTCAGTTACAACTTAGAAATTATGGACAAACAACACTAGATGATTCTTCCCATTTGTCCGACCCTTGTTAGACAGAGTTACCTGATATCTG
This sequence comes from Capsicum pubescens, assembly GCA_030864215.1. NCBI lineage: Eukaryota > Viridiplantae > Streptophyta > Magnoliopsida > Solanales > Solanaceae > Capsicum > Capsicum pubescens. The sequence continues at coordinate 268,051,374 of CM061538.1, forward strand.
TTGCTGGTGGGAGGTGGCAGGTAGCCGCGGATTTAGTCGAGGTGTGCGGGACACCGCGGTTATTAAAAAAAACAGAACTTAGAAATTATGGGGTTTTTGCGTTTGGGGTTTTTTGTGTGGGGGGGTGATGGGGGTAGTTGAAAGTGAGAAAGAACCTATTTTTTTGCTGGTAGGTGCAGGTTATGAGCAGTGGGTCTATCGGAAATAACCTCTCTACATCTGAGGTAGAGCTGAGGTCTGTGTAACAAGGATTTGCTGCTTTCCTAGTTAGTAAAAGGAGTTAGGTGGAATGAGGTAGTTTACTTGCCGTTCGACGATTCCTACATTGAGCTGTCCCTACCTTACTTATTGTGAGTTGAGGAATAGGATCACCCTTAGAAGAGAAATAGGATATAGGTGAGCTCGGGGAATATTTTAGAAAAAAGACCCCTTATAAAAAACTCTTGGCCAGCCTTTCACTCTGTTCACGGTTAGCCGGGAATGAGACAGAGAGTTCTATTTCATTTATGACTTTTGACACCACCCTCTCCAGACCTCACTTTGTGCGACTGCACTGTGTATGTTGTTGTTGTTGCTGCTGGGTGCAGGTTATGTGAGGTGTTGGTTGTTGTTAATAGAATAAAATTTCCTGCTAAGTGGTTTATGCACTAGTTAGATCTCTTAAGTTACACAGAGAAAGGGGAATATCGAAGGGAAGGAGCCTGTATTACATGGACCTGGATATGGTTATGTATACCTGTTGTTCAAGTTTTACTAAGCTTCTTTTGGTGTATGTTGAAGGATCTGTGATATTCATACCCTTATTTAACTTGTTAACTCTAAATTAGGAGTCCTATATCTGAAATTACTCCTATAGACTTTATCTCGTTCTTACACCCTGTGGGTGATCTTAGACTGAAATGTATTAATGTAATCTTGAATATCTTCAGTAGTTGTAGGCTGAAAAGTACTCGGACATAGTGATTTGAAGAAATTAGTTGGTTTTTAGTTGTTAAAGGGAGTGTAGAACAGTTAAATATATTATTATCCTAAGAAGCCAAGTAGGAATAGTAGAGGACGAAGGCAGATGACATAACATTGTACACATGGGTTCTTGAAATATAGTTAATGAAGCCTTGGAGCAGAGGTAGTGTTGTCTTTGTGTGACCAGTAGGTCACGGGTTCAAGCCGTGGAAGCAGCCACTAATGTTTGCATTAGGTTAGACTGTCTACATAACACCCTTGGGATGCCGCCCTTCCCCAGGCCCTACTAACGCGTGGTGCTTTGTGCATCGAACTGCCTTTTTTTTAGCTGAGCATAACTAGAATATACTCTATACTGCACAATGTGTACCAATGAGTTGGACTATGAGAATATCTATTGTAGTCTCTCAGCCTTTCAGTTTGAATACCAGACTAACCATTGTTATGCTCAGTGAACTCATCCAATTCTGTGCCCAAATTTATCAAGCTACTTCTGTTGTAAATGAATGGTTCCAAGCTGAGAAATAAGAAGACGAAAGTTCGATAGATATCGAATGCATACCAAATTGGTATGATTTAGTTGTCGTTCATATTCTGTGTGACCAACATTACTGGACTTCAGAACAGATGGAGCTTATTGTGTTTCTTTTCAGTTTTCTGCGATACTCTGGCCTTTGCTGCAAAAATATTCCTAATTTAATGTACACATCCTTGAAGAAATCACCGTCAGGGGAACTGATACTCTTCAGATAAAATCTGGGTCTGGGTTACTTAAGTTCCTAGAAACAAAACACTTCGAGTCTCTTTTAACCTTTCGTGATACCCTTCTTGGGTTTCCGTGAAAGCTTCATCCTATAGTTATTTAAGAAAGTTCCATTTTTCTATTCAATAGTTTTACCTTCTAATTAATATATAAAAAGAAATGATGCTTAGAATCCAGGTCTTTATTCGCATCCCACAAACTGTAATTAATCAATAACTATAGGATGGGAGAATTAATGTCAGTGATGTTGGAACTGGACTCTTCATTTCAAGTTTTCTTTATGGAATTCAATTTTCAAGGTGAAAAGGGATTTATAAGAGGGATATATAAAAATAAACAAGTTCTTTATGCCAAAAATAAAAATAGATACAAGTTTTAAGAGAAAATTATCTTCAGAAGGAGATGTGAGGGTCTGTTCCTGCTGGTAGCCAACTCATTACAGTGTTTTGCATTTATAGGGTTAGGGGAAGCTCAATTGCCTAATATACAGAAAAAGGCATAATGTAAGAAGAATATTTCAGTCAAATCAGAGAAAAAATGTGCTGTTGGACAAAAAAAAGAAGAGAAACAATGGGCTCTACTCTTCTAGAAACAGTGATCAGTTTAATTTTACTTTTAGTATTAGTTTTGATGCTAGATTGTGGCCTGTTCTTGTTTGCTATACTGCCGTGTTCAGATTATTGTCAACTAAAATTCAACTATGCCTCAATCCAAGAGTTGTTGTTTTGGCTATATGGATGCTCTATATCCTATCCAATCTACCTGCATCAATTTTCATTTCAACTTCAATTGATTTATCTTTTCAAAGCAAGTTAGTGGTTACTAGTTTCCAAAAATATAGTAATCTATGAATCTTCATGTATGTCCATACTAAAGTACAAGTGTCAAACATGAATCAGGACTTTTGCCAAATATCAGACTTAATTTAAGTTCAACATATTGTGGTGGAAAAAGTAGTATCTAATTATATATAGAGTTATTTAATTTCATTCTTAAATCTTTTTTCCCTGCACTTCCTCGGCATTCATATTTGAATTTTGAATAAAGGCCCGCAATTGCCAAAGAAGATTCGAGCTCTCGCTTCTTATCGTGAATATACTTTTGCTGCCTATGGGAGTGACATTGCAGTTGTCAAGCGTGCTCATCAGGTTTGTTTTTTTTTCCTGTGAATGTATTAATATTGTAAGGGTTTGCAGGATCTCCTCCCCCCTCACCCCCTCCCCGCAAAAAATAATAATAATAAAAAATCAACCATTGAGGCATCCCTGCTCCAACGAACTTCCATGAAGAGGAAAAAGAATCTAGTGATGATTGATCACATCACTCTTGTATCATTTTGAAGAACGCCTTCGAATTTCCTAATATGCTTTGTAGATTCTTGGCCTTGTGTTGGGGCCATTAATGTTGTTACTCTGTCATTTTTCATTCACAAAAACTCTTGATCTCTGGAAAGCTTTCCTTTTAAGTGCGGATGAGTTTTAACTTCCTAAAATTTATCAATGATCGGAATGTTTCTAAAGTAGGAGGATAATTCTACTGAAGAACCTGTGCCAGGGGATCTCTACTTGATTAATCCCCATCTCTGTTCTTCCTTACCTTTTGCCCTCATTTTGCTTGGATGAAGATCAGATTTTGTTTCAAATGGTGCAAGGGTTGGCCTTATAAAACCTGTTACTGTGTCTTTCTTTCTACTTGATATATTATTAACAACTTTTTTTTTTCCTCTCCTTTTTTCCTTTTAAGTATTTTGGTTAAGATTTTTCTTTTGGGCTCATCTTCGAGTTTCAGTGTGTAATTAATGAGCATTCTTTTGTTTTCTGGTGAAAATTGTTTTGTTTTTTTTGGTCAGGTGGCTACATGGAGTGGCCATAGTGCTAAGGTGAACCAGTTGCTTCTTTTTGGTGAACACATCCTAAGTGTTGATGTTGAAGGCAATATCTTCATATGGCAATTTAAAGGTATAGACAAAAATCCTGCTCCTATCGGACACATAAAGCTTGAGGACAAATTCTCCCCTAGCTGCATAATGCATCCAGATACTTATTTAAATAAGGTATGGATTTTCTATTTTTAACTTTGAGTAACACAATAACTAAAGCATGAGTTGGTGACAATAGTAACCCCCCCCCCCCCACAACCCAGAAAAACACGCCTCTTAAATGAGGAAAAGGGTAATAATTTAGTAGTTCCTTTGATTTCCTATGTTTCACTTGACAGATTAATCAAACAGGTTATTTTAGGAAGTCAAGAAGGTTCTTTGCAACTATGGAATATAAGCACAAAGGAGAAAATTTATGAGTTCAAGGGATGGGGATCTTCTATTACTTGTTGTGTTTCATCTCCAGCACTAGATGTTATTGCTGTCGGATGTGCGGATGGGAAGATTCATGTCCATAACCTTCGCTATGATGAAGAGGTAGCTACATTTAGTCACTCTACAAGAGGCGCTGTTAATGCCTTGTCATTCAGCACTGATGGGCAGCCTCTTCTTGCTTCTGGAGGTTCATCTGGTGTTATAAGCATATGGAATCTTGAGAAAAGAAGGCTGCAGTCTGTCATCAAGGAAGCCCATGACTCCTCCATAGTTTCACTTCAGTTCTTTGCTAATGAGCCTGTCCTCATGAGTTCATCGGCAGACAATTCAATAAAAATGTGGATCTTCGATACAAGTGATGGGGATCCTCGTTTACTACGGTTTAGAAGTGGTCATAGTGCTCCTCCTCTATGTATCAAGTTCTATGCAAATGGGCGTCACATCTTATCTGCTGGTCAAGATCGAGCGTTTCGTCTTTTTTCTGTTGTTCAAGATCAACAAAGTAGAGAACTTTCCCAACGACATGTTTCTAAAAGAGCGAAGAAACTGAAGTTGAAAGAGGAGGAGATAAAATTGAAGCCTGTTACTGCATTCGATGTTGCTGAAATTAGGGAACGCGACTGGTGTAATGTGGTTACCTGTCACATGGACACCCCGCGTGCTTATGTATGGAGGCTGCAAAATTTTGTTCTTGGCGAGCATATCTTAACCCCATGCCCTGAAAATCCAACTCCAGTCAAGGCTTGTGCTATTAGTGCCTGTGGCAATTTTGCTGTACTAGGAACTGCCGGCGGTTGGATTGAGCGATTTAATCTTCAGTCAGGAATCAGCCGTGGCAATTATGTTGATGTGTTGGAAGGTGAAAGTGCTGCTCATGATGGGGAAGTGATTGGCATAGCTTGTGATGCAACAAATAACATCATGATAAGTGCTGGATACCATGGCGATGTAAAAGTTTGGGACTTCAAAGGACGCCAGTTAAAGTATAAATGGGAGGTTGGGTGTTCCTTAGTCAAGATTGTGTTCCACCGTTCTAATGGTCTTTTGGCTACTGTAGCAGATGATTTAGTTATCCGTCTATTTGATGTTATTGCACAGAGGTTGGTTCGTAAATTTGAGGGCCATACTGACCGTATTACTGATATGTGCTTTAGTGAGGATGGGAAATGGCTTTTGACATCCAGTATGGATGGGACCCTCAGAATTTGGGATGTAATTTTAGCTAGACAGATAGATGCAATACAAGTTGATCTGTCTATCACTGGATTATCTTTATCGCCTAATATGGATATCTTGGCCACGTCACATGTTGATCAAAATGGTGTCTATCTGTGGGTCAATCAAGCGATGTTCTCAGGAGCTGCCAGCTTTGCATCATATGGAAGTGGAAAAGAAATAGTCAACGTTAAGATGCCATCCACTTCTTCTGAAAAAGACGGTGAAAACAGCGATACCAGAACTATAATTAAGCCATTGGAGTCCTCTGACACTTCTCAGTTTCTAAATTCAATCCCTCAAATTCCAGATCTAGTCACTCTTTCACTTTTGCCTAAGAGTCAATGGCAGAGCTTGATCAACCTTGACATAATAAAGGCCCGCAACAAACCTATCGAGCCTCCAAAGAAACCTGAAAATGCACCTTTTTTCTTGCCTTCAATTCCATCTTTGTCCGGTGAGATAGTATTTAAACCAAGCGAAGGTACTAATGAGGAGAATAATACGCAAAATACTGGATTGGAAGTGAGCAGTAAGAAAAATGATCTTCCAGTGTCCAAATTCTTGCAAATTCTTCAGTCATGCGCGGAGAAAGAGAATTGTAAGCTCTTCTCCTTCTCTTTATGTGTATCTACTTTCCTTATTGGACAGACTCTAGGAAGACTTATTTATTGCCTTTTGCAGTTGCACCATTCACTGATTATATCAAAAGCTTGTCTCCTTCAATATTGGATATGGAGCTGCGGATGCTTCAGATAATAGATGACGATGACGAGCAGGAGCCTGAGAAGAGACAAGAATTGCGTTTTATTGAACTGCTACTTGATTACTTTATACATGAGCTTTCATGCGGAACCAATTTTGAGTATATACAGGCTCTGATTACATTGTTTTTGAAGGTAAATTTCTGGATTCACAAGCTCTCTAGTTTATATTCTTTGCACGATTTTGCTAAGAGGGATCGTCAAGTACAGGTTCAAAGAGTGTTCTGAGGCTCCATCTACCGACACAAGTCTTAACTGCAAATTTGCTATTAGTTGAAATTTTTCTGTGATGTTTGTTGAATATAATGTCGTTTAACATGTCTTTTAACTTGTGCTGGACAGATTCATGGTGAAACAGTTCGATGCCAGTCAAAAGTGCAGGAGAAGGCCAGAAAGCTTTTAGAAGTTCATTCTGCAGTTTGGCCAAAAATAGAAGAAAAGATCCAAAGTAATATATGCATGATCGCGTTCTTTACCAACTCCCAGTTTTTTTGATTAATGTCAACATGACATCCCTAGGCCGTTGCAATGTAATTGCAATTTTTTTTTGTAGGTATATTATATAGAACAATTGCATTTTAAGCCCATTGTTACTAGCGTAATTGAAATTTTGTTTTTTTATAGGTATATTTTATAGAACAATTGCATTTTAAGCCCATTGTTACTAGCGTAATTGAAATTTTGTTTTCTTGGTGTTCAGTTTTGCTACTTTTGCTCATGTTTTCACTTTTCATTTGTAGTTGCATAGATGTATCATGGCCAGAAGGTTAAATTATATTCTCGACTTACGAAACAAGAGCTATTAATAGAAAGTCATGCAGATGTAAATAAGCCTAACAATTCTGCAAGAAAGAATAATGATTGTGGATCTGAAACTTAACAAAGAAAGGAGTCTTGCCCAATTGTTGAAAGCCCAACTTTCAAGTGAGTTTGTGAACAAGGGAAGTTGTCTGTAGTCTTCCAGCTTCAGGAAAAGTCACAATAGTAAGGCAAGCAGTTTAAACATGATGTCCATGAATATGTAAGCTAGTGAGTATGCTGTATAAGGATGACAAGGAACAAGAAATGCTCGTACTTGCTGAGCTTATATCAACTATGACACATTCTCTATAGATGTTAGGATGTGTTTTTATGAATAACATGTTGCAAAAACATCAACGTCAGAATTGTTTCTTTGACACTTAACAAATGAACTTTAAACCATACCCTACTACACAGAAGTTTCATAAACATGAAGGATCCGTGTCATACAGGAAGTTCTAGGAATCTTCAAAACCTCCTTTGATGTCACTTCTGATATATGAGCATAGCCAGTCCAAACAATCATAAGTTTTTCCAGTACCCGTGCATTCTTCAGAAAAAAACTTATAGTTCTATTTCGTTTTCTTCATCTTTGAAACCAATCGACTTTAGAGATGGATGCCCATATTTTACCCATATTTGTCCATATTATTATGGGTTAAAAAGAGATTGAAGTCCATATTTACCTAACTAAAATACAAACGATCCAACTCATTAAAATGTGGGTAACATGGGTTGATTTTATAAATATGAACTGAGATTGCCACCTCGAGAACTTTTAAGGACTTCAGCTTATAAAAGGAGATGGGAGAGAGTCTTCCTTGGTGAGACTCTTTGTAGAGACCCTAGAACAACAAAAAATGAGAGTTAAAATGTGCTTACACTGTATATATGTTTTAACACTTGTATATACCTTCTATGCTCAACTTAAAAGAGAACTTTACCTTAAGTGAAGCCTTGCATAGTTTCAGAACTGGTATAGAAGGGACTTCCTTAAATCATTTTCCGATTTTCCAATTTTCCAATTGAGCCTTTAAAATCAAAGAAGATGTGAACATCTTCTATTGAAAAGAGATTCATGATTAGTATATAGTTTGGCACTGGAGCTTTATATGTTAAGGATTTGAGACTCGGGGCAAGAAATTTTGATTTCACAATTGTCAAAACACCAGACCCTATGAAATAGTAATGTATAAAAGAGATGGCTAATCAATACTCCCTCCGTTTCGAAATAAGTGAATTGTTGGGGTATTTATTGGTGTTTCAAAATAAGTGAATCATTGAATTTTTTTCCAAATTTGCTCTTATGATTTGACAACCAATTAACTTTTGAAAAGGTATTACAAGGTCAACTTTTTCTTTTTTGAGGAAAAATGGAAAGTTGTGTTAAATTTATGTCTTTAATGCTTTTTTCTTAATATGTGTGCCAAAATCCAGCAATTCATTTATTATGAAACGGAGGGAGTATAAAGTAGTCATATATGCCAAATTGCAATGCACTAAGACCAATTTTTCAAGGACATCACATTTTGAGAACAAGCAACTTGTAAAGTGCTCATTTGGTAACTCAGCACTCTCAAGATAAAGCAATTTCAGCTGAAGAAATCCCAAATGATTAGGGAGTTTAAGTACGTCCCCACACAAGTTCAGTTTCAAAGCTTGCAAAGATTCACAAGTTACAAGACAATCTGGTAACTCAAATGGCTCATGAAGCCAAAACCATAACACAAGTTTTTGAACATTTCGACTTACTGCTGCATGAATCAACGGCAACATATCTAAGCTCTCAAAGAGATCGCGACAACATAAAAGAAAATTGACAAGCTTAATCGTCCTTTGGGAAATTACGAACCTATAGATACATGTTTTGAATTTCAAAGTTGTGAGACTCTGGTTGGCTTGCTACGTAAACTCCCACCTCAGCGGTGAGGGTTCAATTTATCACATTGTAATCCCCCTCCTCATTTCCCCTCCCCTACCCCCAATTAAAAAAATAAGAACTTTGCAAAAGGAAGAAGCATACAAGTCCCACTTGGTTCGAAAAATTAAACAATTCTGAGAGCTCATACAATTTAGTGCTTTAAAGACCCTACAGCATCAGCGTATACAAAATCTTCATTACACTTCAAAATCTTGTATATAAATCAATTAATTCTTGGTAACACTATCATCAAGTGAGGTGGAACAGGAAGAATTTTTTTTCAAATATGTTACAAGCCGAACTGCATCTGAGCAGTATACTTTAGAACAAATACAAACGTGACTGATCATATAGCTATCTGGTCATAATGAATCAGCCACCATCACTATCTCATTGGATGAAAAAGTTACTCCCCGGGTTTGAAGCAGGAAAAACAAGCATCTTTCTGATTCTCTTTTAGTACTTCCTATACGGGAACAGGAGTATATATCAACTGGCTTCCTAAATGCATATGCTCTTCATATCATGATGACACATTATCAGGCTTCTCCTCGTTTTCTGAGGGGACATTGTCGGGTTCCTCTTCTGTGTTGGTACTCTCAGTTTGTTCAGTGCTAGGAATTTCCCCATTTTCCTTGTTAGTCACGTCGCCATTTTCTGATACACTCTTGGCCTCTGAATTACGAACTGGTTTTGGAAGTTCTCTGGAGGAAGAGGTTGCCAATAGTCGGCTGATTCCATCGAAAAGAGTTTTGGCATCGGCTATAAGAGCAGCTCCACCCGGATAACAGCGACCAAAACAAGTAACACAGTGTGGAAAAGCAACCTGAAAGGTACATAATTTGTATGCTTGAGTCAACTGGTGCACAAATCAATTGTACATTAAGGTCAAACAAGTTCATATGATGCTACCTCAATAAATGCTCGACATAGTGATAGGAAAAGCAGAGACTCATTCTCTCGAAGCATGCGAGTAGTGTTATATCTCAGTAAAGCATCAGAAACAGCCTGCAATCCTTTCGCCAGTTCTTGTGCAAGCACGTGTTTTAAACTTAAGGGAGCACAAGGTCGTAATTCATTCATTGCCGCAGAGACACCTGCATATTATATACGGAGGATGCATACAAATCTGGATTAGTGTAAAAAGACTATTTAGCAATTAGTTGAATCATAAAGCCTATGATTTTCTTTCCCTTTTTTTTTGAGCTTTAAACATAAGGCCAAAGGTAGTTTGATTAGTGCAAAGGTCAATAATTCTTAGTAGTTGGTGAAGCTATTGTCTGTTTTTAATTGGTGCGGATGGGCCCATGAATAGTGAGGAATGGAAGGTAAAAGAGGAAAAAGACTTTGGTGGGACTAGAACCTGACACCTAACTGATACAGGGCGGTGTTGAAACCATTAGTCATGACTCATGACAGTATCAGCTCAACAATAAATTGATTACGATAACAACTCAAAGAGAATATGATGCCCTGCAAATGTTACCGTGATAAATAGAAGTTCAATTTTTGGAATATATCAAAGACAGCTTTTACACACCTGGAGGTCGTAGCTCTCAATGAAGATAATTAGCCCAAATTAGAGATGTTAGACAAGATGAACAATTATCAGTTCTATAGTTGAGTTCTCAGTTAGGAGATAACCAGATTTCATAATCAGAACTCAAAAAATTCCAGCAACCGTAATTTTTTATTTTTATTTTTCCGAAAAATGGTTTAGATTTTCAACAAGATGAAACAGAGTGAACTCTACACAAGTTACAGAAAAGTGAGTCGCTCTCTAAGATCCTTTGTTGTTTATTTATTCATGGGAAATCCCAATGAATGAACTTGCAGAATTCTAGGAGAAACTTTCCTTTGCATGGTACGAGACCACAGGCAGAGTTGGAGACATTTAAGCAATTCTAATGACATACTTACATCCATAAAACCATTAATTTATTGGAGTACTCCAGCAGGAGCTCAAAGCACAATTTTGAATTCAAAAACCTAGATATCTCTCATGCTGGCATAAGAAATCCCATCCTTTGGTACTACTTGTCCTTTATTTGGTGAATTAACATTTGAGAGCAATGAACAAAAGGGGACCAAGGGGACCTTTGCAAAGGTGCTTATACTTGAGTAGTGAACTGATCTAGTAACGTACCATTAACAAAGACAGCCAGAGGTGGGTGCTCCATTAGACTTGAGGGAGGAGTAACATCTTCATGACTTTCTTCATTAAAACTGCTGGTAGGAAAGCCGACTGCTGGTAATGGAACCCAGCGATGAGAATCGAGGACCAACTGGAATCAAGTAAAGTATACATATTACCAATTCAGAGTGAAGAATGATAGGTTGCTTACTTCAGACGATAAGGTAAAAGTGTTCCCATTTAGGCTGACTGTGCTATGCACAATATTTTTGTCAATGGTTTAAAATATATACCTGGAAATTCTCAACAGCTGCGTTCATGTTCTTCGAAAAGAGATTTAGGACCGCCCTGCAAAAGTCATTAGAAAATCAAATGCATAAAAGAACTAGCTTAGTGACCGATTTTAACATTCCAGAATCACAAAGAACCAATCAGGTATGTACTCTTCAAAAAGAGGGGGAAGCAAGCCACGGAAGTCCAATCCAACCCAACCAAGCCCCATAGCACAATACTGTCAACACAAAAGAATAAATCATAAATAAGTGAATAAAATCCAAATCTTGATTTAACAAGCGAATGAGTAAATAACAAGTGCAACAATAGAAACAACTATTGCAAGACTACGAAACAAGCAATACCTGTATTCACCTAAACTCGTAGATAATAACCAGCAAGGAACTGATGGTTACTGTCCCTCTTCAACCCCCAACCCTACCCAAAAGAACAATCCTCCAAAAGTGGGGGTGGACACTCCCCTAGTCACATTTACATGACAGTCTTTCCTCTGGAAATTGTTTGACACAATTCTCAAAATAATACAATTCTATAAAAGCTTCACAATTTTCAGGAACTTAAACTCGTTTAGTAAGCAAATTCTAAATTTTGGTGCTATTCACACTTTCCACTACAACAACATACCCAGGGTATTCCCACCAAAGTGGGGTCTGAGGAGGGTAGAGCGTACGTCCGTATCTCTATCTCAGAGCACGCTAGTCAAATGACATCACATCAAACAGGATGGAGGGAACATAAGAAAAAGTCTGCAGGCATACTCTTGTAACTAATACTTCTCTTCTATATAACATATAATAAGTAATTTCTACCATATTTTATGCCATCAGAGCCAAGTCAGTGTACAATTTAAACATGTGAGGGATTTTAACTTTTCAGCTTGCAGGGAATTGAAGCCTACTTATTTTGTATTGTTAACATGGGAGAATGAAAATTAAGTTGATGCCATCTGCTTTGGTTTCACGGAGATAGAGGCCAAAGTGGAGAATGATTCTAGATATGACAAAGATGTGTTGAAAATTGAAATTGGCCACAAAATGTGAGAAAGAGGTTAGGTTGGAAATTGAAGTTGACTAGGAAACGCAAAGCGACTAGAAGGAAACACAAAAGTATGGATTTCGCCTCTACTCTTTTAGGTTTAATACTAGCTTTTGAGTTATATGGGACACCTGATTAGCTCACCAGACAAGTGTACCCAAAGGTAAATATGCTTTTTTCTTTTTTTGCTCCACCATCTGCTTTCCTGCTCCGACAGAGAGAGAGAGAAGAGAATACAACTGCCTACTTTTTGCCTTTCGCAAATCATATCAAAATCTTGGAACATTTCCAGCAGGATAACCAAAGTGCAACAAACTACTTGAATGATACGACAAGCTTAAACTATTTTTTTCCAGCCATTCTCGGAATTTACATCTCCCTTTGTTCTGTAGTCAAATTACAATACATTTTCTTTCACGTGTTTAGCATTCATGGTGATTGCAAGAAGAAGACATCAATGTTGATCAAAGGCAAATAGACGTTTTACTTGAGCAAAATGAATTTCGATGAGCTGCCTAGCACAAATATATATGCTCACCATGCACTGATCAAGAATGTTTGATAAAGAACCTCCTTCAGTGATCTTCGGTAGCATCAACTTTAGAGTTCTAAGGTGAGAAGAAATTTGATGCATGGCCCAACTGAAGAGAAGTCCACCATCATAGTTTTCTTCCCTCCCTGAAGTATCATCAGCAAATATCGCACGATACTGGTTAACAACATCAAAGAGATGCATTCGATGACAATTTACCATCCCTTTGAGGTATTCATAAGCATTTCTCTGGTCCAAGTCATCAAGGATCCCAGAAAGCCATGCCTGACGGCACCTTAGGAACTGTTGAATCGGCAAAATTGGTAAAGAAATAGAACTAAATGCAATAACTGAATACCAAAAGCAAACTGGCCTTAGACCCACTGTTGTTAAAATATATCAACCTCACCTGTAAGCGCATCTCATACTCATTGAACACTCCTATCCGACGCAAGTATCCAATGATACGCAGGCATTCTGGCAACTGCACCAGTAAATTGTAAGCAGTAAGATCTTAAACATCATCATTTATGGACAACTTTCATCCAGTATGCTCCAACAGAAGAACTGTAACAAGATATAAATAAATCTATGCCAGAAGTCACCTGAATGTTTGACCTAAGTCTTTGGAGAAGCTGAGAAAGAAGAGACTGGGTGGTTTGCCGAACTTCTGCAGCAAGGGTTTGAATGACTGGTAACCTTCAGAGGGAGACGAAAAAGAAACAAAACTACCTTAGTAAATTTTCATTAAATTCAGTTAAATCAGTTCCTACAGTAAAACAAGAAAAAGGACCCAGGACTCACTTGGGATGCATAGTTGAAAGCTTGGAAACAAATGCTTCTAAATCAAGCGCTTCATCATAGTTTCCATTCCTCACACATCTGCAAAATTAAGAGATCATTCAAGTCTGGCACCACCAAAACATGGAAGCTAAAAGATATGGATACTATTCATTCACTAATATGAAATATTAATAATTATACATATTATGTTCTGAACACATAAAGCTTCTTCCTCAAGCTTGACTACTTGCATGGCTATGCTATGCAAGACAATTCAGGATGAATCTCCATATGACAGCAGTGATGGCTCCAAGAACAACACAACATTGTTCATCACCCAACATTTTTTTTTTTAAAAAAAAACTTGGATCTTTTTATATGCTAAACCCCACATCCAAACCTTTCTACCTAGAACTAAACACTACACATCTTCTCAGTTTACTCTCTTTGCCCTTTGGTGACTCGAACCACCAACCTCGTGGCTCATGGTTTGAGGTAAAAGGTCTTTTCCACTAGACTAAGATCCCTTGTCTAAAAAAGTAAAGTTAGATATTATAACTCAATTACAATGTCTGCACCAAAATCATCCTCTCACAAATTTACGAGTCAAATACATAAACTGCAATTTGGAAATGGATGCAGTTTCAATTCTAACGAATGATCCTTACAGCATTGACGAAAACATACGTGTCCATTAGCTGAGGAATTTCAAGCAAGTCAAGCAGAGTACTATGATTTGCAAGCAATGTTTGGTTCATCTTCCTCTTCTCCAAGATATGTTCTGCAGAGGTGCTGAACTCGCTGCAACCTGAAGTTAGCTTAGGTATCTCATTGATCTGCAAACCAAGAAACACAGCCATAAGTCTTTACGCCCTTTTCTACCTAAAAAGTTTTATTTAAGAAACTATGAAATGCATTTCCCACTTGCACAGTTAAACAGAGAAAGAAAGGAAAGCAAGAGCAGAAAACTAGCCAATAGTTTTGCAATTACAACTGCAGCATGTAAAGGTGAATACATAAAGAATCACCAGTGAAGCAGCCTTCTTAAGCTTTGCCCAAAACAATGGCATATAGGTTTTAGATAAAACAAAGATACCATACAAGATGTACCTTGGTTCTGAGCACTACCAAATTTGATGTAAACGCTGAAAGGGTCAGATAAATATAAACTCGATTTTGACTCAATTGATTAAATCTAGTAAAAAGGTTAACAGGAAACTTTTGCTCATTAGACCTCTCAATTTGAATTATTTTAAGCTGTTAACCTAAAATTTATTTCCAAACAAAGCAAAGAGGAAAAAGAATATTTTAAAAAAAGTTCAGTGTCAAAATAGCCAAAAGACGAGCTGATGGCTTGATCTTTTTTTTTTGGATAGCCGTGGTGTCCGAGCCAGTTTGCATGCACCTCGACTATTCCACGGGATACATGTAACCTCCACCAGGAACTACCAGGTAACTCTATCCACAAGGCTAGGACAGATGTGAAGAAATTACTTAGTGTTTTTTGTTGGAATTTGAACCTGAGACCTCATGGTTCTCACCCGCTTCATTGACCACTACGCCACACCCTTGGGTGCAACTGATGGCTTGATCTTTATATGGATAAAGAATGTTTTTAGTTTAAAATTGCTAAGTCCTTACGGCATTTTACGGGTTTCTCTGATTAATTTTTGTTGCACTTTGAGTTAAATGAAGCGAGAAAACTTGCCCATATTTAACAATATTTCATGGTATCACTCAAATTCAAGAATTAACCTGTATCAATCTAGAATTAGTTTGGTTGCAATAATTGTAATTAGCATGATGATATCTTTGGCGCTTCTCTTTGGTTGTTAACGCTGGAATGGAGTAACTATTTCTGTTAGGGTAGCGGATTTGAATCCAATGACTTGAGTTTCCATTATTGATCCCAATGCTTTGTGGTTGTTTGAGTCTGAGTTCAACATAGTGCTTTGTTGATCAGAGAAACTAAACTAGATATAAATTTAATGAATAAATTGAAATGATACTAACATTGAAGCCAACTATAAGGCACACCTAAATTGAATAAGCTAGCCAAAAGGATCCTTAGAAGCTTTGTGTGGTTAGCTTAAATCTTCTTCGGAAAGAGATTCCTGCACTCATATTCCAGTCACACCTTTTTTTTAAAAAAAAAACATGGTGCTGGGACCAGCTTGTGCGCGCCTTGACTAATTCCACGTGATACCCCCACCTCCCACCAGCAATATCAAGTAACTTTGTCCACCAAGACTAGTAAGACTAGAACAGACAGAAACAAATCACTAGTAGGATTTGAACCTAAGACCTCATGGTACTCAACCCACTTCATCGACCACTAAGCCACACCCTTAGGTGCTATTCAAGTCACACTTTTTTTTGAAATCTATTCAAGCTATAGCAATGCGACACACCAAATCACTCAGTGCTTACTATCTTATTTGTAGATCAATATACACTATTAAATCAAATGAGAACTAAATTAGCAATTCAACATATCAAAAACCAAAGCAAATTTATGGCTCCTGTAGGAATTAAAAGCCTAATTCAGGCGTGGATGCTGTAGTAATTAGATTTTCTGAAGGTGATATAGGACTGAATTGTATAGATGGTGAGGGTGAGGTGAATTGTGTAGGCTGAGCTAACCGTGGTTGTTAGCTGGATTGTAATTCCCATGCAGGTGATTAATATACACAATTAGTTACCTAAAAAATCAAAGCAATTGCAAAAATTCCCACAACGAAAAGGCAAAAAATTACCAAGGACTCAAGATGCTTATCAACAGAAGAAACTTGTTCCCTTATGGCATGTAATGCATCAGCAGCAGAAATGAAAGCACGGTAATTCCCAACGGCAACCTCTTGCATCTGTCTCCGAATTCTCTCCGCATCAACTCTCAGCAGTTCCGGTTCCTACAGAAATAATCCACATCAAAGTTCATCCAAATCAAAGCAATCAAATCAAACTAGGCAATTAGAAGGGTACTTTGTGAAGGCGATCGAGAGTGAAAGAAAGGAGTTCGGAGATGTAAGGCTGTTGTGAAGGTGATGCCAGTGGGACTAGTCCCGTCACCGGTGAAGATGATTCCTCCATCGGATCTTCCGAATCCATCGACATTGCTCACAATGTATGAGATCTGGAATTGAGAATTTCTAAGGGAGGATCTACTGTTCGGTTCTGGAAAATATGACTATACAAAATTTACTTACAATAAGGTGTTAAAATGAAATTTTGTCATTTTAGTAGTACTGTACTTGTTCAGTTGCAAAAGTTTTTGTTGCTCAACGCAGTTAAAAGATACTCTTTGGGGCGTACCTCGTTATAACAATTTGATTTTCTTCAAAATTAATTATTTATGTTATATTTTGTTTTTTTATAACAATATCCTATCTATAACATCAATAATATTTGTTATTGTAGTACACTTTGTAATAATAATATTTTGTAGAAAATTTATTATATACAAAATAAAATATCAAAATATTTATAATAATCATCATTAATTTTATGCACACAATAAATTTTAAGTAGGAATATCTAATTTAAAGAAAAAAATATATTTAAATGGTGTGCATTAATTTTTTCATAACTTCACAAGAAAAAAAGTATAAATATTTGTCTTTTTTGTATTCATGCATTTTTAAATTTTGTATATTTTTATTTATAACAATTAGATGAGATCTGAACGTTATATATAACACCATCTCCTTATCAAATATATAATTTTTTTGGACGAATACTATTATAATAAAGAAATTTAACTATATATTCAAAATTAAACATGAAATGAGATTTATACTACATTTAGTTAACCATATAAACCTTATCCCAATATTAAAAGATGAAATTATTTTTTCCTTCGAGTGAATTTTTATTTAGTCCCTCTAATATGAGAAATGTTTATTTTGATCCTTATAATATCTTGCTAAAGCATGTTCAATCTTCGATCAATTGAAATTCAGCATGTTTGATCCTTATGCTTGTGAAACTTATCAAATTTAATGAATTATTTACCATTACATTATTTAGTTATTTGTGGGCTATGTTAACTCTGTATTATTATTAATAAAAATAACATAAATCTCAACCTTATTAGAATTATTTACACTCTCTCCCATTTTCTTAATTACTTTACTCTATCTCCCGATTCATATACATAACAAGACCAACATATACATAGAAATCTTTGTATATGACAAGACTGACATATACATAACAAGGTCGATTTATATATATAATAACAAGTATGAAAAGACCGGCATATACATAAGAAGACCAACATATACATAACAAAGTCGATTCATATACATAACATGGCCGACATATACAAGAAAGCTATGTATATGTATTTTTAGAGAAAAATAAAATTTTTATAATATGTTTGGAGAAATGAGATTTTTTATAATAAATGAAACTTAAGTTGTGGGTTTGTGTAATTTTTAGATTATTATTACTTCATATTTAAATGTATTATAACTCTAAAATATTCAAAATGTAACATTTTCAACACGCAAATAAACGTTCCAATCAATGAGAAATAAATGTATTTATGTCTCATTATTTGTTTTACTTTAATAAAGATTTCGATTTCAATCATTCAAGATCTCAGCTATTAAATTTGTTCGGTGATTTTTGTGTTTTGACTCTGTTTAGAAAAAAAAAAAAAAATCTAAAAAAATCATATTTAAGTGTCGACTGTTTTATGAGGACCTATAATCAAGATAAGGACTAAGTATAAATTTAGCCGCACTATTGGAGTTAAAACTGTTGTTTTAGTTTTGGCAAAATGACCTTCTGGCCCCTTGTACTATGTCGATTTTGTAAGTCGGATACTTCTACTTACATGTTTGTCATCTGGATCCTTGAACTCACTAAAAAACAATATTTTAAACCCTTTTTTGGTTAGTGTAACACACTCTCCCCACGTCATCTGCCACGTCTGCCTCATCTGGCACGTCATTTTAAAATAAATAAATATATTTTTTAAAAAGTATTACATTAAATTTCAAGTCATTTTTAAAATGCTAAATAATAAATTAAATATTAAAATTAATTTAATTAAATAAGAAAAAATTATAATTGTAGAAAAATTTGAATAATCACGTTTTTATTTTTGCTCATAAATTAAACATCAAATTCATTCCAAATAATTAAAATTCTTCTCCAACAAATTTAAATTTTTAACTATAAATTCATATATACAAACATAATAAATTTTTTATTTTTAGATTTAAATATCTTTAAAAAATTCACAAAAAGTGAATTTTTTTTCAAGCGAAATTCACTAATTTTTTTTAATATTCACTATCACTCACTTTCAATTCAAATTTAAATTTTAATTAAAAAAAGATTTCAATTTCAATTTAAATTTTTATTCAAAAAAAATGAAAAGAATTGAATTGAGAAAAAATTAAAATAAAAAATAAAAAGTGAAGGTGGTGGAAGGGGGGCTGGAAGAGTGTTGGGGTGGAGTGTGGGGGCTGGGGGTTGGGACGGGGCTGGGAGGAGTATTGGGGCTGGACGGGGCTGGGGTAGGGTGGAGGGGCTGGGGGTGGGATGGGGCTGGCAGGGTGTAGAGGGTGGGGACGGGCTGGGTGGGGGTAGGGAGGGGCTGGACGAGTGTTGGGGTGGGATGGGACGGGGCTGCGTGGGGTGTGGGGACGGACTGGGGTGGGAGGGAAAAATATATATATATTTTTTAATTTTTAAAAATATTTTTAAATTTTTAAAAATATTTTAAAATTAAAAAAGATGGAGAGAAAAAAAGAACCTTTTTTTTTAATTTTAATATTATTTGTATTTTATTTTAATTATTTTAATATAAAATTGTCCAAAAATTAACCCCTACTCACACCACAAACAAGTGATTATACTCTCTTTATCCTAATCACAATTTCAATGCCACTTAGGCAAGGTGTACCTTTAGTTTTTAAGTGAAGTCACTTGAGATGAGAGGGTGATGAGGTGAAACAAATAGCAGCAAAATAACGTGATGCTTTTTTTTTCACTTGACGACATGGTGAATACTTCCAAGAACATAAATAAATGTATGTATTTTAAACAAACGGCTTATATGGCCAAACACAAGGCACTGTTTGTTTACTTTCTCTATATTCTAACTTGGACACGGCAATGGAAAACAACAAGAGTGGAAAAGGAAAGATTGTATGTGTAACAGGGGCATCTGGTTTTATAGCTTCATGGCTGGTTCAGTTGTTGCTACAGCGTGGCTACACTGTCAACGCCACTGTTCGCAACCTCAGTTAGTTACTTCTCTCTTTTTCTTTCTCTACATCTTTGTGTTTTTTACTCATAAATTTATGCTCTACATCCAAAGCACTGAGCTCAAATGAATCCCAATGTCAAATGTCCGTATGATACATCAGCCTCTATCCAAGACATAGTAGGCTTTGGACATTATATTTGATCCAAATCGGTAAATTAATTCAGAAGAGAGTTGGTTCTCTCCAATTATATCTCACAAAATAAATTCAGAAGAAAATATACATCGAGTTGGATATCTCCAATTATATCTCAGTAAATCAATTCAGAGGAAAAAGCAAATTATAGTATCACTATAATCTCTTTTACCACCATGACACTAGGCTATAGCTACTTTAGATGGACCCTTACTTCAGCAGCTTGATATGTATTTCTTTTCCTAATTCATCACAAAATACTATGACGAGCTCTAACTGCATATACGGAATTGATTCTTAATAACGTAGATAGTAGAACTAGAATGGGACTGGCCTTCGTTAATATTAATGAAAAATATAGATGCTTATGATTCAGTAGGAGGCAAATCTTAAGCTCAAGAAGGAAAAAAACCAAAGTATATGCTTTAGGTCAACATATATCTATGTTTGCCGATAAAGCGCAAAGAGTAATTGATCAGATATGAGTATTTCTAGTAGAACATCTTTCACAATCCCTGGAGAGATGGTTCACTAATAGACCAAGGGATAAGTCATTCGACTCATTCACACCCAAATGAGATTGTAATTGTAGATACGGCGGATTTGACCCCAAAATATGTAGTGGATAGTAAGCAAAACTTTATTTCAGCAATATAAAGTGTTAAAAGCCTACAAACTGTGGTTCGAGCACATAAATTTCCTGCTAGTTGGCCTTTCTTAGCTCCATTTATGTAAAAATGAATAAGTTATTAAGTTTTTAATCAACATTGTTCTTTTTAGACAATGAAAATTTGCTCAATATCTTACCGCTGACGACATTCCTAAAGATTGCAATTTATTGGAAAGATCTAGGGCAGTTTTTGTTGGGTTATTAAGAGGTGTGAATGAAAAATGAAAAGTTGTTTTTTTTTTTGGAAAGACATTAAGTGAAATGATGCAATTTGAATACGCACCTTTTCGGATTGAATGGTTATGATCTTTCCAATGATTGTGACTTTTTCGAAGAGTTGCACCTTTTTCGAAGAGTTGCACCTTTACGAAGGGGTGTACCTTTTTGAACCATTGCTTCTCTTCATGAAGCAACACCTTGATGACTATAAATACCTGAATTTTTCCTCAGGTAAAGACAATTTCTTTTTTGAGTGGAAAAACAATCTTCTTCTTCTTCTAAAAACTCTCGTGTGATCATCAAATAGTTGAGTGTCTACGAAGTTTCTGAAAATTTGAGGTACCGCTATTTTCAGAAAGAGAATCATTTTATCCTGGGAGGAAAGATTCCATAACCTCGGGTACTTAAGAGGAATAAATTCCTTAAGGACACACCGTACATTCGGTGGACTCGATTCTACAATTTTCTACTTCATCTTCTTTCTTAAAGTTGATAAACACTTCATTTTAATAGTCATTTGATTATTCATTTGGACTTGTGTTTGAAGTTGTTGTAAATTCATTGTAGTTCTTGAAAGTTGTTCTTGAACTTAGTATTGAAGTTTGTATAGAAAACATACAGTTTTTGTACCCGCCGAAACAACAATCTTAAGGAATTTATACTAATCTGTATTGTTTTTTTTTTTTGCTTGAGCCGGGGGTCTATCGGAAACAACCTCTCTACTTCTTCGGAGGTAGCGGTATGGTCTGCGTACATCTTACCCTCCCCAGATCCCACTTTGTAGGAATACACTGGGTTTGTTGTTGTTGTTGTTGTATTGTTTGTTTTTACTGTTTTTAGTAAATAGTTTGAACTTCATATTGATAGTCTTCAACTGTTTGAACTTGTGTGTGAAGTTCTTGAAACTTCATTTTGATAGTTCATAAGTTGGTTGAACTTATGTTGAAGTTCTTAACATTTGGTTTTGCTATTTTCCAGAAAAATAGTTTGAACTTCATTTTGTTGATGTTCATAAGTTGGGTTGAACTCATTGTTAAACGTTCAAAGTTGTAAATATGGAGTTTAAACTCCATTTGATTGTTCATATGTTATTTTGAACGTGCGCTTGAAGTTATTGTTGGAAAATACATATTTTACCAAACCCGAACAGAACAACAATTTTAAGAAAATTATAAAAATATTTATTTTTTCTGCTTGTTTAGTGAAGGAAATTTTTTTTTATCACAATTTATAAATCAAGTATTTGGTTAATTTGTATTGGCTCTGATTTTGTGGAGACTACTCCCTCGGTTAGAAGAATATAAAAACTTCATCGAGAAATTAGTGTGGGAATTTGGTTCAAAGAATATAAAAACTTCACTGATTCGTTAAAATCTCTGTATTGATTTCTGGAGTTTAAAATCTATGGGGTTTCACTCTGTTTGAATTTGATTATGATTTGAAGTCATAAAAACTTCGTCATGTTTCAAAGTTCATTCGGTTGATGATTTGAAGATATAAAAACTTCATTATTAACTAGAAACAAGTTGACTAAAGATTAAGGTCTTTATTGTTAGTATTCTGAAATACTAAAAAGTATGTCAAAAATTGACAAAAAAATGACAAATGAAATTGAACAACAAATTGATTCGATTGTTGATGGTGTTGTCTTAACGACAACCAATGTTGCATCATTAAGTCGTTCAGGTATTGCTCTAGCAATGAAAACGGCAGAGAAATTAGAAAAATATTTTGTTGTGAACTTCAAAGAATGACAACAAATGATGTCATTTTGGCTGGCCAAACTTGAAATGCAAATGTTCACAAGTATAGATCATCATATTCTAGAAAAAAAATAATGATTGAAAATCAATAGTTCGATTTGAAAGATCTTGTGAGTCATTCCAAGATAGATGAGGATAATGAGTTGAATGAAAAATCATCAATGATGATTGCAAATCCTATTAAAGATGATGCTCCAAATGATAAGAAGATGAAGAAGTCTTCTGGACAAGAGAAAGAGCAGAATAAAAAAATGTTCAAAGGCAATTGCTACATTTGTAGTGATGTTGGCCACAAAGCTCCAAATAGTCAAGTTCTAAATAAGAACAAGAAAAGAGATTAGATAAACATATTGGAAACAACTAGAAAAATTGAAAATCCATGTGATATGATCACTGAACAATCTAGTTGGATATCTAAATAAATGGTGGTTTAATTTAGGAGCCACTAGACATGTTTGAGCGGACAAAGAAACTTTTGCTACTTATGATCCCGTTGGTCCTAAAGAAGTGATCTTCATGGGAAATAATACAACAACCAAGGTTGAAGGAAGTGGGAAGATATTCCCAAAAATGACTTCCGACATGGTGTTGACTCTCAACAATGTTCTCCTTTTTCCTACTATTAGGAAAAACTTAGTGTCGATAACACTTCTCGTTAAAAATGGATTTAAGTGTGTGTTTTTTCGGAGAAAGTTGTAATAAGCAAGAACGAAACGTGTGTAGGAAAGGGCTACCTCAATGAGGGTCTTTTTCAAACTTTATGTAATGGTTGTTGAAATGAAGAAAACTAAGGCTTCTTCTTACTTGCTAGAGTCAAACGATTTGTGGCATAGTCATTTAGGACATGTCAAGTATAAAACCTTGCGAAAACTGACTAGTTTGGAAGTGTTGCCTAACTTTGAGTGTAAAAAATCAAAATGTCAAACGTGTGTGGAATCAAAATATACTAAGCACCCGTATAAGTTCGTTGAAAGGAATTCCAATCCCTTAAACTTAATCCACACAGACATTTGTGATATGAAGTCAAAAACATCTTGTGGTGGAAAAAAATATTTTATAACTTTTATTGACGATTGCGCTAGGTACCGTTATGTCTATTTGCTAAATAGTAAGGATGAAGCAATAGATGCGTTTGGGCAATATAAAATAGAAGTTGAAAATCAGTTAGAGAAAAGAATCAAAATAATAAGAAGTGATAGGGGTGGAGAATATGAATCCCCCTTTACGGAGATATGTGTAGAGAATGGGATTGTCCATCAAACTACGGCCCTGTATTCACCTCAATCTAATGGAATTGCGGAAAGAAAGAGCCGAACCTTAAAGAAAATGATGAATACCTTACTTATAAGTTCAAGTTTACCGCAAAACTTGTAGGGGAAGCTATCCTCACAGCTAACCGAATACTCAATAGAGTGACCCATAGTAAGACACTATCAATTCCATATGAAGAATGAAAAGGAAGGAAACCCAACTTGAAATATTTCAGTGTGGGGGTGTCTAGCAAAAGTCCAAGTTCCTATGCCTAAAAGGGTGAATATAGAACCTAAGACTGTGGACTGCATGTTTATAGGATATGCTAAAAGTAGTAAAGCATGTCGGTTTTTGGTTCATAAATTCGAACATTCGGATATCAATGAAAATATAATAATTGAATCAGATAATGTTGAGTTCTTTGAGCACATTTATCCGTATAGAACTAAACATGTACTGTCTAGTGGAGGGTCTAAATGACCTCGAGATGAACCAAATGAGAATGTACATAATGATGAGAATCCAAGACATAGTACACGTCAAAGAACGTCAACTTCGTTTGGATCAAATTTTGTAACATTTCTCCTAGAAAATGAGCCTAAAAAATTTAAAGAAGCGATGTCGTCTTCAGATTCATCCTTTTGGAAAGAGGCAGTCAATAGTGAGATTGATTCAATCTTGAGCAACCATAATTGGGAGTTGGTTCATCTTCCTCCAAGAAATAAACCTTTAGGTTCTAAATGAATCTTCAAAAGGAAAATGAAAGTGGATGGTACTACTGACAATTACAAGGCAAGACTTGTAGTAAAAGGCTTAAAACAGAAGGAAGGTCTTGATTATTTTGATACATACTCGACTGTAACAAGGATAACGTCAATTCTTAGTTGTGTTGGCGGCGGCGGTATATGGTCTTGAAATCCATCAAATGGATGTGAAAACAACATTCCTAAATGGAGAATTGGAGGAAGAAATTTACATGGAACAACCTGAGGGTTTTGTGGTTCCTGGTAAAGAAAAGAAGGTGTGCAAACTTGTTAAGTCACTTTATGGATTAAAACAAGCACCCAAAGAGTGGCGTGCAAAGTTTGACCAAACCATGTTGGCAAACGGGTTTAAGATAAAGGAATGTGATAAATGTGTTTATATTAAAGACACATTTAATCACAAAGTCATTGTTTGTTTATACGTGGATGACATGTTGATTATCAGTACAGACATTTCTAACATAAATGCTACGAAACGAATGTTTGAGAACAAGTTTGATATGAAAAACCTTGGAGTTACGGATGTGATCTAAGGGATAAGAATCCATAAAACTCCACAAGGGTTGGCTTTGTCACAATCTTATTACATTGAAAAGGTACTTGACAAGTTCAAATATTTGGATTTCGGTATTGCTAAGACTCCATTAGTCGTGAGTTTTGCACTTCAAAAGAATGAGGTGAAAGTGACTCACAGTTGGACTATGCAAGAGTGTTGGGATGTATGATGTATATCATGAATTGTACACGGCCAGACATTGCATGTGCTATTAGTAAATTGAGTCGGTACACAAGTAATCCTAATAAAATTCATTGGATGGAAATAAAAAGAGTTTTGGGGTATCTTATATATACTCAAGACTATACTTTGCATTATAATAAATATCCAGCGGTATTTGAAGGATATAGTGATGCAAATTGGATCACCGGATCGAATGAAGTAAAATCCATTAGTGGATATGTATTTACTTTAGGTGGAGGAGCAGTCTCTTGGAAATCATCCAAACAGACATGTATTGTCCACTCTATAATAGAATCTGAATTTATCACATTAGATAAAGTCGGTGAAGAAGCTAAATGGCTCCAAAATTTCTTCAAAGATATTCCTTATTGGCCCAAACCATTGGCTGTATGTATACACTGTGATAGCCAAGCGACGATCGGTAGGGCAGGGAGCATGATTTATCACGGTAAATCTCGTCATATAAGACGGAGACATAATACCGTTAGAGAACTACTCTTTAGTGGAATTATCACTGTCGACTATGTGAAGTCAAAGAATAATGTGTCGGATCCACTTACAAAAGGCCTATCTAGAGAAGGAGTTGAGAGAACATAGAAGGGAATGGGTTTACGGCCTAGGACAAGTCAGCATGGCGGTAACTCTATGTAGCAGACTGGAGATCCAAGAGCTAGGTTCAAGGAGATCAAACAAAGTTGTGACTGACGGTTCAACATTGTCAATATACTCAACCCATTCTCATGATGTAGACAATGTTTAGGAAACATGGATAAAGCTTATGGTGTGAAGCTTTTTAATGGTTATCTAAATTTGCAGATTTGACCAAATAATTTAATCTATAGGATTGAACGTTTAGAAATCACCTATGTGAGGGTGAAGTGGAAGCCGCTTCAAGGAGAATGTTAGTAAAGGCCTATTCTCTACGCTCTTATGAAACTAGGACGTGTTCATGGCTGAAATGAACAAAACCGTGAGAATCATAAACAACAAAAGGTTGGTTGTGTGACGTGTGTTGTCTAGGTGTACATTAAAGTTCGACGGTTCAAAAATATCAAATCTACCGATTGACCGAGTGCATCCGATGCATGTTCACTACAGAAAGTTCAAAGGAAAACCCACTTATCCAGATGCAATCAGTCTTTGCTCGTTGATCACATACTTGTTCGTAAATTTTTGATTAAATAGTCATTTTTCATTCATGTTGGGTTATTAAGAGGTGTGAATGAAAAATAAAAAGGTGGTGTTTCTTTCTGTAAAGACACTAAGTGAAAGGATGCAATTTGAATTGGCACCTTTTCGGATTGAATGGTTATGACCTTTCCAATGATAGTGACTTTTTCGAAGAGTTGCATTTTTATGAAGGGATGTACCTTTCTGAGCCATTGCTTCTCTTCATGAAGCAACACCTTGATGGCTATAAATACATGAATTTTTCCTCAAGGAAAGACAATTTTTTTTTGAGTGGAAAAACAATCTTTTTCTTCTTATAAAAACTCTTGTGTGATCATCAAATCTTTGAGTGTGTTCAAAGTTTTTGAAAATTTGAGGTACTGCTATTTTCAGAAAGAGAATCATTTTATGTTCGAAGTTTCTGAAAATTTGAGGTACCGCTATTTTCAGAAAGAGAATCATTTTATGTTCGAAGTTTCTGAAAATTTGAGGTACTGCTATTTTCAGAAAGAGAATCATTTTATCCTAGGAGGAAAGATTTCATAACCTCAGATACTTGAGAGAAATAAATTCCTTAAGAATACACCGTGCATTCGGTAGACTTGATTCTACAATTTTCTACTTCATTTTCTTTCTTAAAGTTGATAAACACTTCATTTTGATAGTTCATTTGATTATTCATTTGGACTTGTGTTTGAAGTTGTTGTAAATTCATTGTAGTTCTTGAAAGTTGTTATTGAACTTAGTATTGAAGTTTGTATAGAAAACATACAGATTTTGTACCCGTCGGAACAACATTTTCACATGAATTTTTGACTAAAAGATCCCTCATATGTGATGCTCTATGAAATTTCCATGAACTGGAACCCCTTTGGTGGTGTTTGGCTGATATCTTGGAAGGACAATTGAGAAGAATACCATTGCAAATGTTCAAGTTGTCTGCAGCATGTGATAAAATGGATCAACTTTCCAGATTAAGTAGTCAGAGTTCCGATATCCTTTTTTATCAAGCACCTATAACTACATGAAATATG
The DNA here is from genome assembly GCA_030864215.1 of Capsicum pubescens. Classification (NCBI taxonomy): domain Eukaryota; kingdom Viridiplantae; phylum Streptophyta; class Magnoliopsida; order Solanales; family Solanaceae; genus Capsicum; species Capsicum pubescens. The sequence continues at coordinate 268,078,919 of CM061538.1, forward strand.
GTCTATACATCAACTATGGCCTCTGATCATTTCAATCATAAAAAAACGGATTTGATTTCATGTATACTCACTGAGCTTCATCTACTATATTAGTAAAAAAGGGCAGCCCGGTGCACTAAAGCTCCCGCTATGCGCAGGGTCCGGGGAAGGGCTCCACCACAAGGGTGTATTGTACGCAGCCTTAACAATAACTTTTGGCAAATTAAAATATAATAAGTAAAGTCACTGAGCTTGTAAGTCATAAATTTGATAACAATAATGTGAAATTAACTCTCAGAAATGTTAAAGTACATTCAGTTTTTGTTTTAGTCAAATCGAAATGGTGGTTTCACATACATTTGATCTTCATGACAGAACTGAACTTCTGCAATAATTTTATGTGATCATTGGCTTAGCTGTTGCTATTAATCCTTCGTATGTATAAAAGTGTTCCCAGCTTCTAAAATGTTCGTTATAAGCACGCAGACGATACAAGTAAAGTGGCTCACCTGCGAAGCCTTGATGGAGCTAATGAGAGGCTGCATCTATTCAAAGCTGAGTTACTTGAAGAGCAATCATTTGATCCTGCCGTTGATGGTTGTGAAGGTGTCTTTCATACAGCTTCACCTGTTTTTCTCACAGGAAAATCCAAGGTCAGAAACCTACTGTGACATCAAAATATGTTAAGAGATGTCTTTAAGGAGGAACACGTTTGTTTGCTGCTATTACTTTGCAGTTAAATAGACCTGGATGCTTTAGTTTCATACTAATAAATATTCTCTTTCATCTTTCAGGAGGAACTTGTGAATCCTGCTGTGAAAGGAACGTTGAATGTCCTTCAATCATGTGCCAAATCACCATCTGTCAGAAGAGTGGTGATAACTTCTTCTACTGCTTCTGTTCTATGCAATAAAAATATGTCAACCCCTGGAGCTGTAGCTGATGAGACTTGGTATTCAGATCCAGAATTCTGCGAGGAAAGAAAGGTTCGATATGTCTATTAATTGGTAGTTCTTTTCAATTTGATGAGGCTTATCCATTGATTACTGTAGCAGAGGTTTAGAAAATGTATGAGCATCTTTATTGGAGCAGCATTGGAAGTTGATTTAGTGTTTTGGTGCTCTTCTCCGGTTTGATCTTTTCCACATCTTTTTACTATGAAAAGAAGTCCAAACTTACATATCGACGATTGTAGAAATATCTTTATTTGATCTTTGTATTTGAATAGGCCTAGGAACATGTATACTGATGTACCCAATCGGCTAATACTCCCATGTTTATACTTGGGACATTCATACCCTTGCTGTTTAACAAACTTTCTCATATTTCCCCTTCACATTTGTCCCTATATGTGTGTGTGCATGCTATCTGGAGTTAGTCTGTGTTATGCTGCACTAGTAAGATATGTTTCTTAGATCAGAAGAAAATTAAATTCTGCATTCCCTGTAGTACTGAGTGAAAGAAAGCCTCATCTTGTCTCGAATAGTGAGATGCTAAGTATCTGTCCTTGTATTTGTCAATATGATCAGATAATTATTACATTCAATATATGTTATCTGTCTTTTTAAGGTGTTTGCATACACGTTAAGAAATACATATACAAACCTTAATCATAAGAGTATTTGTCTAAACTACTCTGTATCCCTCAAACATCTCAATTTGTTACCACTCCACTAACTGAAGCAGTTAAGGTGAATTTGAAAAATAAAAAGCAATAAGTGATTCTTGTTTTCCTGTAATGTCAAATATTTTGGAACAAATTCAGTTTGCTAAAATGTCTATAATACGCACTGGAGATGGTATTATATACTTCATTTAGTAGATGTGTTTGAGAAAGTAATGGAAGATGTCAGCATTCTGTTCACAGTTGGCTTATTGAAGCCTTGAAGGTATTTTGTTTGCAGGACTGGTATCAACTCTCCAAAACCCTGGCTGAGCTGGCTGCTTGGAAATTTGCAAAAGAGAATGGGATCGACTTGGTAACACTTCATCCAGGTCTAGTCATTGGTCCACTTCTGCAGCCTACGCTCAATTTCTCTTGCGAAGCTATAGTGAACTTCATAATAGAAGGTAAGTTTGTTCAGAGACACAAGACTCCTTGAGATATTCTTACCTCCTCCTCCCGCCCTCTGCCCCACCCTCCATGACACCTATTCTTCTTTTCTAATCAGCTTATATGACACCCTTGATGAAATATTTATGTGTAGAAATACATAAGAGGAACATGTGTTCTCTTGTCTGCATTTGACTAGATTGAAATGATGTTGGAATTTAATGATCATTTAACTGGAAACTTATTTTTGCATTGTACATCTTTTGTTAGTGTTTCCTCGATTCAGAAACTCAAACCTCTGCTTCTGATGATCTTTTCTAACAATTTTCTTTTCTAAAGCCTAAAAGATTATAATAAGAAGAACCATCATATACAGAAGTAAGATTTTCTAAATGCTTACGTTCTATTTGTTACCCTGCCACTGATGAACATTTTATGGGAACAATCTTTTAACACTTCTTATTTACTTCGCAAAAATTAACTCTGACCAAAAATCAGATATTTATGATTGAAATGTTAAGTTTGGTAAATGCTGCTAAAGTCAAAGTTAGTTGAGTGACTTCTGGAATAAAACTCAAAGTTAAGTTACTTTCTGAGATACGAGTCATAAACTGGGTGACCATTTGGGTAACTCCACTTCTTAATTGATACTAACTTTTACTCGATTGCAGGAGTTCGAATGAACTCGGGGATCGAAATTACTGCTTCAGGAGTAACTAACTCGAGAAAACAATTAATGAGAATGAGAATTGAGAAAACAGAGAGAGATTTTGAGAAAGAAGAAGTAATGTTTGTATATCTATATGAAAATGAACGGATTACATGTTTATATAGAGCTCATGATCCATTATCCATTGACTAGGCTACTTGAGTTAGTTATAACTAATTAACTAACTTTAGTTGCTGATTAACTAACTACACTGTAGGTTTCCAGTGTTAACTAACTTCTGGAACTTATTACAATTTCCCTACTTATTAATATTGTGTATCAGTACTCGCCCCCATAAAGAAGATCCTTGCCCTCAAGGATCAAACAAAGGAAACCTAGTCTTGAGAACACTAGCAAATTCCCAAGTTGCAACACCAACAGGAAGTCCAGTCCACTTGATCAACACCCGTGCAACAGCCTTATTCCCTCTTTTAACCATTCTTTTCTGCAAAACCAGCTTTGGTTCAGGGCAATGGGGATTTGCTAAGTCCACAGTAGGAGGATAAGAGATTTGAGAAGGCAACCCATAACACTTCTTTAATAAGGAAACATGGACAATAGGGTGTATCTTGACAGAAACAGGTAGTAAGAGAGTGTAAGCAACAGGTCCAACTCTCTTAATGATCTGAAAAGGTCCATAAAACTTGGCTGTCAGCTTGTGAGTAACATAATTAGTGATAGTAACCTGCTTGTAGGGGTGCACTTTGAAGTAAACCTTCAAAGTTCCTGTTAGTTCTATGAGCATCAGCCAGTTGCTTCATCCTTAGTTGAGCTCTGGTGAGATGATGCTTAAGCAGCTGCAGCTTGAGTTCCCTATTCAGCAGGATGTTATCAACCTCAGCTGAAGCTGATTCTCTAGGAAGATATGGTAAATATAATGGAGGTGGCCTTCCATACAATGCCTCATATGGTGTTGAGTGAATAGCTAAGTGATGGGAGGTATTGTACCAATACTCAGCCGTAGGAAGACAAGAAAACCAATTAGAAGCATCCTCATTACAGTAGCACCTCAAATAAGTCTCTAAGCATCTGTTTAAAACCTCAGTATGGCCATCAGACTGAGGGTGATATGCTAATGAAGTATGCAACTTAACACCTTGTAGAGTGAATAGCTCCTGCCAGAAGGAGCAGATGAAAACAAATCCCTATCACTAGTAATAGCATCAGGGAATCCATGCAGCTTAACAATATTATCCACGAAAACCTTAGCAACAGTTTGGGTTGTATAAGGATGTTTAAGTGGAAGAAAATGCCCATACTTGCTAAATCTGTCTACCACCACTAGAATCACCTCATAACCATTTGATTTAGTTATCCATCAATGAAATCCATGCTAATTTGCGACCATACCACATCAGGTATGGGTAAAGGCAGTAAAAGTCCAGGGTATGCAGCCAAATCAGACTTATTCCTTTGGCAAACATCACAGTTTTGAATGAATTTCTTCACCTCCTCTCTCATGTTCTTCCAGTAAAAGAGGCTGAGCAACCTTCTTAATGTAGCCTCTACCCCAGAATGATCTCCTTGGGGGCTTGCATGCCACAATGTCATGATCTCCCTTCTCAATTCTTGAACCTTGCCAACCACCAATCTGCCTTTCCTTCTCAGTTGACCTTGACTCCAAGTGAATTGTTTGTCAACTGTAGGATTAATCTGCAAATCTGCAATAAGTTGTTGAAGTTCTGGATCCATAGTCCAACTATCCACAATAGCTTGAAATAGATCAGTATCTGTAGGAGAAATGAACAAGGCTAATAATTCTGCTCCAGTAACTCTTGAGAAGGCATCAACCACCTTGTTGTCAACTCCTCTTTTATACTCTATAGAGTAATCAAATGGCATCAGCTTTGTCAACCATAAGAACTGTGAATTAGTATGTAACTTTTGTTTCATAAGGAACTTTAAAGCCTTCTGATCAGTCCTTATTATAAACCTTTGGCCTAACAAGTATTGAGACCATTTAGTGACAGCTTGAACAATGGCCAATAACTCCCTATCATACACTGATAATGCAACATGCCTTGGTGACATTGCCTTGCTGATGAAAGCAATTGTATGTCCCTCTTGCAGAAGTACAACTCCTATTCCAAATCCACTAGCATCAGTCTCCACCATAAATGTTTTGTTGACATCAGGTAAGGCAAGCACGGGAGCTTGTGTCAATGCATCTTGAGCTGCAGTTGTCCATTTAAAATTGTTCTTCTTTGTTAAGTCATTTAAAGGCCTTCAAATCACACCAAAACCTTGTATGAACCTCCTGTAGTAATTAGCCAGTCCCAAGAACCCTCTTAGTTGCTTAAGAGTAGTTGGAATGGGCCACTTCCTCACAACTGCTATTTTCTGAGGATCTGTTGAAACACCTTTTGCTGATATAAAGTGTCAAGATATTCAATTTTCTAAACCCCAAAGAAACGCTTGCTCCTTTTAGCAAATAGTTGATGTCTGATCATTTCCTCAAAAACAGACCTCAAATGCCTTACATGTTCTTTAATAGTACTACTATAAATCAAAATATCATCAAAGAAAACTAACACATACGTCCTGAGAAATTGCTGAAATACAGAGTTCATTAATCCTTGAAAGGTAACAGGTGCATTAGATAAGCCAAAAGGCATTACCAGGTATTCAAAATGGCTGGAATGGGTTCTAAAAACAGTTTTAGGCACATCCTCTGCAACCATTCTTAATTGGTGATAACCAGACCTTAAGTCAATCCTTGAAAGGATTTTGGATCTTTCTAATTCATCCAATAAATCTTCAACAATAGGTATAAGAAACTTGTTCTTCACAGTAAACTTATTTGAGTCCCTATAGTCAACACACAACCTCCAGGTACCATCTTTCTTGCCCACTAAGACCACTGGGGATGCAAATGGACTACAACTAGGTTATATGATCCCTTTCTAAACATCTGTTGTACCAGACATTCAATGTCCTTCTTAATGGAAGGATATCTATATGGCCTCGTATTCATAAGCTCAGTCCCTCCCTGCAATACAATTCTATGGTCAAATACTCCCTTGTGAGGTGGTAAGCCGATAGGTTCCTCAAACAACCTTTGAAACTCTGATAATAGATTCAATAAAGCTTGATCACATTCAATTTTATCTTCCTCCAGTAATGCTGGGTGACCCTTTATTTGTTCACTCCCCATAGGCATGACTTGAATCATACAAAGTTGAGATTGGTTACCTGAGTATTTAGCTAATTTACTAGCTCCAGAAGTCTGCACCTGGTTCCCAGCTCCTCTTAGCAGATGTTTCCTTCCCTTGTACTAGAATTCCATGGTCAAATTCCTGAAGTTCATCTTGATATCTCCTAAGGTCAACTACCACTGAACCCCCAATACTACACCACAAGAACCCAAAGGTAATAGCAGAAAATCTGCTGAAAATTCAGCTCCTTGTAGTAACCAAGTAATAGTGGTCATTTTATCCACCTTCATGCTCCCATTTGCTGCAACAACCATTTAACGACTGGTAGATCTGACCGAACAACCTAATTGTTTTACTAAATCAAGATCTATGAAGTTATGAGAACTTCCTGTGTCTATAATATGCAACCCTTTTTTGGATTGATATCCAGTCACCTTAAGTAACCTAAACCCAAAGAACCATTTAAGGCATGTATTGAAATCTCCACGTGCTCGACATGTTGAGACAACTCACTCTTGCTATCCCCATCTTCATGCAACTCCACCTCAGTTTCAGACACTCCATCTTCTGTTTCATTCCCTTCTTCTAACTCCAACAAGTACAATTGCTTAGTAGTCTTACATTTATGGCCCATAGTATATTTTTCATTGCAAAAATAACACAATCCTGTTGCCCTCTTCTCATTAATTTCTTCCTAGCTCAATCTTCTCCTATTCAGATTCTTATTATAGTTTCCTCGGGTGATGTTAGGAGTAGGTAGTAGAGGCTTATTATTGAAAGGTTTTTGATCTCCTATCTTTCTTGAATTAAACACCCGATCTGAACTTACAGGTGGTTTAACAACATTCAAGTAAGCTTCTTGCAGTCTTGCACTCCTGTAAACATGAGACAAGGTAGTAGGGTTGGTAATCTTAACAACAATGTTAAGCTGAGGTGTCAAACCCCTAATGTAGCAACTAATGGCATTTTCTTCTGACAAATTCACCCTTGTAAGATGCCTTTCAAACACAGCCTGATACTCTTTGACAGTCCCAACTTGCTTAACCTTCTTCAATTCCTCCGTAGGATCATCAAAGTCAGATCCAAACCTCTCCACCAGTGCCATCACATACTCATTCCATCCAATAGGTTGAAGGTATTGTCAATACCTAATGAAGGATAGATGCCACTGAATTGCCTCTCCTTCCCGATGTAGTGTAGCTATGGTAATTTTATCAGAAGCAGGTATATTTTCCATTGAAAAAAATTGTTCAATCTTGAACAACCAAGAACGCAAATCATTCCCTGAAAACCTCAAAAACTCCATGCCCGACCACTTGGGAATGGGAATTGTGATAACTGTCAGGGCTTTGATCTTTGTGCTCCCTCTCAACTGATTGCCTAACCCTCGATGGTTCAGCTTGATCTAATGGAGATTTATCTCTCCTATTCTCTGCGGAATTCACCAAATAATCCTTTAATTCCATTACCACCTGATCCAACCTTTGCAAGGTAGTAACTTCCCCTGCCAAATTGCTCACATCTGTAGTCAATTTCTGCAGCATATCCCTTATTTCTCCCATGTCAGCTGGAGGATTATCAATGGATCAAGCTGTTTTCGTCATGATTGCCAAGAATTCGATTGGCTTTGATACCAATGATACTAACTTTTACTCGATTGCAGGAGTTCGAATGAACTTGAGGATCGAAATTACTGCTTCAGGAGTAACTAACTCGAGAAAACAGTTAATGAGAATGAGAATTGAGAAAACAGAGAGAGATTTCGAGAAAGAAGAATTAATGTTTGTATATCTATATGAAAATGAATGGATTACATGTTTATATAGAGCTCATGATTCACTATCCATTGACTAGGCTACTTGAGTTAGTTATAACTACTTAACTAACTTTAGTTGCTGAGTAACTAACTACACTGTAGCTTTCCAGTGTTAGCTAACTTCTGGAACTTATTACAATTTCCCTACTTACTAATATTGTGTATCATTAATCTTCTAAGGCAGTCTGTAGCCTACACCCCCCACCCAACCCAAACTCCTTAAAGATTTCAAATCGGCTAATATACACCAGGATCAACTTTCCGTTTTTTAAACAAAACTCATCACATCCTTTATGGATGAGACTTTTAGGAGGACCAATTCACCTTCCTTCTCTTGGACAATATTAGTCGGTAAAGGGATGGTCAAGCTGAAGCAATATTTAAGTGAGTTGGTACAGAACTCCAACTGAGTGTACTTGGTGTAAATATTTACCATGGCAATATGTTTTTGTCGAGAAAAAAGTGAACCAAAACAAGCCTGTGCTCCCAAGAAGATCCGAAAGAATACTTTCCTGAAAAAACTTAACCAAACAAGTTGCTCCAAAAAGTTTTGTTAAAGCTCGCAAAGCTTTAAGAAGTCTTGTCTGGCCAAACGAAGTAGATATATATTTTGGTGGTGAAATATTATGAAAAATGACCAGCTCAACTGATATGTAGATGACTCATTTTATTTAGTTACTACATGAAGGTCCTTGCACTTTCTTTTTCTCCTTGTTCAAGGTTCAAATCACGCTTTTCATAATAAATAGTACTAATGTTCGACACACTTGTCTTTTATTTGATGAAGGAAAAGAAGCATGGTCTGGTGGAATATACAGATTTGTCGATGTTAGGGATGTTGCTAATGCACATATTCTAGCATTTGAGGTTCCTTCAGCAAATGGAAGATATTGTTTAGTTGGGGTGAATGGATACTCTTCGTCGGTTTTGAAGATTGTACAAAAGCTTTACCCCTCCATCACTCTCCCTGAGAAGTAAGTATTGCCAATATCACAGTTATAATTTTCTTCATACTGATTTTCATTATTATCTCCTTTCAGCAAAGAAAAGTCATAAATTGCACCATTCTTAAGCTTACGTGATGTTTCATTAATTAAGAATCTTTTGTTCTATTTAAAGCAATTATTTGACTAGAGATTAATCATAATTGTTAAATGTGGATGCAGTTTTGAAGATGGATTGCCTATTACTCCACACTTCCTAGTATCAAGTGAGAGAGCAAAAAGTTTAGGAGTCAAATTCACATCTCTTGAGTTGAGCGTGAAAGATACTGTTGAAAGCTTGATAGAAAAGAACTTCCTCCACATCTAAACAATCAGTTGATGGAATACTCAGGGGTTGAGTTATTTTTCTTGCGAGTTTGGCAGAACTCAATAACTTTGGCCCATATCCTGTCTATGTTAAAAATTATGAGTATCCACGTAATATGTATAACTAATTTATACAGACATAATATAATCCATGTTTTTTATTCATTACATGTTGGTTTGTATAAAGTAGAACTTAACTATTTTCAGGTCATGATTGACCCTTTATTTTCAACTATTTTGCTTAGGATTCAACCCTTGTTTCGTGTCTGACAAGGTAACCAAGTATTAATGTGGAAGAAAATTTGAACTTAAACCTATAAAAAGCAACATGTGAAAGAATGCAAAGTCATTATAAGTTGGTGAAAGTATTCAATGTTGGGTTCTAAGTATATATGAAAAAGTGTAATGAAAAAATGGAGGAAAAATGGTGGAGAAGGAGACACCAATTTAGAAAGTGTACTCCCAAATTGGAAGGTTCACTCTTTCTCCCACATTGGTAGAAGAAGAAAACTTGTGAGTATTTAAAATAAGGAACACTTACTCCACATGGTAAGTGAGACAAGAAATAAGAGATGCCTTGCATCGTCGTTATCGTCGGTCGGCGTTGACTTTGTCAAATGATTGATCGATCTATGGATTTCGAAACAGTGCAGTGCTGAAAATGACACATTGATTCATGAAATGGTATGCCTGTTCGGAAAAGACACATTCTTTGGACGAACAGACATGGCTTTTCCAGAAAGGTCACATCTTTTAAGTGAACCATTGCCACTTTTCAGAAGAGGCACATGTTGGTTATATAAACCTGCTTGCATCCACAAGTTTAGGTACAAAATTTTTCTGAAATAAAAACTCTCTTCTTGTCTTAAAAACATTCTGTGTGATCAATCAAACTGTTGAGTGAGTTCGTAGAATCTGACAATTTGAGGTACCGCTATTGTTCGGATTGTAGGCCATTTTATCCTGGGAGGAAGATTTCATAACCTCGGGTACAGTGAGGGGAATTATTCCTTTAGGACACTCTGTGAAGTCGGGGGACTTGGCCTTAAATTCTGTTTCATCTATTTTCTAAAATCTAACACACTTCTTGGATAGATTATTAAGTAATCTTGTGTTGAAGGTGTTAAAGAACTTCAAAGGTGTTCTTGTTTATACATGAACTATTGTTGAAGTTGGTGTTGCAATTATATAGATTCTTGTACCCGAAACTATACATAAAATAACAATCTTAAGGAATAATTTCTGCAGAATCTGTATTGATTGTTTTTTGGAGATTAAAGCTTTAAGCTTTCTACTTTGTTTGAACTTAACTAGTGATTCGAAGACATAAAATCTTCACCACAAGTTAAAGATCATTCGGTTGACGATTGGAAGTTATAAAAACTTCATCGTTAACTAAAAACAAGAAGAAGAGTTTAAAGTTGCTTAACTTTATAAATAGTATTCTGAAAATACTAAATTTTATTGTCTTGTGGTGACAGGAAAAATGACTAACGAAAGTCAAATGCAAGATGCGGCTACAACTGTGGGGGCAACTAGCATTGATTCAACAAGTCGAGCAAATGCTCCGCAATCAATGGCACCTGCGGAGAAGCCCAAAAATTTGCGGTCATTGACTTTAAGCGATGGCAGCAAAATATGTTCTTTTACCTCACCACTCTATGCCTCAAAGGTTCACTAGTGAGGATGCTCCTGAGGTGCCCGAGGGAACCTCGGACAAAGAGCATTTCATAATTGTAGAAGCTTGGAAACACTCGGACTTCCTTTGCAGGAATCATATATTGAGTGGTCTCCAAGATGACCTCTACTGTTTATTGAGTGGTCTCCAAGATGACCTCTACAATGTTTACAGTGGAACTAAGACATCGAAGGAATTGTGGGAGGCACTAGAACGAAAATACAAGACAGAGGATGTGGGAATTAAGAAATTCTTTGTTGCAAGGTTCTTGGACTTTAAAATGATAGATAGCAAATCGGTTGTCTCTCAAGTGCAGGAATTGCAAGTAATCATTCACGATCTCCTAGCAGAAGGTATATCTTTGAAAAATACCTTAGTTGAATAAATTGAAAATGTTCTTAGTACTTACATAAACTATTTTGTAGGTTTGATTGTGAATGATGCTTTTCATTTAGCAGCGATCATTGAGAAGATACCACCTATGTGGAAAGACTTCAAAAACTACTTGAAGCACAAACGCAAGGAGATGACTGTCGAAGATCTTATTGTCCAACTATGTATTGAAGAGGATAATAAGGCTACCGAGAGAAGGTCAAAAAGAAATTCTACAATTAATGGGGCACATATTATAGAGGATGACCAAAACAATTCTAAGAAAAGGAAGAAAGTTAAACAAGGAAGCCATCAACCCAAGAAAAAATTCAAGGAAAAGTGCTTCAACTGTGGCAAGATTGGCCATAAGTCCACGGATTGTCGTGCCCCTAAGAAAGGCAAGAAAAAGGACCAAGAAAATATGATTGAGTCCAACAAAGAATGTGATAATCTGTGTGCTATGTTTTCAGAAAGCAACTTGGTGGGGAATCCTCGCGAGTAGTGGATGGATTCTGGTGCCACCCGCTATGTTTGTGCCAACAAAGAGTTATTTTCGTCATTCGTTCTGGCTCAAGTGGAAGAAATGATCTACATGACTAACTCCGCTACGGCTAAGGTAGAAGGAACAGGAAAAATGGGCTTGAAAATGACTTCAGGAAAGGTCTTGACACTTAACAATGTCTTGTACATTCCGGAATTACGTAGGAACTTGATTTCTATTTCATTTCTAGACAAGAGCGAATTCAAATGTGTAACCATTTCTGGAAAAATTGTAATTAGCAAAGGAGAATGTATGTAGAGAAAGGCTATCTCACCGAGGGCCTTTATAAGATGAATGTAATAAATGTTGAAATAAATAAAAGTTTAAATTCTTCTTACTTGCTTGAGTCTTATAATTTATGGTATGAACATTTAGGCCATGTTAATTACAAAACATTACGAAAATTGATTAACTTACAAGTTTTGCCAAACTTTGAGTGCAATAAATCAAAGTGTCAAACGTGTGCGGAATCAAAGTATGCAAAGCATCCTTATAAGTCCGTTGAAAGGAATTCCAATCCTTTAGACTTAGTACACACTGACATTTGTGATATGAAGTCAACACCATCACGTGGTGGGAAAAAATATTCATAACTTTTATTGACGATTGCACTAGATATAGTTATGTCTACTTGCTAAATAGTAATGATGAAGCAATAGATGCGTTTAGGCAATACAAAACTAAAGTAGAAAATCAGTTAGAGAAAAAGATAAAAATAATAAGAAGTGATAGGGGCGGAGAATATGAATCTCCCTTCGCCGAACTATGTGTAGAGAATGGAATTGTCCATCAAACTACAACCCTGTATTCACCTCAATCTAACAGAATTGCGGAAAGGAAAAATCAAACTTTGAAGGAAATGATGAATGCTTTGCTTATAAGTTTCGATTTACCGTAAACTTGTGGGGGGAGGCTATCCTTACAGCCAATCGTATACTCAATAGAGTTCCCCATAGTAAGACACAATCAATTCCTTATGAAAAATGGAAAGAAAGGAAACCCAACTTGAAATATTTCAAAGTGTGGGGTGTCTAGTAAAGGTCCAAGTTCCTATGCCTAAAAGGGTTAAGATAGAACCTAAGACTGTGGACTGTGTGTTCATAGGATATGGTAAAAACAGTAAAGCATGTCAGTTTTTGATTCATAAATCCGAATATAAATAAAAATACGATAATTGAATCAGATAATGCTGAATTCTTTGAAAATATTTATCCGTATAAAACTACACATGAACAGTCTAGTGGGGGGTCTAAACGATCTCGAGATGAACCAAGTGAGAATGTACATAATGAAGAAAATCCAAGACGTAGTACACGTCAAAGAACGTCAACTTTTTTTGGTTTGAATTTTGTAACATTTCTCTTAGAAAATGAGCCTCAAACATTTAAAGAAGCAATGTCGTCTTCGGACTCATTCTTTTGGAAAGAGGCAGTTAATAGTGAGATTGATTCAATCTTAAGCAACCATACATGAGAATTGGTTGATCTTCCTCCAGGAAATAAACCTTTAGGTTCTAAATGGATCTTCAAAAGAAAAATGAAAGCGGATGGTACTATTGACAAATACAAGGCAAGACTTGTAGTAAAAGGCTTCAAACAAAAAGAAGGTCTTGATTACTTTGATACATACTCGCCAGTAACAAGGATAACATCGATTCAAATATTAATTGCCTTGGCTGCGGTATATGGTCTTGAAATCCATCAAATGGATGTGAAAACCATATTCCTAAATGGAGAATTGGAGGAAGAAATTTACATGGAATGGCCTGAAGGTTTTGTGGTTCCAGGAAAGGAGAATAAGATGTGTAAACTTATTAAGTCGTTGTATGGACTAAAGCAAGCACCTAAACAATAGCATGCGAAGTTTGACTAAACCATGTTGGCAAACGGGTTCAAGATAAATGAATGTGATAAATGTGTTTATATTAAAGACACTCTAAATCACCAAGTCATTGTTTTTTTATATGTGGATGATCTGTTGATCATCAGTAGAGACATTTCTGACATAAATACAACAAAACGAATGCTCGAGAGTTAGTTCGATATGAAAGACCTTGGAGTTGCAGATGTGATCTTAGGAATAAAAATCCATAGAACTCCACAAGGGTTGGCACTGTCACAGTCTCATTCTATCAACAATGTACTTGAAAAATTCAAGTATATGGAATTCGGTATTGCCAAGACTCCATTGGATGTGAGCTTTGCACTTCGAAAGAATGAAGGTGAAAGTGACTCACAATTGGAGTTCGCAAGAGTATTGGAATGTTTAATATATATAATGAATTGTACACGACCAGACATAGCATGAACTATTAGTAAATTGAGTCGGTACACGAGTAATCCCAACAAAACTCATTGGATGGCAATGAAAAAAGTTTTGGGGTATCTTAAATACACTCAAGACTATGCCTTGCATTATAATAAATATCCCACAGTACTCGAAGGATATAGTGATACAAATTGGATCATCAGATCAAACGAAGTAAAATTCATAAGTGGATATGTATTTACTATCGGTAGAGGAGCAGTCTCTTGGAAATCATCCAAACAGAATTGTATTGCTCGCTCTACAATGAAATCTGAATTTATCGCATTGGATAAAGCCGGTGAAGAAGCAAAATAGCTCCGAAATTTCTTGAAAGACATTTATTATTGGCCTAAACTAGTGGCACCAGTATGTATACACTGTGATAGCCAAGCGGCAATAGGTAGGGCAAGAAGCATGATGTACAACGGTAAATCTCATCACATACGACGGAGATATAATACCGTTAGAGAACTTCTCTCTAGTGAAATTATTACTGTTGACTATGTGAAGTCAAAGGATAATGTGTCGGATCTACTTACAAAAGGCCTATCTAGAGAAGGAGTGGAAATGACATCCAAAGGAATAGGTTTAAGTCCTAAGACAAGTCAGCATGGTGATAACTTTACCTAGCAGATTGGAGATCCCAAGAGCTAGGTTCAAGGAGATCAAACAAAGTTGTGTCTGAAAGGTTGTCAATTACCCAACTCATTCTCATGATGTATACAATGTTCAGTAAACAAGGATAAGACTTAAGGTGAAAAGTCTTTTAATGATTATCTAAATTTGGAAGATTTGATCAAATAATTTAATCTATAGGATTGAAAGTTTAGAAATCACCTATATGAGGGCGAAGTGGAATCCGCTTCAAGGAGAATGTTAGTAAAGGCCTATTCTCTAAGCTCTCATGAAATCGGGACGTGTTCATGGCTGAAAAGAATAAAACCGTGAGAACCATAAATAGTAAAAGGCTGGTTTTGTGACATGTGTTGTCTAGGTGTACACTAAAGCTCGACGGTTCAAAGATATCAAATCTACCAATTGACCGAGTGCATCCGATGCATGTTCACTACGAAAAGTTTAAAGGGAAACCCACTTATCCAGATGCAATCAGTTTTTGCTTGATGATCACATACTTTTCCATAAATTTTTTACAAAAAATAGACATTTCCCATTCATGTAGGGGATTTTTGGGTTCAAAGTATATATGAAAAAGTGTGAATGAAAAAATGGAGGAAAAATGGTGGAGAAGGGAGACACCAATTTAGAAAGTGTACTCTCAAATTGAAAAGTTCACTCTTTCTCCCACATTAGTAGAAGAAGAGAACTTGTGAGTGTTTAAAATAAGGAACACTTACTCCACATGGTAAGTGAGGAGAGAAATAAGAGATGCCTTCGTCGTCGGTCGCTTGCTCGGCTCGGCTTGGCTTCGACTTCGGCTTCGGATTTGGATTTGGAAAATGATTGATGAGATCTATCTTTTTGGATAAAGTTTATTTGACAGGAATTCAGAAATTCAGTTCAAAAATACCAAAAGGAAAAACATAACTTTTTTTCTGTGTGTTTGATACTCCATTTATATGTATCCATGCAGATTCCGAAATAGTATTTCAAAACAGTGTAGTGCTGAAACGAAGGGATGCAACCCTTCAACGAAATGGCACACTGATTCATGCAATAGTATGCCTGTTCGGAAAAGACACATTCTTTGGAAGAATAGACATGGCTTTTCCAGAAAGGTCACACCTTTTAAGTGAACCATTGCCATTTTTCAAAAGAGGCACATGTTGGCTATATAAACCTGCTTTCATCCACAGGTTTAGGTACGAAATTTTTCTGAAATAAAAAATCTCTTCTTGTTTTAAAAATATTCTGTGTGATCAATCAAAGTGTTGAGTGAGTTCTTAGAATCCGAAAATTTGAGATACCACTATTGATACGGGTACGATCATGATCGGGGTCCAATGCGTCAAGACTCGAGCTCAGGGGGCTGCCCATCCAAGGAACAAGCTTTGAAGTGTAGAGAACAAGTCCTACAAGCTCCAAAACTGTTTCACTGTTCATCCGCGTTCACTGTTCATCCGCCCTTTGCAAGGGTTTTTTAGTCATTTGTAATAAGTTAACCTAGGTATAAATAGAACCTCATTAGGTCATTTTTGGGAGATTTGTGGAGAATATATTTTGTAGCCTCTTTGAGAGTCTTTAGCAAGGTGGAATCCTTGGACAAGGTGGAATCCTTGTGTTAATCATTTGCTTAGAAACGGAGATTGCTTGGAAATTTCGATTCCATTGAGGTCACGTAAGAGATAGGTTTAGGTTGTGTGTGATATTAAAGGTACAAAAGTGGAATAAGCTTTTGGGTTGTTAATATTATACCATCCCTTGGTCTATCTATCTATCTTTACTTTCTTATAATCGTTTGTCTATATTTATGTAATCCGTTTGTGTTCTTGTCTTGTAACCGTGTGTTGTTGTTATTGTATCTTGTTCATTAAGTGTTGTTGCTGTTTTAGTGTGTTTTACTCTTGATATCACTTCCCTTCTTGTTCTTCTTGCGAATCCAAAAGAGGTCATCAAAAGGGTCCATAGTTCTTGAACTAGTGGACTGATTTTGGTGTTTGTGTTGTTGTGTTCTTGGGGAGTTTTGGTATCAACTATTGTTTGGATTGTAGGCCATTTTATTCTGGAAGAAAGATTCCATAACCTCGGGTACAGTGAGGAGAATTATTCCTTAAGGACACTCCGTGAAGTCGGGGAACTTGACCTTAAATTCTGTTTCATCTATTTTCTAAAATCTAACACACTTCTTGGATAGATTGTTAAGTGATCTTGTGTTGAAGGTGTTAAAGAACTTCAAAGGTGTTCTTGTTTATACATGAACTATTGTTGAGGTCGGTGTTGCAATTATACAGATTCTTGTACCCGAAACTATACATAAAATAACATTCAAGTTATCATAACAATTCATTTAGATACTTCAACTAATCTGATGATCAGATAGATCATAAGATTTAAAAAGTTTTTTATATATATTCTTGAATTTCATGACCAATCAAATCAAAATTCATAAAATAAAAAGAGTCGTATTTATTCTTGTACTTTTATAAATAAATTATATCTGCCTTTTGAGATGGCTGTTTCCAATGGGAACCCCTTCCCTCGAAAAAAAATGAGACACTTGATAGATACAATTATCTTTTATCTTTTCAATATATCTGTCATTTTCATTTAGCTTTAGAATCATATTTGTTACTGTACTCTAAAAAAATCATATTTAATTATAGTGTTAAATATTCATGTCTCGCCTTAATTTTTCTTTGTGGCATTTAATTAACACTCCTTTTGTAATTAAATAAATGTACACTCAGTTTCTATTAAAAGACGTATTGATCGATAAGTTTCCAGTTTAGAAATGGAGAGGTAAACATGATATTGGAATTCAATTGACTCAATTAAGTTCACAGTTGATACAAGAATGACAACGGAAGGCACAAAACACACTCCAAATCAGTCCACAATCTTAAGGATCCTAGGACCAAGATGGAGACCACTCTCGAATTCGCTATCAACAAGAAGAATACAAGATATAATATGTATTTTAACACCAAAACAGCAACAAGAACAAGAACAAGATTAACACAAGATGATAAAAAAGGAGACACAAGATTCGGATTTAACAATAACAACAAGAACACAAGATTACAACACAAACAATAAACAAGATTACAAGAAGGTAAAAGGATAGATAGATAGACCACATGAAGGTATAATCTTAAGAACCCAAGAATGGACAATCTTGGACCCTTAACACTACACACAATAATAAACCTATCTCTTACAAAGACACAAGATCGGAATCCACCTCTCAAGCATCAATGTTTCCAAGCAAACAACAACAAAAGAGAATCACCCTATTGTTGTATCCTAATTTCGGTTTTTTCTCCAAAGAGAAGAGAGGACTTGTGTTTTCCATTGTCTTAAGACTTACAACATCATCAATAAACTAAGTCTAAAAGCCTTACAATGTTCTATTTATACTAGGTTACAAATAAAATACAAAAAGACCAAAAGGCCCCTTAAAGACTTAGGTGCCCATCAAGTGTAATATGTTGGCTGATTTTTAGTGCACTTAGGTTTCCTTTTGCACTTCAATTGCACACACCAAGTCTCGGACCCAAAATGCACTCCCATAAGTCCATATCCATAATTATTCCCGTATCAACAGTCCACACCAAGGATTTTATGTAAATCTTCAAAATTAAGAGGTATAGAACGTGTTGTTAGGATTTATTCTGAATTTTTTATTTTATTTGAAATTTATCATAATTATGTTTTACTTATTTTTTTGATAGAAAAGATTTTCTTGTCGGAAAAGGTCTCTTTCAAAGTAGTTCTTTTGAAGGAGAATTTTTGGAATTCTATATTTAGGAGATGTAGTTCTTTTTTGGAGAAATTTTGGACTTCTTTCCTCAAAGCTATTTCCTCTTCTACTAGCTCTTAGGTATGAAAAAACATCATTTGGGGAAGAAACCTATTACAAAAAGGTATTAGATGGAGGGTGGGATCCGGAGATAGTATTAAGGTTTGGACTGACCCTTGGATACCCAACGCCTGTGGCTTCAAACCTAGGTTCTCTCAATCTCAAATGGATGTAGAATTACAAGTGAATCACCTTATTGATCATAGAAACCACACTTGGAAGCTTCAAGAACTTAAGAAGAGGTTTGCTATAGAGGATATCAACGACATTTTGTCTATCCTGATCTCTAGTACCGGATCTTCAGATAGAATTATTTGGCATCACACGAAGTCGAGAATCTATGAAGTGAAATCTGGTTATCATTTGGCGAGGAAAATTGATAGAAGTAGTATATCCAATAGCGGTAGAACTCAATCTAGTTATCAGTCTTTTTCTAAAAAGTTCTGGAATTTTTTATGGTCTATGAATGTTAAAAATAAGTATAAATATTTCATTCGTAAATGTATCCTGAATGTGCTTCCTGTGAATGATGTTATTTCTAAAAAGCTAAAAAATAATTGTGATGTCTGTAAGAGTTGTGGTGAGGATAGTGAAACTATTGAACATATGTTTTTTAGATGTCCGAAGGCTCAGATGGTATGAAAAATTTGCCCTATTAATTGACCAAACATCGAAAATATTATAAATTTTTCTAGATGGTGGAAAGAGCTATTTGATAATACTAGTCAATATCCTGATTCTATTGAGCTTATTAAATTAAATGTATCTATAGTGTGGCAAATTTGGAAGGCTAGAAACGATAGGAACTTTAATGGTGTAATCTTTGAATCTAATGAAATTGTAAACAAGACACTTTTTGATTTTTAGGAATATGAAAGTAATTCACTTGCTATGCCTTCTCTCACATTGGGTCTTGACCATACTACTAATAATACAATTATTGTAGCACAAGAATTTGTGATTATGTTTGCAGATGCTAGCTTACAAAAAGAGAAGAACATGGCAAGCATTGGAATGACAACTATGGATAGCTCTGAAAATTTGCTTCAAGCCCTTGGCTCCCCAATTCAATTTGTTAGGAAGACCATCACTGCAGAAGCGCTTGCAATACAGACTGCATTGGAAAAAGGTCAAGAAAATGGAAGGACAAAGGTGCAGATCTTATCAGACGCAAAAAATGTAGTGAATATGGTTATGAAGAGAAGTGTAGCTTCATGGGAGATAGATACCACGTGCGAAGATATATGGAAGCTAATAAGGATGTTTGAAGAAGTTTCAATTACATGTATTCCTAGATCTTGAAATATGGTAGCGCACAATATGATAAAATTTTCTCTTACATTGTTAGACAAATTAGTATGGACCTCTTGTTTTCCTTGGGTTGTCAAAGATGCTTCTGCATCTTTTAATTCTTTAAGTTCGGCTTTGCATTAATAAAATAAAGATATTGTTTGAAAAACAAAATTGATTAGAGAGTTTTATCAACGACAGAACTTTTCTCAGTATTTTTATGAGTGTTTTATTTAGGGGAGAAATTTTTTCTCAATATTTTTGTATTTTTTTTAATATTAGATTTTATATGTTGGTAAATTAGCCAAATCATATAATAATATAAATTTTTAGTATAATTTTATATGTCATCTGATTTATTCCAACTATAATTTGTAATTATTAGCTTTCGTGTGTCTCACTACCAATTTCAAACCCAATATTACGATAGCTGACATCACTTCTTGCATTTTGGAATAATAATTGTCCACCAACTTCTCAACATTTATTATTCCCTTCATCTAATTTTAATACGCTATATTAAAGTATAAATGCCCATTTTTTACTTGTTTGATTAAAAAAATTAAGCGATAATTTATCATTAAGCTTCTAATTTACCTTTATTATTAGTTATAGTCATTTTCCATACTTATTATTGAAGGGGTGATACGGTGAGCAACTCTCTTTTTCCTTTTGCTGAGTTTTATGCTATAAAAATCTTTATTAGTTTTTGTGCTTCTAGTGTTTATATTATAAAAGCCGTTGAATTTGAAAGGATAAGGTTTGCAACAAATTTTATAGTGATAGAATTTTTTTTTAATCACAAATAAAATATGTAGAAACAGATTTTTATTGATAAAGAAAATAGGTAGAATTTTGTTCGTCCCTTAATTATTCTCTCTTAATTATCTCCATAATTCAATGATTGTCAGTAGTAACATATTTCTGGAACATAAGATATTTTGGACTTTGATCTCTTTGTGAATACCCCGAGCTTATAGGATATTCGAGATGACTCTTTAAAGGAATATGTTATCCTTTTTTATAGTTTTAGACAGGATTCAGGGTAGAGCAATTTTCACGAACATTAAATGAAACTAGACTCATCTTGAAGAGTCCCACAAAATTTTGATCCACAGATACAACTATATTATGTGAAATGTCCTTATTCTTGTCAACATGAGCTGAACATTATTCTTGATTTAGCTGATCAAAAGGAGTACTACAAAATATACTCATAAGGATATTTTTGGTCTATTTTCGTGAAATCAATTGATCGTTTTATATGCTTACCAAACATTCAATAATAGTATTGAATATAATACTCTAATATAGAATTGGATGACTTTTAAATATTAAAGTTGTGTAGGTATATCTTAACGAACAAAAAAAGGAGAGGTCATGTAGTAAGCTACCATGTCGCTGTAAACAATTACGACAAATTTGAGAGTTAGAAAAGTGTCATTTTACCAAAAAAATAATTCATTAAAAAATTAATAATATAATATATTAAATTATTTTTGTTTGAAAAAAAATGGAGCATTATTAAAATGATGAAATATAAAGGCATAATTGAAAAATATTCTAATTTTTATCTTAAATTGTTAAGATAACACTTATTTTGATATAATAGTTTTTCTTAAATAACATTTATTTTAGGATAGATTTTTTTTTTTGATATGGACCATGTCACTTTAATCAAAATATATGTATGGGCAATTATGGCTTTGCAAAGGCCGAGTACTATTTCTATTTTGGGAAAAGATATCGTTTTCACCCTAAACTATATCCGAAAAATCGAAGTCACACCTAAACTATACTAGTGACCTATTACACACCTAAACTATAAAAAAGTGAAACTATTTACACCCTGTCAGGCTACCACCACTTGCATGTGGTGTAGTGTTTTACACGCGCTGCCACGTCAGCACCACGTCAGTAAAATGTATCACTTTTTTATAGTTAAGGTGTGTAATAGGCCACTTATATAGTTTAGGTGTGGATTCGACTTTTTGACTATAGTTTGGGGTGAAAACGATGCCTTTTCCCTTAATGTTTTTAGCTGTTTACTTTTGTTATTTAATAGGCTGGACGCGCCTAAAATAAGTGTAACACACGCGCCTTAGAATGAGGATCGCGGGGAGGTAATAATATCACTTTTATATAGTTAAGGTGTGTAATAAGTCACTTATATAATTTAAGTGTGACTTAAACTTTTCTTATATAGTATGAAGTGAAAATGATGTCTTTTCCCTTTCTATTTTTGGCCTCATCATGTAAGTTTACTGTTTACCTACTCCCCTTTCGTTTTAGGGTGTGTTTGGTATGATGAAAAATATTTTCTACGGAGAATGTTTTCCTGGAAAATAAGTCGATTTTCTATTTATTTGCTCATGTTTGGTTGGTGAGTGAAAAATATTTTCCGAAAAATATTTTATGGTGTTTGGTTGATGAGTAAAAAATATTTTTTAGAAAAATATTTTCTTGTGTTTAGCTGGTGAGTGAAAAAATATTTTAAAAAAAATACTACTAACTGTTAACTAGTATATTACTGTCTCTAGCAACTCAACAATTTGTAAGAACTAATTTAAGCATAACAAAAAATATCAATATCGAATACTAAAATATTACAAGTCACTAAAATTTAAGCAACTAGTAATTAACAAATATAGGAGACACTTTTTAATATTTTATCAGGACAATCTCAAGATACTACAATTAATAGAAATACAACGGAACAACAAGCTTATTCAACCTTGTGAAACAAGCTACATTGATGACAAAATAGAATATGTAATTAGCAAAAGTAGCATAGGTAAGTCTTCCTCTATGCATATGAAAATAATAGTACATTCAATGAACATTGAAAAAGGAGAAAGTTCTCTTTTTTTCTACTCTATTTTTTATTTCAAGCAGTGAAAAATTGAAACAAAGCACTGTGAAAAATATTTTTGAGTAATGTAAATTTTTTGAGTAACGTGAATATGAGTATTGTTGGGGTGGAGAAAAGGGATGAGGGTGGGGACAAAAGTCACATTTGTCATTTTCCGAAAAATGACTTCCCTTGGCCCATGAGGGAAGTCATTTTCCCTCAAATAGAGAAAAATGAGTTCTTTTGGAAAATATTTTTCCAATATTTTATTACAATCAAATAAGGAAAAATAGGAAAACATTTTCCATCGTACCAAACACACTCTTAATTTGTTTTTGTTTTTTAAATCTGTTTCAAATTTTATTTTATTTTTCTGTTTTGTAAATCTAGCTTTTTACATGATATATATGAAATTATAAAATT
Organism: Capsicum pubescens; assembly: GCA_030864215.1. Lineage (NCBI taxonomy): Eukaryota > Viridiplantae > Streptophyta > Magnoliopsida > Solanales > Solanaceae > Capsicum > Capsicum pubescens. The sequence continues at coordinate 268,101,880 of CM061538.1, forward strand.
AAAAGGTATTTTGATACCTTTGATATATTTTTAAGTTAAGATCATAAGATTCAAAAATCTTCTTCACTTTTTAAAACTCCATATAAAAAATAAATAAATAAATTAAAATGAAAAAAGTACTTCACAATAACTTTAGGCAGTGTTTGTCATAAATTTCAAACATTTTTCACTTATATTTCGAATTTAAGAAGCTGGAGTTAAAGATGAAATGATACTTGATTGTACTTTTTGTAGAGGAGAGAAGAAAATACATTTTTGAAATTTATGAAAATAGAGGTGAAAACCAAATTTGTTTTTTTCTGAAAAAGTCGAGCTCATGAGGTAGCATTTTTTTTATTTTTTTTTTAAAAAGAACTTTATTTTATAATTAATTATAGCAACCCCAGTGGTTGCAGTTGTAGTTTTATTTTTAAATTATCTAAGAAATTGTCACCACGTTGTTATATTTTTTGAAATTTAATTTCAGCCTCATGAGGTCTTTTTAGGTTGATTCTAGCAGTTTTTTTTCTAGTAATAATAAATTTTTGCTTTCCTTATAAAACTGAATACAAAATTATCTACTTTTGGATATAAATTAAAGTTTTAAATTTTATTGTCCCAGTTTATTGCCGTGGAGGAAAAGATTAGAGTATTCAAGGGAGCTAGAGTGGATAAAAAACATTTATTATGGTTACCAAAAAAAAAAAAAACATTTATTATGAAATAGATTAACATTATTCTTAAAAGCTCATGGGAGCATATTCGTATTCTACGGAGTGGGTGAACCTAATTCTTTTTGGAATTTTTCTTTTAATTATTATCCATAGATTTCTTATTTCTTTTTTCTTTTTGTGATAAGATAATTAATTACTCTTTTTTTTTTAAATTTATTTGTCTTATTTTTTTAATTCATTTAAAAAATATATATTTTTGAATTGAAATCTTTTTCAATTTCAATATTACATATGACATATTTAAGATTATAAGATCAAATTTTTTTTACTACAATATATATACTTTTAATTTAATAATCACAAAATTCAAAAATATTTCGTTACTTCTAAAAAAAAACTTCATAGATCCAGACGATATTTATACTAGCGAGAAGAAGTCGTGTTGTGCACGGGCTCAATATTTGTTCATAAATTAAAATTTTTTGTCTGAAATATTAAAGTGTATGACATTTGTTTCAATTTATTTTTAATCATGTCTTCTTATAAAATCTTTTTAAAAAAATTATCAATTTAATTTACACCTTCATTTTTACTTTTGATCACAAGTTTTTATCACCACACAAATATTATGACATATTTAATAATATCACAAACTTAAAAAATTTGATAACCATACAATAACTATTATAACATATTTAAGACAACAAATTTTCAAAGTCTTTTTTTCTCTTTGAAAATAATATTAAACCTAGCTTTGAAATATAACTACTTGTAGTTAGTTTTATTTTTTGCTTTGTAATATTATATGTGGTTATTGTTGGAATAATTTAATTTTTGTCATATATAATTTAAGGTGGAGTTAGATTGATCTTATTTGAAGAATTAAAAGTGGAATATGTTTTGTTAATTTTTTGGGGGTATAAACTATAGATATGTTCTAAGTTTAGCAAAGAAAGATGAAAAAGTTAATAAAGTAAAGATAATAAATGGAGAAGATACGTTGTCATCAGTTGTGGGTCTTGTGACTATTAAATGGATGTTATAATGTGACATAAGGACCACCAAAGGATCTGGTGCAATTGATGGGGCTGCTCCTTTCTTAATCAGAGGTTTCAGGTTCGAGCCCTGGCATGAAAAAATTCTTGGCAGAGAGCGTTATTCCCGAATGCGGCCCTATCCGGCACGAATTCAAATTAGTCGGACTCCAATACAAGTATCAGACATCGAATGAAAAAAAAAAGTGACATAAGGATAATTTAGGACAAATAATTGTAACATAGATAACCAACAAACCTTTTTGGCCAATGACATTGCTCCTTTTCAACTTAAACTATCATGCCCTTTAGCCAAGCAAGCAAGACATGTCAGCGATGACATCTCTATTTCAGCAGCTTCACGAAATATTAATTATAGGAAAAAGACCTATATGCAGCATGTCTTAAATGGACGCTTTAAGAATGAACATAATGCATAACAACTATTTTTTTTTTCGTTCATTTTTATTTGTCTAATTTAATTTAATAGGTATCTTATAAAATAATAAATAATATATAATTCTGCTATATTGCTTTTTAAATATCATATATTAACAGTTTTGGAAAATGTATTGAATAATAAAAAGTATTTAATAGCAAAGATAAAATAAATACATGAATAATTTATTTATTAATTTTTTAAACTGAACAAGTATTGTTGAACATTTATTTTTAGTAATACGGTCAATTAAAGATAAATGAAGAAAGTAACACAAAAGTAGCTGGATAGTTTGTGGCTTTATATAAATTTGATTTAAAAAAAATCAAAATTTGCTTTTTATAAGCCAAAAATTAAGAGCTCCAATTTCCAACTTATTTTTTTTGGCTTATAAGCCATTGTATTTTGACCAATTAAAAGGCATTTTTATCCCACAAAATTCTCTCTTATTCCAAAATTACCCTTGTGTAGCTATATTAGTACTTCTTTTGTATGAAACTTCTAATTTATAAAATATGAATTTTTATATATTATTCTCCTTCTTTAATGTATTCTTTTAAATTTGAACAATTATTATTGTACAATATATGAATTTCTCTAATAAAAAAATAATTCTACAACCAAAATATATGGAGAATACTTATTGAAGATATACAACTTCATGGACGATTAGTGAATGATCCATCTATATTTTACGACGCAACATTCGTATTAGCCAATGTTATAATAGTGATAGTCATTACTCAATCAACGAGTAATATATTTTCTAATTAAGAGTCTTTTTATCAAACAAATAGTGTCATTTGTGACCAGCTATTTATCTATTAATGTAATTATAATGTTTAGTAACATATATATTTTGCTTAATGATTAAACTCTTTTAACAAAAAATAAGATTTTTTTTGCGCACAAATTAATAGTCATTCATGATAATATTTTTAATATATATATATATATATATATATATATAAATATATATTAATTTTAATTTTAATTATTTTAGAAATAAAAATTAATAATAATCAACTCTATATATTGTTAACAACTTTAAGAGTATTTCAAACATTTTGCCCCAAAAAGTACTTAAAAGCACTTGTTTACCAAACATATCAATAACTTTTTTTCAGTTTCAACACTTTTATCCAAACACGTAACTGCTTATTTTTAAAATAAGTTCAGCACTTTCAAAAACACTTTTAAAGAACTTTTTAAAAGCCATTTTTCCAGTCTATCCAAACAGGCCCTTAAGACATCCATCTACCGTTCAATGCCTTGCCTCTTTGATTTTTGAAGGGTTAATCATTCTATTTCAAGTTGTATCAGAATTCTGTGGATGTTAGACATGTGATGTGGACTAACCTCTATAGTTATGCAGCTTAAACATGCTAAAACATCGGAATAGAATTGAAAGATAGATTATTTTTCATTCCTAATGTTCATTTGAAGTATATAACTCTTTCATGTGCCCATTATTTTATCCTTATCAATTTATCATTAGTTAGTAAAACATAAAAAATCGAACTGAACCGGCAAGAACCAAATCGATAACAACCGTTTAAATTGATTTGATTTAAAACAAAATCGATTCAAATCGAACAAAAAATACACCTATCGAAGAGTGATAAGTGGGACAAACAAAGATAGATATGTCATACAAGGGAAAAAAGGTATCTTTAATTCTTGAGTATTATTTATATCTATGATCTATATCTATCTATTCTATAATAATATATTAAAAGTGTAAAGACCCTTAGAAAAGTGTTTTGAACTTTTTGTCCTTCATTAAAAGACTTCGAAATAGACAAAATCATTTTTTACCCTTTTTCTTCAATTATTATTTTATTGAATTAAGGACTCCTAAAAATATAGGAAGAAGTTGATATAAGAGTCTCAAATACATAATATATATTATCTATAATCTATCTATAATCTATATCTATATCTATAATATATTAAAGGTGTGAAGGACCTTAAAAATATCATTTGAACTTTTTGCCCTATATTAAAAGTCTCCGCTTTAGGCAAAATCATCTTTTACCTTTCTTCTATTATTTTAATAATATTAATATTAAATTACAAAAACTCTTTCCTCACAAATATAGGATTCCTTTTCCATAATGTAAAATCTAAAAAACAATTAACCATTTCTAACTAAAAGAAGACAACACAAAACCCCAAATCTAATATCAAAAATAATTTTAAAAACCACCCACCACGGGTGCGTTAGCTTCACAAATTGATGAATATTTGGGTTGCAAGCACCCAATTACTTTCAAGCCATCGTACCCACTATGGTCTATGGGTGTGTTAGCCACTTTGCTAAAATAATAATAATAATAATAATAATAATAATAATAATTTAAAAAAATATATTCCTAACTAAAAGAGGACAACAAAAAACCTCAAATCTAATATCCAAAATAATTTTAAAAAATATTTTTGCAAAAGTAAAAATTATCATAGGAAATATTTAATTTGCAAAATAAAAACTAACTGAGAGCCCTTTTTTTCTTTTATAATTTCAGAGTTATTTTTTCTCTTTCACAATCATGATATCCTAATACAAATCATATAGGGGTCTAAAATCATATTGTTTTTGATTTATTAATACTCCTTCTATAAAAGGAGTTGCTTTGTGTGGTGGTTATATCATTATGTGGAATAAAGATACGTAGGAATTGTTATTTTTTTGGTTCAATTTATGTACAACTTACTTTATCGTTATGTTTTCAATTATGTATTTGAATTAATAATAAATTATTATCACTTTCTCACGAACTTGACTCATCATCAACAACAACAACAAACTCAGTGTATTCCCACATAGTGGGGTCTGGGGGAGTAAGATGTATGCAATCCATACCACTACTTCCAAAGAAGTAGCAAGGATGTTTCCGATAGACCTCCGACTCAAGATAAGGAATAGTAATCAAATTCATACAAAAAGCATGGAACAAGCTAGCATAACAAGAATAATACACCCACCAAGTAATGCCCTACCCTACTTACCCAAATTGGCACTAGCCGTCAATCCTAATACGCATCTCCTATCTAGGGTCATGTCCTCCATAAGCTGTAACTGCTCCATGTCCCGCCTAATCACCCCTCTCCAGTAATTCTTCGGCCTACCCCTGCCTCGCCTGAAACCATCCAAAGCAAGCCTCTCACACCTATGAACCGGTGCATCTGTGCCCCTCCTCATCACGTGTCCAAACCACCTCAAACGGACTTCCCGCAACTTGTCCTCCATCGAAGCCACTCCAACCTTCTCCCGGATAGTCTCATTCCGAACTCTATCACCCCTAGTAAGCCCACACATCTAGCGAAACATCTGTATTTCCGTCACCTTCAATTTCTGAATGTGAGAGTTCTTGACTGGCCAGCACTCCGCTCCATACAACATGGCCGGACTGACTGCCACCCTATAAAATTTGCCTTTAAGCTTGGGCGACACCTTCTTATCACACAACACCCCCGAGGAGAGCCTCCACTTCATCTATCCGCCCCAATACGGTGGGAGACGTCCTCGTCAATCTCACCATTCCCTTGAATCATGGACCCGAGATACTTGAAACTATCCCTCTTACACACCACCTGAGAATCCAACCTCACTACCACCTCGTCCTCCTCCCTCAAGCCATTAAACTTATATTTCAAAAATTCGATCTTGCTCCTACTCAACCTGAACCCTTTAGACTCAAAAGTCTGTCTCCATACCTCTAGCTTATCATTCATACCCCCTGAGTCTCATCAATCAATACCACATTATCTGTAAAAAGCATACACCATGGCACCTCTCATTGGATACGCCGTGTCAACACATCAAACACCAAAGCAAACAAAAATGAACTAAGAGTAGATCTCTGATGCAACCCTGTCAAGACAGGAAAATGTTCTGAATCGCCCCCCACTATCCTCACTTGGGTCTTAGCTCCATCATACATGCCCTTAATTGCTCTGATATACGCCACCGGGATCTCACTTACCTCCAAGCATCTCCAAAGAACTTCCCTAGGAACTTTATCGTATGCCTTCTCCAAGTCGATAAACATCATGTGCAGGTCCTTTTTACTTTCCCTGTACTGTTCCACCAGTCTCCGCACCAGGTGAATTGCCTCTGTCGTAGAGCGCCTGGTTGATGATTATCTTAGATGATTATCTTAGATTATTTAAACTGAGCCGTTTGAATGATTGTTATCTATTATATTGTACTACTGTGTTCTTAGTTAAAATATTTATTTTGATTGTTACTTCAATTTTATTGCATCAGATTTGTCATAGAATTGACTCATTAGACTCTTTTAAATTCTTTGAGAGATTTTTGAGTAGAAAAATTGATGCACTTAATAAATTAATGTCTAAACAATTCAAATTCAAAGCAAATAAATGAGGCCAAAATCATCATATATTAACCCCTTCATTGTTGGGTGAAGCTTTCGATGTTGTTTTCGTGTTTTCAAAGTGTAACGCCCCAAAATTGGGCCTCGAGACGTCACACGGTGCTTAGGGTCACAAGTGACCCCAAGCTAACCCTTCTACTGGCATAACTCATAAGCAACTGAATAAAAATACAAATCCATACAAATCAGCAGAAATTAACTCTTTTCTGAATCTGATCGATACAAAAATGGAATTTTACAGGATTACAATTCTGCCTTTACAGCCAAAATTGAAACAAAATACATCAACTTCTACTGACTGTCTATGAAGCCTCTACTAGTACTGACTATAGGTAGCCGGGTCATGACTCCCGACTACCCCAACTCAATACGACTGAATAAAGAAAATACAACACTATAAACTCTGCATAACTAACCCAAGCCCTTGAATCAAAATGACTCATCACCTGCTGACTGGATACCACGAACTGACTGGATCCGAAGGTGCAACTATACCTTGTACCTACATTCCGAGAAAATGTAGCCCACATACGAATATGTAGGTCAGTACCATGGAAAGATACCGAGCATATGGGGGTGCAATGCATATATAAAATAATATCTTAATATCATCACAGTTTATAAAATTATGCATGCTGATATAGATGACTCACTTAGCTCGAATTAAATCATCAAAATCATGGATGAATAATACATGTAAAGTAAAACAAGTGAGTCATTACAATACGTTCTCAATTCACTTTCATCTCAATTTCAAATCATAAAAAAAATCAAATCTCATGTCAATTCTCATTAGAATATATTCCTTAAATCTTTTAAGAATAATGATTTTCTCAAACTCAGCCTTTTAAGCAAATATGTTTTCATCTCAGATAGAAGAGTACACACACACACATTGGGAGATCCTATAACCGACATAAAACATGTGAGCTACATGGAGTCCAATGTACAACCCACGTTGGGGAGAGCTATCCTATCCTTGCCATCGGAGTAGGACTATAGATTTCAAATCCACACAAATTAGTGATCACTATATAAATCAGCCTCAGGCTCACTCCTACGGGGGCACGTAGTTCTAGGGAAGTAAGGTCGCTTTATACCTCCAACTCGGTGCTAAAGATTTCTCCCGGACTTAGCTCAGATCATTTCAAAGACAATCCACAACAAAACAATTTCAGTAATATATAAATATACATCGGGAGCCATCATGCTTCCCATCTATCAAAATCAACCACGTTGTGGATTTCTTTCACACTCGAGTTCAAAACAACTCCATTAAGACCAAAAAGGTCAAATCATTCAAAATATCTCAAATATTCAACATCAACGTGCTTATAACACACACTTTCTAAAAAAAATAATACAATTTCCAATGGGGATTCACGACCCAAATATCAAAATCATGATAAATATCATTCAAGATTCATGCTTTATATCACCACATTTGTAAATTCATCTTTCAAAATCATAAACATCAAGATTTCATAATAATCATCATAAGATATGGGTTCATACTTCAAATTCATAAAAATCAAATAAAAATGATGCCTTTGTAAAGAAAATTACTTTTGGGCACAAGAACGAAAGAGAGTTCTTGTTGAAAACCCCCACATACCTTGAATGATGAACTTTAGATCGATACTCGTTTTTGAGATGTTAATCGTGCCTTTGAATGATGGTTCTTGGAGTTCTTGAACTAGGAACTTGGAATCTTGAATAAATTTGCAGAATTAATGGTGAACTTTGGAGGTTCTTGAAGTTGGATGTAGGAGTTTAGGGTTTTCTTTTTGAGGAAATTTGATGAAATATAACATATAATGCTTTTAATAGGCTTTAATATAGGGTTTGGACGGATTTTGGGTGAGGGGGAATGATCAAAACGCCCCTAAACCCATAAAAAAAAACTGAAATTCGCGTCTGAAACAGTGTTGGCGCGTGATCTGCGCGCGGCGCGGGCCTAATCGCCCTGACTTACAGCTCTTCTCTAAAAGGGTTGTAACTTTTCGCTCGGGTATCGGATTTTTACGAAATTGGTATCGTTGGAAAGCTAATTCAATTATATACAATTTGATAGATCTTATGATGAAAAATTCCATGTATATAAAGAGTTATACTCATTTGTAGTAGACCCTTGTAGAATCGAATGTCAAATTTTGGACGAATCAATTGGTCTTAGCTCAACTTTGTTCTAAGTCATTGCTATGAATATTTTTCACCTCAAAGCTACTTCATAGACTAGGATAATGATCATGAAAACTATATTCACATGAGATTCACTTGAATTAGAGTTTAGACGCGTAGAAACGACGGTTCGAATTCTAGCACGAAAATACGGGGTATTACATTATCTCCCTCTTGGGAACATTCGTCCTCGAATGTGAATAATTAAACTCAAACACAGAGGAATCTTGGTCTTTGAGATACCATGTACAACTGATATAAACTGAATCACTGAATCTTAAACATAATGAGCCACTGAACTGATCTGCAAGTGCACAAATTCTTATGAAAATAGCTATATGGCTAAGATAGGAATGAGAGTGTCAACTTATGAGTCACCATTACTTTGCACTGGACCTGATCTCATGAGAAAAGATGAGAGGTTTGTAAAAATGAAAACTTAGGGTATTACAATATCCCTCTCTTGGGATCGTTCGTCCCCGAATGATTTCGATTTGGTTGAAATACTAAAGAAGATCGAGATGATACACAGGATACTCACGAACTGAATCATGGCTTAATATCTGAATCTGAAACTGATGCTATTAGGGAGTAAAGAGCTTTGAGCATAATCTGAATAAAACATCTGAATAAGGAATTACAACATTGCTATCCCTATGTGACCTGAAACATCGGACCATAAATCATAAGCTAGGATAGAATTACTAGGCCTTAAGAAATGCGACTTCTTACTTTCAAGCTTAGCAACACTGATCAAATTCTTCTTCGACTAGTCTATTCCCTTCAAATATCACACTCGCTTGATTCAACTTAAAGTTTTCATATGGCATTGATGAATTCGTCTGTTAAAGTCTAAAATGAACTAGTTCCCTTTATTATGGTAAGGCCTAACTCGAAACCACAAGGTGCTACATGTAACTCCACACCATAATACAAATCTGGGCCATGAATTCAACACTCTGAGCACTATCATAACTACTCACTCTAGGATGATTTTCCTCATCACTTCAACCATTAAATTCAACTTCTTACATGCCGACATGACATTCAAGCCTATTTTCATATCAACATCTACACCATTCAATTTTTCGGAAGACACACATAAACTATTCTCAACTAAACAAATCATACACAGGACTTTACCTCAATATTCTCCACTCATGGACTTACATAAAACAACCATACAACAATCTCTCCCAACATGGCATAACTACTTATTTCTATCTGCACAATCATTCATCATTACTATCTTGATCTAAGGGAAGGTCACTGAAAGGTTGGAATATTGGTATTCGAAACATGAAGGGATACTAAGCATAACTTAACACCTTACTGAGGCCCGAGGAGTAGAGGATTCACGACATGGATTCATTAAAGAGATCTAATCTGAAGACGTATCTGATATAAATCTGAATTTCACTAATCATTAAAAGTGTTGCATGGGTACATGAGTCAGGAGATACACGACATACATTTTTGGAATTTATAACTTACGGAAGGTGATTCTGACTTCTGAATGATCTGGAACTCCCCATAGTAAGAACTGGAAAGATACATGATTCTCTATTATGCACGCGAATATGAACTATGATCATTGAACTGACACATAAGGCATAAGTAGATATTGGAATAACTGAAATACCCACACTAAAATAAAAATGGGTTAAGACCCATCCTTACTCTCTCGATGTTTCTACACTACACTGGCATCACTACTAAAATTGGGAAGTCTAACTTTGTTACTCATTCTATCATCTCTCCCTTATCTTTAAGCCATCATTATAAAACTGCGGAACCCCTTAATACAAAGCTTTCTTGGAGTAACAATGGAGGATTTGGACTTCTTTGAAGAAGAGATTTGGAGTTCTTAGGGCATTGCTTGGGAGAAAAGTAATGAAAACATGTCTAATGTGTTTAGAATAGGCTTAAATCTTATGTTTAGATGGATTGGGGATGGGAAAAAGACTCATTTTCCCTTAATGAAATGAAAAAAGAAAATAGAAGCTGAAATTTGGCCTGGCGCGATCCAACAGGCGGCGCCCGTTCTAGAGTGGTGCACTACCCCAGGCGGCGCCTGCTAATCGCGGGGTGCTACTGGAATGAAAACCAAACGTGGTCTTAGGATCGTCCAAAAATTCCAAAACTCACCCGGAATATGCTACAACCTTGCCCCATCGCATCACAACAAAAATTTCAAGAAACAAATGTCGGGAAGGTTACCAAAAAAATCAACAAAGATAAAAGGTTCAAAATAAAACTAAATGTTGAAACTCTTAGATAAAAATTCTAAGTGTTAAGCTCAACTTGACTCATTTTGAAGGCTTTAACAACGACAAAATTTATGGGGTCATACATTACACGTAAATAGTAGAAATTATCCCAAAGCACTACACCTGAAAGTGTAAAACTCTCTGCTAATGCTTCCTTCGTAGTCAACTATTATCACATCCCTAAACTTACACCAGTATACCCAACATCATCAACCTATAACCCATAAGCTAATTGACAAGAACCTCGTATACCACATCGCCTTATTCATACTTATCAACTCAAGGGTACAACTAACCACACAATACTTAACAAATTTCGAAAATAAGGAAGCCCCATATCACCTTGGGCATATCTCTACATCATACCTACAACATCATACTAACTTTCGATAAATAAACTCTTACATACACTGTTTAAGCCCACTAGATTACTTTCATACAACTAGCTGCACTATCTTTACATCCACCTTGATGACCATCCACCGATCAAACTTAATGTCTAGTGCTAAGCATGATTTAACAACCTACCTTACACACAATTCTCACTTAGAAACTATAAAACACAACATTAGAAAACACTAGTACACTAAAACCCCCATAAAATGACAATTGATTATAATCATATGGACTATCTTATGCACAATCCGTTAACACATCCTCCTTCTACACATCATTACTATTTACCGATCTATACACCTAAACTTCTTTCATAGCTCTATAAGTTTCAACTAAACTCCCTCTTCCCACCTCAGGAAAGCCTAAATTAACAACACTCATCCACCAAGTACTTTCATCAATAACCTATACTTTTCTAACACCACAAATACCATTAATAACTCTTTCCTTACCCTAAGCAGACAACAATCCACCTTAACTAATAACTCCTCATCTAACTTTTACTAAACTAACAAACAAGGGTATATCACTTCATTACTAATTCAATCATAAGCAAAAATTCAGATATACATATTCAATAAATCGCCCTTACCACCTTTCTTGTCAGTACACTTCTAAACCCACACTTGCAACTAACACAGGAACAACAAGATAAATAACAAGTTGCTAGTGAATCGAAATAGGCCTCACACGGCTTCACTAGACTTTGGTTTGTGTTTTGATCAAGAAAGTTATATGAATAACAAAGTAACTATGCTAGTGAATCGAAATAGGCCCCACACGGCTTCACTAGACTTTGGTTTGTATTTTGAATAAGAAAATGAGATGAATAACAAAGAAGCTATGCTAGTGAATCGAAAGAGCCCCACACGGCTTCACTAGACTTTGATTTTTCACAAATATAATGATAACAAGATTACATAATACAAGAGGTAGAAACTTGACACACAACATTCAACGATCTAAGAATACACCTTACTCTGTCTTAATTAAATAACTCATAAGAATGAGGGCATAACTTTCAACTTAAGGAACTTAACACACTAGAGAACTCCTCTAAAGCCCTTTTGTGTAACTTTTGAAATTTTTTCTAGAAAATATAGAAGCATTACCTGGGGAAGAATTGGAGCTTGTGAATCATGTTATCTCAAAAATAATACATAGAGGGAGAAGTATAGATTAACATTGTAGATTCTGAGGAGGAATCTGAAAGCACACCTAACCTAGGCTTAGTTCACGACTTTTATGAGCATGAATAAAGTACTTCAATCTTTGGAACTAAAAAGCACTGACAGGATACTTTCTAGCTCTCTTACAATCCCATAACTATCTACGGAGAATTAAGCTTAACTGTTTTTGATACCTTGAAAATGAGGCAGAGTTGGCCAGAATAGAGTAAGATGAGAATCTATATAAGCTTCTTGGAGAACCTTTTTATAGAACGATCTTAGACTTAAAAGAAGGGAAACATTTCCTAAATGCCCTGTAGCCTCTCGAAGAAAAGTACAGACGTCTCAGTACCGTTCCGCAAGAATCTACTAGACACAACTTCATAGACACCCTAGGACACTTGAACTCTGTGCTCTGATACCAAGTTTGTAATGCCCCGAAATCGGGTCCCGAGACGTCACACGTTGCTTAGGGTCACAAGTGACCCCAAGCTAACCCTTTTACTGGCATAACTCATAAGCAACTGAATAAAAATACAAATCCATACAAATCAGCAGAAATTAACTCTTTTCTGAATCTGATTGATACAAAAATAGAATTTTACAGGATTACAATTCTGCCTTTACAACCAAAATTGAAACAAAATACATCAACTTCTACTGACTGTCTATGAAGCCTCTACTAGTACTGAGTATAGGTAGCCGGGTCATGACTCCCGACTACCCCAACTCAATACGACTAAATAAAGAAAATACAACACTATAAACTCTGCATAACTAACCCAAGCCCTTGAATCAAAATGACTCATCACCTGCTGACTGGATGCCATGAACTGACTGGATCCGAAGGTGCAACTATACCTTGTACCTATATTCCGAGAAAATGTAGCCCACATACGAATATGTGGGTCAGTACCATGGAAAGATACTGAGCATATGGGGGTACAATGCATATATAAAATAATATCTTAATATCATCAATGTTTATAAAATTATGCATGCTGATATAGATGACTCACTTAGCTCGAATTAAATCATCAAAATCATGGATGAATAATACATGTAAAGTAAAACAAGTGAGTCACTGCAATACGTTCTCAATTCACTTTCATCTCAATTTCAAATCATTAAAACAATCAAATCTCATGTCAATTCTCATTAGAATATATTCCTTAAATCTTTTAAGAATAATGACATTCTCAAACTCAACCTTTTAAGCAAATATATTTTCATCTCAGATAGAAGAGTACACACACATACATTGGGAGATCCTACAAACGACATAAAACCATGTGAGCTACATGGAGTCCAACGTACAACCCACGTTGGGGAGAGCTATCCTATCCTTGCCATCGGAGTAGGACTATAGATTTCAAATCCACACAAATTAGTGATCACTCTATAAATCAGCCTCAGGCTCACTCCTACGGGGGCACGTAGTTCTAGGGAAGTAAGGTCGCTTTATACCTCCAACTCGGTGCTAAAGATTTCTCCCGGACTTAGCTCAGATCATTTCAAAGACAATCCACAACAAAACAATTTCAGTAATATATAAATATACATCGGGAGCCATCATGCTTCCCATCTATCAAAATCAACCACGTTGTGGATTTCTTTCACACTCGAGTTCAAAACAACTCCATTAAGACCAAAAAGGTCAAATCATTCAAAATATCTCAAATATTCAACATCAACGTGCTTATAACACACACTTTCTAAGAAAAAAATACAATTTCCAATGGAGATTCACGATCCAAATATTAAAATCATGATAAATATCGTTCAAGATTCATGCTTTATATCACCACACATGTAAATTCATCTTTCAAAATCATAAACATCAAGATTTCATAATAATCATCATAAGATATGGGTTCATACTTCAAATTCATAAAAATCAAATAAAAATGATGCCTTTGTAAAGAAAATTACTTTTGGGCACAAGAACGAAAGAGAGTTCTTGTTGAAAACCCCCACATGCCTTGAATGATGAACTTTAGATCGATACTCATTTTTGAGATATTAATCGTGCCTTTGAATGATGGTTCTTGGAGTTCTTGAACTAGGAACTTGGAATCTTGAATAAATTTGCAGAATTAATGGTGAACTTTGGAGGTTCTTGAAGTTGGATGTAGGAGCTTAGGGTTTTCTTTTTGAGGAAATTTGATGAAATATAACATATAATGCTTCTAATAGGCTTTAATATAGGGTTTGGACGGATTTTGGGTGAGGGGGAATGATCAAAACGCCCCTAAACCCATAAAAAAAACTGAAATTCGCGTCTGAAACAGTGTTGGCGCGTGATCTGCGCGCGGCGCGGGCCTAATCGCCCTGGCTTACAGCTCTTCACTAAAAGGGTTGTAACTTTTCACTTGGGTATCGGATTTTTATGAAATTGGTATCGTTGGAAAGCTAATTCAATTATCTACAATTTAATAGGTCTTATGATGAAAAAATTCATGTATATAAAGAGTTACACTCATTTGAAGTAGACCCTTGTAGAATCGAATGTCAAACTTTGGACGAATCAATTGGTCTTAGCTCAACTTTGTTCTAAGTCATTGCTATGAACATTTTTCACCTCAAAGCTACTTCATAGACTAGGATAATGATCATGAAAACTATATTCACATGAGATTCACTTGGATTAGAGTTTAGACGCGTAGAAACGACGGTTCGAATTCTAGCACGAAAATACGGGGTATTACAAAAAGGTTGTTTCCTAAGTGAAACTAGAGAAAATTGAAGGAAAAGTGTCTTTTAAGTCTTGAATGAAGGATTAGTGACATTAACCAACTTAAAGGGTCAAACATAATTAGGAAACTTGATTAAGTTAATTGTAGACTTGATTAATAGTTTCAAAACTTTCTAATCTTTTAAAAAATACAAATCAACTCACACCCCTCTCCTCTCCAAATCATCGATCGTCTCTCTCCTCTCTCTTTTGACAGCTTCTCTCAACTCTCTTGCAACCAACAGTTCTGTAAAATTTCTCCCTTCAATCCCTGGCGACTTCAATTTCCCGACGACAAATATTCGGGTGAGTTTCTTTACGACTTTCAACCGTCAATCGACGTGAAGACTTCTCCGACGATAATAACTTTGAGTTCTTCGTCGTCCCATTTCTTCTTTCACAGGCAAAAAATTATGTCTTTTTAGTTATGAAGAATCAGAGAAACTTGAGCCAATTTCTCTTCTAGTATTGGTTAACAATTTTAATATTTCTTGCTTAAATTTGAAATGTGGACTGAATAAAATCCTAATTTTTGGCATATCTTCTCTACTCTTTTCAGTGTGAAATATAATTTTTTGTTGTTATTATAGTTCTTGTTGTCGAACTATTGATTCTATTTTTTGGTAATTTTTGGTGACCATTGATGTTCTTAGTGTGTGCGTATTGTGTTGCTGGGTTGATTTGTTATTTTTCGTGGTAAAAATGGTGTTGCAACAGATTAACCATCTGATGCAACAGATTAACCATCTGATCCAACAGATGAAACATCTGATGCAATAAATTAAACATCTAATGCAACAAATGAACAAAACAGATCATTCATCTGTTACGACAGATGACTCTTCTGTTTGGAAGAAATATAAGTAATATTGATCTATCAGATAACTCATTTGGCAACAGATGAGTGATCTATTTCAACAGATGTGTGGCCTATATTTATTGTTTCTAACAGATTACTCATCCGCTGCAACAGGTTGCTTATAGGTTGCAATAGATAACCTACCTGGTGCAACAGATGAATGATCTGTTTTTATTATTTCCAACGGATTACTTATCCGCTGCAACAAGTTGGTTATATGCTACAACAGATATACTACCTGGTGCAATAGATGAGTGATCTATTTTTATTATTTTCAACGGATTACTCATTCGCTGCAACAAGCTGGTTATATGCTGTAATAGATATCCTACCTGGTACAACAGATGAGTGATCTGTTATGATTATTTCCAATGAATTACTCATCCACTGCAATAGGTTGGTTATATGTTGTAATAGATAACCTTCCTGGTGCAACAGATGAGTGATGTGTTTTTATTATTTTCAATGGATTACTCATCTGTTGCAACAGGTTGGTTATATGTTGCAGCGGATAACCTTCCTGGTGCAACAGATGAGTGATCTATTTTTATTATTTCCAACGGTTTACTCATCCATTGTAATTGGTCGGTTATATATTGCAACAGATAACATACCTGGTGCAACAGATGTGTGGTTTGTTGGAACTGTTATTTTACTGTTGCGCATGTTAGATTTACTGTTATTCTTTTTAACGATGCATTCATCAATTATAATATATTTTATGTTCCTATTAATTTAAGATAATATGACCCTCAAAAGAAAAAAAATTGAATCAAGTTCAAGTAAAGAAACAAGTGAAGAAACTAGGCTACATCCACCACTCTATGAGCTTGCTTTACAAACGTTATCTCAATCAGGAGAAGAAGATAATGAACACGGGAAGGAGGAATATTTCAAAAGAGATGATCCAAATGATAATAGCCCTTCCACCGAAGAGTTGGCCAAAACTTTCAGCATTGATCGTTATCCTGTGAGAATGCAGTGCGATGGTGCCACAGATTTAACGGGTGATTTCGTGGTTAAGTCAGCCATGGAAAAATCTTTTGACGCCTTCAGAAAAATACTTTGAGAATAAAAATTGGATTGTTATTTCAGGGAAAGCTGCTTTAGGAAATATCTTGATTTGTCGGAGGACAACAATGCTTATTTCCAAATAAAAATGGTATATGATCTTCTCAAGCGTAGGTTTATGTATGAAAACAAAGATAAGATGAATGAGGTGTGGATAAATTATTGTGGCATGCCTGTTTGTTTTGGTTGGAAGAATTTTGCCATAGTTACTGGACTAAAATGTTATCCTCCTCCTTTTCAAGTTATACCTACTCTAACCCAAAAAAAACACCTCGCACACCCCAAAAAGGTAAAAACAAGTCGAGTGATCGTGATGACCTGGTGTCGATTGTTGGTCCAAGATTCAAAAATAAAAATTCGATAGAAGCGTTGAAAGGTAAACGACTTTCAAAGAAGCACAAACAATCATTGTGCTTGGTTTAGTTTGTACATAATATTCTTTGGGCGAGAGACGTTAACAACAACATAAGCCTCAGTTTAATAAATCTCTTCGAGGATTTTCAGGCATTTAACAGCTATCCTTGGGGTTATGAAGGCTTCAAAATGACTGTCAAATATTTGCTGACTCCGTTCACGCTAAAGACAATCAACTTATATGGCTTTTCATGGGCTTTCATGGTAAATATTTCTTTTATTATGATATGATTTTTTTTGTTCAATATTGCTTTTGATTTATTGTTGTTATATTATAGGCTTGGACATTTGAAACCATTCCTTATTTGAGACAACAAGTGAACTACCAGGAAGAAGTTTCCTGTCCAAGAATCCTGAGATGGTTGTCGGTCAAAACTGATAAAAATATAAAATTTCTTGATCTTTTCAATCCCTCAAAGAAAGTAGTAAGTCTAATTCTAATCAAGTTTTTATTTTAATTAATGATTATTTTTAATGATTTCATCATCATTCTAATATATGTACTGATTTATTTTAGATTGTCCATCCGTGACTTGTTCTGACCAATCGAGAGTTGAAGATGCCATTTTTTCTTACTTTATGGTCTGTGCAAACTTTATCGGACCCTAAGATCATTGATAGAATAAAAATGGAATTGTTTAGAGCAACAACCATTGCAAGAAAAATAATTTTGGAGGGTGGGCTTGTTGTTGTTGATGATGGTAGTGGTAGTGGTAGTGGTAGTAATGCTGCCGTTGGAGCTAATGATGCTCCTCTTATAGTTTTTGAAACAACAAACCATTATGATTATGATCATGCTGGTTATACAAATTTTGCCACTTCTAGCGAATGTTCTGTATGCAAATGTCAAAACTGCAAGGCGAAACATGATGGAGTGATTAATTTTATTAATGCACTAACTGCTTCTATAAAGGAAATGACATCTAAGAGGAGTTTTATTCCATCAAAGATGATTTCATATTCATACACTCTACTAGAGATCAAGGTGGCTAAGAGGAGAAGGAAAGATATTTCCAGAGCATCATCAAGCATCGAAAAAATTAAAATTGCAACTCCTCTGTCTTTGTCTTGCACCGTTGTTCAATGTACAAGGGCCACAGGAGAGCAGCCTGAGCCGAAAAAGGTGAATATATTTATCTGTTCCAACAAACAAACAGACACATATCTATTTCAACAGTTGATACATCTTCTGAAAATTATCAAACAAATATATACATCTATTGCAACTGCTATCTAACCTGTTGTATCAGATACGTTATCTGTTGCAATATATGTCCGTCTGTTTCAGCAAATCTAATAGGTTTTTGTACCATTTTAATTTATACCAACAGATGAGTCTTATGTTGCAACAGATGGGTCATCTGTTCAAAATTATTGTATCGCTCTATTTTACATATTTGAATTTATCCCAATAGATGATCCATCTGTTGCAATATAAGAATCATCTGTTGCAACAGATAGATAATCTGTTGTATATCTGTAATTAACATTGACAATTCTGGCTTTCCAGGTGGATGTCACAGTAAAAGCTACTGCTGAAGAACATAATATCACAGTTGATAATCCATCAACTGATTCCAAAGAAGAAGAAAAAGTGGAGTTTGTCAGTTCGGGAGAATGGAAGAATTACCCGTTTGAAGGGTTTAACATCTCGGACGAGGCTCCAGAAAAACTAACAAAGTTGATCAACGACGATTCAGAATGGATTGTCGATGGACTGTTAAAGCATTATGCCGGCAGGGACATGAATCAATTGTAAAGATATTGATTGATACAATTCTTGTTGTATAAACATGACATTAACACATATAAATCATCATGTAGAAAAATAAATGACGAACACTACAAAGTGAACGAATTGAGTTTTGGTTTTGATATGTTCGACTTTGTTGTTGCACATCCCGGAATGAAGAATTGGTTCTATTTGATGTTACTTCCCCAAACTTGCTGGAATGATGAGGTTTAAATGCCATACATATTACTATTAATTA
Source organism: Capsicum pubescens (assembly GCA_030864215.1). Classification (NCBI taxonomy): domain Eukaryota; kingdom Viridiplantae; phylum Streptophyta; class Magnoliopsida; order Solanales; family Solanaceae; genus Capsicum; species Capsicum pubescens. The sequence goes on from CM061538.1 coordinate 268,121,491, forward strand.
ATACTTTATTTAATTGCATCCGTGCATTAATTTTTCGTCACTTAATCTGAAATGTTTGATAATATGTGCAGCACATCGATGTTATTTTTTACTATCTCCGAAAGAAAGCCAAGTTGCAAACACAAGAACAATACAGATACACGATAGAAAATTGTTTATTCAAAGTTTAGATCAATAATGCCTACGATAGGTATTGTGAACAATAGCCGGAAGTTTCCCAAAATGAGGAATGCTTAATCAACATCATCAAATGTTTTAGCATTCCAGCTGGCTTACCTTGGCATTTGGTCGATGAAGTGTACATCCCAATCAATTATGGTGATGAATTCCATTGGGTATTGGCTGTCGTCATTCTAAATGAGAGGCGCATCCGAGTTTATGACTCGATGTTGTGAAAGAGACATTTCGGGATATCGTCTGAGATACAAAATCTAGCCAAACTATTGCCTACTTACCTTGATATGAGTGGCTTTTTGGACCAAAAAGTTTGTACTGATTGGTCGACGATTGAAGCATACCGGGATAAAATGAATAATCCATTTGATGTACAATATGTTGAAGGAATTGCTTAACAAATCATTGGTAGCCTGTAAGTATAAGTATCATGATTTAGTTTCATTTCATAAATTTCACAACGCTTACAAGAACTGCAAGATATGGATTATATCTTTTTTTAAAACGCAGGGATTGAGGTCTTTTTGTTGCCTCTTACGCCGAGTACTTGAGCGATGGATTACAAGTACCAAATGATGGACTCAATGGTGGATTACTCCGCAAAAGATATGCTTCTTTTTATGGAAATACGGAGTAGCAAAAGCTCAGAAATCATACGTAAGCGACATTAAAGATCCACGACGACCAAAGTAGAATTCCGTAGCATCGGATGAAGAACAACTTTTTCATATTGAGTAGATCTTTATAGCTTGAGTTTGTCAGTGTAATAACCTATCCTCCTTGGTTAACTTATTGTTTTATTTGTAGAGTAGATTATTTGTACCCATAATAATTTTTTTACATTTCACTTATTTGTTGAGTTATTTCATGTATTTTTTGAAGGCTTTGATTTATTTTATGTTTTCTATGAATATAATTTAATTCTTAGTTTTGAACTTGTTAATTGAAATGAAATACTATATTCAAATATCGCAATAGACAATACATCTGCTGCAACAGACGACATATCTTAACAAACATATTTAGACATATGTTGCAACATGTAGGTCATCTGCTGGAAATTATGTAACAGGTCTTCCTACTTTTTTGATTTGTTCCAATACTATCAGTTGCAACAGATAGATTATATGTTGCAACAAACATTATATCTATTGTGACAGACAGACTGAGAAAATTTGCATAATACAACAGATGACCAATCTATTGCAATAGATAATCAATCTGTCACAACAGGTATGATATCTATTACAACAGATAGACAATCTATTGCATTATAAAAAGTTCAACTTTCGTCAGACATAATAAAACACCACTACAATGTAAAGTGAACAAAGTGGGTTGAAATAAAAAATTATTATCGTGTTCATCTCTGTCTTTGTATATATCCTTCTTTATACACGGACTCCAACCATTTAGTTAGTACCCCATAAGCCCAGGCCTCTTGCATATTTTCCATAATGGCTTCGCACATACCGACCATTTCTTTGCCTGTCAGCAAACACTCGATGTATGCAAGCGAGTACGGCCTGCACGCGGCACAGGTTTTATTTTTTGAAGGTGGATGTTCTTATTTCAACCTTCAAAATCCCATGATTCCTTCTTCAAGACTTCCGCCGGCAAATGATCCATCAGTTTACTCTGCATCAACAACTTGGGGAACAACTTTAAGAGTGTCTGCACGTGGGTTAAAAACGTGGCCTCCCTGAAGACAGGTAAGTTGCAGTCATAAACCTTAATTTTTTCCTCATCGAGTAGTATCTCAACAATGAGAAAATGTTTGACTTCTACGTTCATGACTGCAAGGATTCTTTTTGCCTTAGTCCAGCTCTTGCCGTGTGGATATGGCCTCTTTCCTCTAACATAGTTAATCATGTCTTCATCCCATTTGAACGCAGAAACTAACTGATCAATTCCCCATCCACCGGGACCAGATTTCCTATGGAGACTATCGTACCTACTCTTGAAATTGTTGTAGAAGTTGAGGTCCATTATCCTATCGGCAGCATCATAAGCATCCGGGTACGCTAATTGCCTGCCCCTCATGAGGCAAAGAATTTCATCAACATACTGTGGTTTAAGAAGACAATTTTTAATTAGGTTAGTAATAGTAAGAAAAAAATACAGTGGAAAGATTCTGTTGCAGAGGGTTCTCAAAATCAGTTCACAGATTACCCAACTAACGCAACTTATGCAACAGATGTGTATTATGTTGCAACAGAATACCCAGCAGTTGTAATAGATTACACATCTGTTGCATAGCTTCTTCTTCATGGAATAGATAGGAAGGCTAGGTTAGCAAAAGTAAACTTACATTGTCCACGTACCACTCACGCATATTTGTTATACTCGTGAAGTCTTGGGTGGCAAACAAATGCATGATGTATTCTTGTGGAACCTTCGTCTTGTCAGTTATGAATTTTTGCAGTTTATTCTTCTTTTCGTCGCCAAGTGCCGCGTATATGTCCACCTTTTTCAGCATCCCCTGAACTTCAACAGCTCTTGGAGCGGGAAGAGTTATAATTTTTTCTGTTTTTAGAATGGAGAGTATTTGTCTAATGTTTCTTCTCTTCCTCCTAACCGCCACTGTAGGAGTGTATGGCTCCCTCACCTTCTTGGATGGTATGACACCCCTCTTGGATTTTAACTCCTCGACAGCTTCAACAATAACCTCTAGTTTTTCAAGGAGTTTATCCTCTTCATCCTTGCACACTTTGCATTTGCAATGAGAACATGAGGGTGAAGAGGGGTGAGAGGGACCAATGTAAGGGTGAGAGGGACCTGTGTAAGGGATGTTTCCAAATGTATTTATTTTTCCTGAGCACCAACATGATCATAATAATGACTAGCAGCAGTAGCAGCATCAGGATGGCTACCATCATCATCAATAACAACACCAGCAACACCCCCAGAAGAAGCACGCGGATCTGTTACAGTAGGTTGGTCATAAAGAGCTTCAACATTAGGCTGACGGACCTAACTACTCTTCTTATGGCTGTTGCTCCAGCTAATTCCTTTTTTATTAACTCTACTGTTGGGTCTGCTGTTGTATCAATAAGACCTAGAGTAATGAAAGAAGTCATCCCCAACTCCTGCTCAGTAGGCACGATCCAAAGATGCACAACCTATAAAAAAAAAGAAGGCATTTGAATCATATCATACAATAATAATTTGTTGTTAGTTAGATTGCATATTAACACAGCCAACTTATACAACAGATGATCTATCTGCCACAACAGCTGATCTATATGTCACAACAGATTGACAATATATTACATCAGATTAACCATCTATTGCATAATTTATAGTAGATGGGTAATCTGTTGAGTCGGGTTCAGGGAACCAGAGCAACAAATAGTTAATCTGTTGTGAAATATGGATCATCTGTTATAACAGATTACCCATCTGTTGCACCAGCTGTAGTTGATGGATATTTTGTTACAACAGATGACCCATCTGTCGCAACAGATGGCACAATTATTTCAATATCTTTCTTTGAGGCAAATTATTTTAGTTAAAAGAAGACGTACTGCATCATTCAGAGGGTTAAAGAGATCAACCTTCTTAATTTTTTTACTGCCTTTTGCAGCCAACCACTTTAGGATCCTTGGATGAGAAACCTCATCCGGGTAATCCTTGAACTATTTTTGGAGGGGAGAAATGACTTTAAATGCCTAAGCCTAAAAAATATAAACAGGAAGCAAGAAATAAAAAGTCATAATAACTATATTCAATATAAATTAATAGATGAGTAAAAATAGAGATTAATTTTACCATGAAAGCCCAAGGAAAATCGTATAATGTGATCGTCCCTGGGGATAGCTTTGTCAGTAAATATTGGACAGTCAAGTAGTAGCTATCATATCCCCAGGGATAATCGTTGAATTTCTCAAAATCATCAGCAAGCGCCAATAAATCATCTTCTATGACTTTTTTGACGTCTCTTGCCAATATAACAGAATGGACAAACCAAACTAACCATAATTTCTCCTTGTACTCTTTGGTATGGTTTTATCCTCAAGATTTGCTATTAAATCCCCCGCTTTGTAGCTACGTCCAACAATACCCAACAACCCATCTTTTTTTTCCTTACATTTGTTGGACCTTTTGTGGGGTGTTTCCTTGATGAGAGGTTCTTCTGGATGATCACATCTCAAGCCCGTTACTATGGCAAACTCTTTCAATCCAAAACAAACCAGCAAACCACAGTAGTTGATTCAGATTTTATCCATCTTTTTTTTGCCCTCCTTAGAATCTTTATCATTCCCCACGTACTTGATCATGTGCTTGAGAAGACCATATACCATGCTCATTTAGAAACGGAGAGTGTGGTCCTCAGGCAGCTTAAGAAAGTATGCAAAACAACTCCTCTTAAAAAGTCCGTCTATGTTTTCATTCTTCATAATACTCCTAAATTCATCATAACCTTTCCCCAACTGACATTTAAGTACAAGATTACCAGTTACTTCTTTAGGGTGATCTATCGGCATAGAAACTCAAAACCTGTTGATACTAATGGTTTTGACTGGATCATGTTAGGATTTCGATATTAATTCACGCTCCATTGGTGAGAAGGAGTTCTCACTTTCCTCAGCTTCATTTTGCCCTGATTGAGATTGTTCAGAAAGTTCCTCCGAATCTATCTATACTCTACTCTTTTTTGTTGGTTGGTCAGAAGTTGATCCACTTTTAGTTTCTTTTATTTTGGGAGACATCTTTTAACTACAAACAATAGAAAAACAAAAAATACAAAATATTTGATGTCTGCATAGTTTTTTTAAAAAAAATAAGACAAATTTCAATAAACTATTATACACCATATTACAAATGGATAACCCATCAATTGGAACAGATAGGGAATCTGTTTGAAAGCCTATTTAATATTTCCCAACAGATCTTCCACCTGTTGCAACAGATGGACCACCAATGCCACCAACACCACAACTAATGCCACCACCAATGCCACAAACACCAACACCAATGCCACCAAGACCACCACCAATGCCACCAATACCAACAACAATACTAAGACCGCCAACACTACCACCAATACCAATACCAAGACCACCGACACCACAACCAAAATCATAAATACCGACACCACCAACAACAATGATCAACAACACAACAAGCACCATCCAATAATACCACGACAGTCAACAAAACACTGCGACAAAAACTAGTATTTTCTCGGGTGCTTTCTATATTTTTAGCATCAAAACTCAAAATCGTTTATCCATTCTCGAAGATAATACAACTAAAAGTCTTATTTTTCACCATAAACTAAAAAGCCCTAATTTTTAGAAAAAAGAACAAATATAGAACTCTTCTCAAACTCTGTTACCTGTGAAGATAGAGAAAATGATGGATACAGGAGAAAATATGGTCGGAATGGGAAAAAAATTGATCTATTTTGAAGGGTTGAGAGATATGTTGAGTAGTTGTTGTCTGTATTGTTGAGAGAGAGAGGAGTGTGAGAACTTAAGATTTGAAATAAGGAAAAGATTTTCACAAAAATAGATGATTTGTATTGGTTGATTTGTAATTGTGAAAAAGAATGACAAGTTTTGAAATTGTTAATTTGGTCCAAATTGATCTTAATTAAATTTTTTTTTTTTTTAAAAGATATTGTTTTTAAAATATTAAGTTAATGAGAATCTTTTCAACTCAGAGTGATAGATCAACAACTCGGATCAGGATGAACTCAATACCAACACCATGCAATTGCAAAGACTCAATTGAAGTTGTAGTTGACCCTATGAACTCATTCATCCTTAGTTCTACCTAAATCAATTTAGGTACTAGCTTAACATTAAGCTAATGAGAATCTTTTCAACTCAGAGTGATCGATCGACGACTCGGGTCGGGATGAACGCAATACCAATACCATGCAATTGCAAAGACTCAATTGAAATTGTAGTTGAACCTATGGACCCATTCATCCTTAGTTCGACCAAAATCAATAAAGGTACTAGCTTAACATTAAGATTATGAGAATTTTTTCAACTCAGCATAATCGATCGACGACTCGGGTCAGGATGAACGCAATACCAACACCATGCAATTGCAAAGACTCAATTGAAGTTGTAGTTGACCCTATGGACTCATTCATCCCTAGTTATACCAAAATAAATATAGACACTAGCTTAACATTAAGTTAATGAGAATATTTTCAATTCAGAGTGATCGATCGATAACTCGGGTCGGGATAAACACAATACCAACACCATGCAATTGCAAAGACTCAATTGAAGTTGTAGTTGACCCTATGAACTCATTCATCCCTAGTTATACCAAAATAAATTTAGGTACTAGCTTAACATTAAGTTAATGAGAATCTTTTCAACTCAGAGTGATCGATCGACGACTCGGGTTGAGATGAATGCAATACCAACACCATGCAATTGCAAAGACTCAATTGAAGTTGTAGTTGACCCTATGGAATTATTCATTCCTAGTTCTACCAAAATCAATTTAGGTGCTAGCTTAACTGTCACGACCCGAACTAGGGCCTGGCCATGACGGACAACCCAAACCATGAAGGCCCAAATACCCTTCTCTATCTGGTAATCATGCACAATATTTATATAATAAAAGAAGATGCGGAAACATAATTTGCTACGGAAACATTGTCAACTCCGAATTCAACATAAGTATGGAAACTGTAAATCAACTACATCTAAATAATATCTGACTCAGTCTGAGAAATCTCTACTACATGAAAATCTGACAACTGTCTAAAACTGGGACAAGGCCCCCAGTAGACCAAAATAGAATTAAGTGACATAATCTAAAAAGACAGGCCTTCTAGAATAGAGAAGGCTCACCACTGCACAATCTGATCAGCTTTCTAAATTATCTACTGCTTATCTAGACCCCTAGACTGAGTCTCAGAACCTGAGAGGTAGGGGGGATGGGGGGTCAATACAGATGTACTGGTACACAGAGCATATCCAAAATAATCATTTATAAATCAACATATATAAGAGCAATTTAAAACAATTCATAAGTATATCATACAGTAAGAATTCACATGGGCATTTTAAAGACTGTAAAAATCATCTCAACTCTGAGAAATCTATGTTACTTCTGTGCTAGGTGGTATACCCTACAACTCTGAAAAATTCTATGAGCTATATGGAAACTGCCATTAAATCGACAGTGAAGCCCCCAACCCAAGTATGCCGCAAGGGTCAGAGTCTCTGAATCTACTACGCCACACCGTTGTCGCCAGTGTACAATAATAATCTACCCATAGCGATAAATACGATTTCAGGCTAAGAGTTGCTTGAACTCACGCCTTCTTTGGGTAACCACCTAACCCTCTTTAAGCCCCTTTTTAAAACTCTATCAAAATATGCAGTCTCTGGAAACATACTCTGAAAACATGCTCTGAAAACATACTCTAAAAACATACTCTGTTATGGCATAAATACATATGGTATCGTCATACCATTGACTTGCAAGTCACATCTCTGAGCCATTACTAGTTTATATAAATCTCTATTTTCAAGACACAAGTTTTGGGACCACCATTTCAATAATTCAATTCAAAGAAACTCTTTCTCAACCCTCATGTAAACACATGCAAAGAACTCATCTTTGTCAAGCATTTCAGTAGTTTAGTACAAGGTGGTCATGTCAACGTTCTTAATTCACATGCAATTCTTTCTCTTAAACACAAGAACACATTTATATCAAGAAATACCCTCTCAATAATTTCAAATCATGCTCAAATGCTATAATCTTGTGAAAACATCTTTCAAATCACGAAACCATAATCTTTAATTCAATACACGAGAGAGAGAGTTCATAATTTATGCTCTCAATGATCTTAAATATCAAATTCCATACATATACGTATACATGTAAATCACTTTAGGGGATAGGACCACAAGGTCAAAACAATAGTAACATTAAAACATTCGGAATACGTAATTTAGAACATAGATTCCAAACCCCCTTTGAAATTCATGCATAAAAATCTAAAAAAATCATGTTATAATTGTTTTAAGCCCATGTAGTTTTTAGGATAAACCCCACGTACCTCTATCTACAAATTTAAAGGATGCTTCTTGATGCCCACGGCTTGGGGATTCCAAATTTTCAATTTGTTTTGAAAACTCATGGTTGAATCTTGATCTATTTGGATTATCAATATGGAACCCTAGAGAGTGTTCTTGAATATTTTTGGTGAATGTGTGAGTAATATACTCAATTAGGGTTGAAATCTTGTGTTTGGACTGATAAGGGTGTGGGAAAATACCCAATATACCCTTAATGAGACTGGTATAAAAATATAACTAGGAGACCAATTTCATGGGCCACCGCGACGCACCACTATCGTGGTGGCTCAATGGAAATTGACGAATGGGAATTTGGGATCCTCCACGATGCACCACTATCGCGAGGTCCCACTGGAATTTGACAATTGCTAATTAAACCCTATCCGTGATGCGATAAACACCAGAATGATGATGTTTTATGACTAGCACTTAAAATAGCCATAACTTCTTCACCGAGTGTCCAATTTGGAAGAATCTTATATCGACAGAAAGCTTATTTAGTCATCTACGAAATAAAAAGTTGAAATCTAAGAGATTACACTGGAAAAAAAAGTATAAATCATTCTAGAATCCAAGGCTTGATATTTTAGGGATAAAATTTAGCTAAGAAAATTTTTGGGGCATTACAATATCCCTCCCTTAGGAACATTCATCCCCGAATGTTGACGCGGGATACAAACAAGTATAATTTCAAGCATACTAAGGCATAAAAATAATAAGGCAAGGATTGTACCTTCCATTTCATCATCCATTGGATCAAAAGGTTTGGGTATCTAGCTCTCATGTCAACTTCTGATTCCCAAGTCACTTCTTCAATTTTCTGGTTTCTCCACAACACTTTAACTGAGGCTATCTCTTTGTTCCTCAATCTTCTAACTTGGCGATCCAAAATCTCTATATGCTCTTCTTCATAGGATAAGGAGTCTGTCACTTTGATTTCTTCGACAGGAAATACTAAAGAATGGTCTCCAATACACTTCTTCAACATAGATATATGAAATACCAGATAAACCAAACCCAAACTAACTGGAAATTCTAACTCATACGCAACTCTACCTATCCTTCTCACAATCTGATATGGTCCTATATAGCGAGGACTCAACTTACCTTTCTTGCCGAATTGCATGACTCCCTTCATGGGAGAAACCTTAAGAAACACCCAATCTCCAACCTCAAACTCTAGATCTTTTCTCCTAACATCGGCGTAGGACTTCTGATGACTCTGAGCTGTCTTAAGTCATTCTCTAATGACTTTCACATCCTCTATTTCCTGATGAATAAGATCGGGCCTAAATATCTACGTCTCACCTACTTCATACCACCCTATTAGTGACCTACATCTTCTCCCATACAATGCCTCAAATGGTTCCATCTAATACTGGAATGGAAACTATTATTATATGCAAACTCTATCAATAGCAAGTGCTCTACCCAACTACCTTTAAAATCAATCACGCAGGCCCTCAACATATCCTCAAGGGTCTGGATGGTGCGCTCAGCTTGCCCATCTGTCTGAGGGTGGAAAACCGTGCTCAAATTCACCTGGGTACCTAAACCCTTTTGAAACGATCTCTAAAACTGTGAAGAAAACTGTGTACCTCTGTCAGATATGATGGACATAGGTGCCCCATACAAATGAACTATTTTTGCAATGAACAGCTTGGCATAATCCTCTCCGGAATAATTTGTCCTGACAGGTAGAAAGTGAGCTGACTTGGTCAACCTATATACAATCACCCAAATGGAATCATATTGGTTTCGGGACCTCGGAAGTCCTGAAATGAAGTTCATATTAATCATCTCCCACTTCCACAAAGGCAAAGCTATCTCTTAAGAAGAACCACCTGGCCTCAAATATTCCATTTTAACTTGTTGACAATTCAAGCACTTGGCAACATAGTTAGCCACATCATGCTTCATATTATTCCACCAATAAATGGTTTTCAAATCCTGATACATCTTTGTAGAGTCAGGGTGAACAACATACCTCGACGTGTGAGCTTCGCCAAGGATTCTCTTCCTCGGACCATCTCCATCTGGCACACACAATCTACCCTGGTATCTCAAAACACCATCACCACCAATTTCAAAAGACAATACCTTTTGTTGACCCACATCTTTCTTGATCTGCATCAAGATGGGATCTTCAACCTGCTTCTCTTTGACTTCTACACAAAGGAAAGATTTAGCTATCTCATGAACAACCACTCCTCCATCCTCGGAATCTAAAAGTCGCATTCCTAGATTTGTAAGTCGGTGAATATCTTTCACTATCTCTCTCTTTTCTTTCCCCACATGAGAAAGACTGCCATAGATAACCTGCTGAGGGCGTTGGCTACCACATTCGCCTTGCCTGGATGAAAGTGCAGGCTCATGTCATAGTCTTTTAAAAGTTCCAACCATCGCCTCTGCCTAAGATTCAATTCTTTCTATGAGAAAACATACTGTAAACTCTTGTGGTCAGTAAATATATCAACATGTACCCCATACAAAAAGTACCGCCAGATCTTAAGTGCAAAAACCACATACGCTAACTCCAAGTATGAGTAGGATAGTTTCGCTCAAGCACCTTCAACTACCTAGATGCATAAGCCACTACCTTACCGTGCTGTATAAGGACACACCCAAGTCCCACTCGAGATGCATCACAGTATACAACAAAACCTTTTATACCCTCCAAAAGAGTCAGAACAGGAGCAGTAGTCAACTTGTCTTTCAACTTCTCAAAGCTATTCTCACAAGAGTCAGACCATAAAAACTTCACCTTTTTTTGAGTCAACTTAGTAAGTGGTGCAGCTATGGAAGAAAAACTCTCGACGAATCTTCTGTAATAACCCACCAAACCCAAAAAGCTCTGAATGTCGGTTGGAGTCATGGGTCTGGGCCATTTCTCACTACCTTAATCTTTTGGGGATCAGCCTTAATCCCCTCACTAGACATAATATTCCCCAAGAACGCAATAACATTCAATCAGAATTCACACTTGGAAAATTTTGCATACAATTTATGATCTTTAAGGGTCTGAAGGATGATTCAGAAGTGATTGGCATGGTCCTCCTCGCTCTTAGAATATACCAAAATGTCATTAATGAATACAATGACAAACAGATCTAGAAACTGATGGAAAACCCTATTCATTAGATCCATGAAAGCTGCAGGGGCATTAGTCAACCCAAAGGACATGACTAAGAATTCATAATGGCCGTATCTGGTTTGGAAAGCTATTTTGGGAATATCTGACTCTTTAACTTTCAACTGGTGATATCCCAAACGAAGGTCTATCTTTGAAAAATATTTAGCACCCTGAAGTTGATAAAAAAGATCATCAATCCTAGGAAGGGGATATTTTTTTTTAATCGTGACCTTATTTAACTGGCGGTAATCTATGCACATACGAAGGGAACCATCTTTCTTTCGCATGAAAAGTACAGGTGTACCCCAGGGAGACACACTGGGGTGGATAAAACCTTTATCTAAAAGATTTGTTAGCTGTTCTTTCAACTCTTTTAGCTCTGCAGGAGCCATCCTATATGGCGGAATAGAAATAGGACGGGTATCTGGCAATAAATTAATATAAAAATCTATCTCCCTATCAGGTGGTATTCCTGGGAGATCATCTGAAAAGACTTCCGGGAATTTATTCACTACGGGGATAGACTGAAGAGGAAGACTTTCGGCACTAGAATCTTTAACCCGAATAATATAATACAAGCAACCTTTGGAAATAAGTTTACGGGCCCTGAGATAAGATATGAAATGCCCTCTAGGTTCTATAGAATGTCTCTCCCATTCTATCACCGACTCATTCAGAAAAGAAAATAAGACTCTTCGGGTCCTACAATTCAAGGTGGCATAGCACGAATGGAGCCAATCCATCCCTAAGATGGCATCAAAATAAACCATATCAAGTTCTATGAGATGTGCCTCAGTATCCCGACTAAAAATAGACACAACAAAATTTATATATACCCTCCTAGCCATAACAGAATATCCTACCGGGGTGGAAACCAAAAAAGGTTCAGCAATCACATCAGGCTCAAAGCCAAAACCAACAGCCACGTATGGGGTCACATAAGACAATGTATACCCGGGATCAAGTAATACATACACATCACGAGAAAAGATTTGCAACATACCGATGACTACATCTGGTGAGGCCTCTGCCTTCTGGCGCTTGGTTAAAGCATACAATCGGTTTCGACCATTTCCAGCGGTTGAAGTGGCACCCTTCTAAGGTGGTGGTGCAGATGAATTTGCCTGCGACTTGGCTCCTCCAACATTACTCTTTGCTGCCGAACAGTCTCTCTGGATATGGCTTGGCTGGCCGCATGAATAACACACCAAAGTGCCAAACTGACATCTCCCTGGATGATTTCTCCCGTATCTCCCACAGCGCAGATAGGACCGAAAGGTCTAGGCTACACTTCCCTGCGACTGTGTACCATGCATCCTCAGCCCCTGACTAGACTGAAAATTCTGGGTGCGCTGCTCAACTATGGCTCTGGACTCTGGAGCATTGGCTGCCGACTGAGCATTACCCCAATTCTTCTTTTTTTTTTATTTTTCGCCCCAATTACCGATCTGTTGCTGACTATGACTCTGGTATGTCACTCTGGCTCTCTTTGCCTGCCTGTCATTTTCCCTAGATTCGGCTATCTTTTTCTTTTTCTCCTCAACTTGTTGCATGTGGACTGACAGTCTAGCAAAGTCCATATCCCTGTTCAGCATAGCTCCCTGACACTCAAGCACCAGATCATCTAAAAGGCCAGAAGCAAACTTCCTCATTTGGGACCTCATACTACTCGTCATCTTAGGAGCATAACGGGCCAGCTGGTTAAACTTTAAAGTATACTCCTGAACACTCATCTTACCCTGCTTAAGGTTCATGAATTCCTCTGCTTTAGCTTCCCTCAGCTCCATAGGAAAGAATCAGTCAAAAAAATCTTCCACGAACTCATCCCAAACTGTGGGCTCAACATTGTCACCCTTCGTATCTTCCCACTCGTTGTACCATTAGTTTGCTACATCCTTTAGCTAGTATGCTGCTAGCTCAACACCCTCCACCTGATCAACATGCATTACTTTGAAAATCTTCTCCATTTTGTCTATGAACTCCTGCGGGTCTTCTTCTACCTTAGCGCCAGAGAACTTGGGCGGGTTCATTCTCATGAACTGGCCCACTCTAGTAACTTCAGAAATAACAGACGCATACCTAGTATCCTCCCACCTCTGAGTCTGTGCGGCTACCAGCTGTGCAAGCATGTGAATAGATTATCTGAATTCAGTATTAGAAACCTCTCCTTCATGAATCTGAGTGCAATTGGCCCCCGTTCGGGGAGCTCTAGGAGGACTGGTTGGTACAGGAGGTACTCCCAGAGTAGGAACAGGTTCTGAGGTATAAGCTCTATTATGGGTCCACATCCCATGGGTGGGACGAACTTCATCATCCTGAGCATTAACGTTGGTGCGACGGGGAGGCATCACAGGTTTTTTGAAAAGTAAGAGATCATTGATTAGGGGACAGATTAGACTTTGAAGCATGAACTAAATCACAAAGAAGAGGAACTTTCTTAAATGCCTAGTAGCCTACTGCTTATAAGTGTGGAGCGCTACACACCCATAAACAAGACTCTACCCAACACGATTTCGCAGACACCCTGGGACCATAAACCATGCTCTGATACCAAGTTTGTCATGACCTGAACTAGGGCCTGGCCATGACGGACATCCCGAACCATGAAGGCCCGAAATGCCCTTCTCTATCTGGTAATCATGCACAACATTCATATAATAAAAGAAGATGCAGAAACATAATCTGCTATGAAAACATGGTCAACTCTGAATTCAACATAAGTAGAAACTGTAAATCAACTACATCTAAATAACATCTGACTCAGTCTGAGAAATCTCTACTACATGAAAATCTGACAACTGTCTGAAACTGGGACAAGGCCCCCAGTAGACCAAAACTGAATTAAGTGACATAATCTGAAAAGACAGGCCTTCTGGAATAGAGAAGGCTCACCCCTGCACAATCTGATCAGCTGTCTGAATTATCTACTGCTTAGCTGGACCCCTAGACTGAGTCTCAGAACCTGAGAGGTAGGGGAGGGGGGGTCAATACAGATGTACTGGTACGTAGAGAATATCCAAAATAATCATTTATAAATCAACATATATGAGATAAATTTAAAACAATTCATAAGTATATCATATAGTAAGAACTCACATGAGCATTTTAAAGACTCTGTAACAATCATCTCAACTCTGAGAAATCTGTGTTACTTCTGCGCTAGGTGGTATACCCTACAACTCTAAAAAATTCCATGATCTATATGGAAACGGCCATTAACTCGGCAGTGAAGCCCCCAACCCAAGTATGCCGCAAGGGTCGAAGTCTCTGAATCTACTACGGTACACGACCGTCGCCAGCGTACAATAATAATCTACTCGTATCGGCAAATATGGTTTTAGGCTAAGTGTTTATTGAACTCACGCCTTCTTCGGGTAACCACCTAACCCTCTTTAAGCCTCTTTTTAAAACTCTATCAAAACATACAGTCTCTGAAAGCATACTCTGAAAACATGCTCTGTTATGGCATAAATACATATGGTATCGTCATACCATTGACTTGCAAGTCATATCTCTGAGCCATTATTAGTCTATATAAATCACTGTTTTCAAGACATAAGTTTTGGGACCACTATTTTAATAATTCAATCCAAAGAAACTTTTTCTCAACCCTCATGTAAACACATGCAAGGAACTCATCTTTGTCAAGCATTTCAGTAGTACATTACAAGGTGGTCATGTCAAAGTTCTCAATTCACATGCAATTCTTTCTCTTAAATACAAGAACACATTTATATCAAGAAACACCCTCTCAACAATTTCAAATCATGCTCAAATGCTATAATATTGCGAAAACATCTTTCAAATCACAAAACCATAATCTTTAATTCAATACACGAGAGTGATTTCATAATTTATGCTCTCAACGATCTTAAATCTCAAATTTCATACATATACGTATACATGTACATCAATTTAGGGGATAAGACCACAAGGTCAAAACAATAGTAATATTAAAACATTCAGAATACGTAATTTAGAACATAGATTCCAAAACCCCTTTGAAATTCATGCATAAAAATCTTAAAAAATTCATGCTCTAATGGTTTTAAGCCCATGTAGTTTTTAGGATAAACCCCACGTACTTCTATCTAGAAATTTAAAGAATGCTTCTTGATGCCCACAACTTGGGAATTCTAAATCTTTAATTTGTTTTGAAAATCCACGGTTGAATCTTGATTTATTTGGATTATCAATATGGAACTCTAGAGAGTGTTCTTGAATATTTTTGGTGAATGTATGAGTAATATGCTCAATTAGGGTTGAAATCTCATGTTTGGACTGATAAGGGTGTGGGAAAATACCCAATATACCCTTAATGAGACCGGTATAAAAATATAACTGGGAGCCCGATTTCATAGGCCACCGCGATGCGCCACTATCGCGGTGGCTCACTGGAAATTGACGAATGGGAATTTGGGATCCTCCACAATGCGCCACTTTCACGAGGTCCTACTGGAATTTGACAATTGCTAATTAAACCCTCTCCGCGATGCGCTAAACACCAGAATGATGATGTTTTACGACTAGCACTTAAAATAGCCATAACTTATTCACCGAGTGTCCGATTTGGACGAATCTTATATCGACAGAAAGCTTATTCAATCATCTATGAAATAAAAAGTTGAAATCTAGGAGATTCCACCAAAAAAAAGTATAAATCATTCTAGAAGCCAAGACTTGATATTTTAGAGACAAAATTTAGCTAAGAAAAACTTTGGGGCGTTATATTAACATTAAGTTAATGAGAATATTTTCAACTCAGAGTGATCGATTGATGACTCGGGTCGAGATGAATGCAATTCCAACACCATGCAATTGCAAAGACTCAATTGAAGTTGTAGTTGACCCTATGGACTCATTCATCCCTAGTTCTACCTAATTTAATTTAGGCGTTAGCTTAACATTAAGCTAATGAGAATCTTTTCAACTCAGAGTGATTGATCGATGACTTGGGTCAGGATGAACACAATACCAACACCATGCAATTGCAAAGACTCAATTGAAGTTGTAGTTGACCTTATAAACTCATCCGTAGTTCTTTTTAAATTAATTACAATGAAATCTGTTGCAACAAATGACTGAGCTGTTGGAAATTTTCAAATAGATATTCATATTTGTTGCAACAGATGACATATTTGATTTAATTATCAAATAAATATTTGCATCTGTTGTGACAGATGACTGAGCTATTGGAAATTTTTAAACAGATATTGATATCTGTTGCAACAGATGACATATCTAATTTAATTATCAAATGGATATTTGCATCTGTTGTTACAGATGACTGAGCTGTTTGAAATTTTCAAATAGATATTGATATCTATTGTAACAGATGACATATTTGATTTAATTATCAAATGGACATTTGCATCTGTTGTTACAGATGACTGAGCTGTTGAAAATTTTCAAACAAATATTTATATCTATTGCAACAGATGAAATATCAGTTTGAAATTCTTTTTTTTCTTTTAATTTTAAAGCAAGCTTCTGTCCGAAAGAAGAAAGATAGATAAAATAGTATTACTAAAGGCGATAAAAAATATTTCTTGAATAACTCAAAAATCTCATTGACTAGTCTTTTCTTGTCTTTTCAATGTCACTCATCTTTCTCGTGCTCCTCGAGTTATTAATGAATATTTAAACCCACGTCTACATCTAGAATTATCTCATCTCTCCTTCAACCTTAAATTTATTTTATTCATCTCTCTTCTTTTTCTTTCTCTCCTCTTTAGGGTTATCACAACCTTTTTTCTCTTATTTCTCTCCTCTTTCTCATAAAGATCCTTTTGGATTTAGACCGATCCATATCTTTCCTCGACTGAAATTGCTGTTTTGATCCCCTTTTGACATTGCAGGTAAGGTATGGTTCACTATTGCTTTTCTCTCCTTTTCAATTAGCCCTCAGATGATATAGTCTTTCATCAACTCCCCTTTCCCTCGTAGGTATTCTCCTTCGACTTCTTTTGGCGTATAATTATTTTCTCTAACAACCCTTCCATATAAATTTGGGCCAGGGGAATTTCTATTAGTTTTCTATTCTTGTTTGATCCAGTGCGAGGCTTCGAAGGCCTTCTCAGAGTCTAATGCACACTTAAAGTTAAGTCCAATCGCTATTGAATCTCTGCAATAACAACAAATATTAATCCCTTCTCAAAATATGACATGCATAAACATGAGCAACAACCATCAGTAATTCATAATAGGGTATCTACACCATCTTCATGGGGCCCTCGGCCTTATCAATTTGAACCCATCAAACTTAACTGTACAATGCAGGATCTTATTTGAATGATCAGTGCCTAATTAGTTAAAAACTGCATTCACAAAAATATTGTACTTTGTGCGTGTTGTCTCGATGACCTTATCAGTAATACTTAACTCCAACACATGATAGTAGATCCATTCATCTGCACGTACCTTATTCTTCCTAGCCCATTGTAACGCCCCGAGTCTATACCCCAAACATTACACAGTGCTTACGACCCTGAAGGATCACAAGCTAACCCATGACTTATATCTGCTGTGAGCACTAAATAATAATACTGAAATAAATGTAGAAAATAGGCTAAAATGCCATAAGGTTTAAAACATCTGAATTACTGATAAAATATACTACTAAAAATAGTAATCTATAAAACTGAATACTGTCTGAAAGTCTAGTCTGAAAAGCTCCTAAACTGAACTGTCTGAATGTAGAGTTGATGGGACAATCCCCCAACTAACTCCATCTACTGAACTAATTCATTTACTGAGAAACTAAAATAATAAAATATCCTCGATAGATGAGGACTCACAACTAATTCTGACACTGTTGGCTGGATCTGAATCTGTCTATGCACTATAGGGAACCTAATCGTCCGAATCTATGATATGAGACACCATAGCGCAAAGAAAGAGTATGTGCCAGTACATGGAATGTACTGGTATGATAGATGAGGTAAGGATGAATATAAGGGTTCATATACATGAACAATAACTGACTGAAAGATATAGAGTAACTGAATATGAGAGTACATAGATAACTGATACTGCTGTAAAAACTGAGTATGCACTACTGTGTATATAAATAAATACTGTGACTAAGCTTGTTTGAAGCTAAGTCCTGAGTTCTGACACAGAGTAACTGATATCTGAAGTTACTGATAACTGAGTTACTGATACTGGTTGACTGTATTTGACAGTTCTAATTCTGTAGAACTGAACTGAGTTCTATTTTGGAGACTGAAACTGAAACTATAACTGTGGGAGGTAATCATCTAACCGACATGCCCCAAATAAGATAACTGAGTTGGGGTCCAACTTGTGATCCCTGTTGGAAGGGTGTCAGTACCATGCCACGGTTAAAGACACTGAAGAGTTACCCTCATCTGGAAGGTACTCTAACAAGAACGGTGGAACTCTCAACTGGCAGGTTAAAACACCTCATCAACCCTCAACTGGTAGGTTTGATGTCTCAACCTACGCTGGATACGTAGTTCTGGAATGCAAGGAGTGCTTCTAAAGATCACACCCTCTACTAGAAGGTGAGAACCCATCCTTGGGTTCACTCGGTGTTGAATCCTACTCCCAACTGAAAACACTTAACTGATTATACTGAACTGGACAGGACTGATACTGAGTTTACTGAGTTTTCCTGAGTTCTGTAACTGATTAAATTCTGTAACTGACTGGATTTTACTGATTGGGACATGACTAATACTATTCTGTAACTATCACTGGCTCTAGGTACACAACTAAATTATCAGGTATTAAATACCCCCAGGTAGGGGTGTACAAACCGAACCGTTAAGTCAAATCGAGCCGATGAATCAAACCAAACCAAGGAAAAAACCCGACTTATGGTTTGGTTTGATTGGTTTGGTGTTGAAAAAAAACCGATCATTCATGGTTTGGTTCGGTATTAGCAAAAATAAAACCAAACCGAACTCAAACCGAACTGACATAATACATATATAATTTAAATGTTTTATACATAAAAAAAATATTACTTATAATCTACTTTCTAATTACTATTATTATTTTTTTATACTAAAAAAATAGATATATATTCTTGGGCCTTTAATTATAATATTTATCCATTAATAACAAATTAATACAAAATCCCATATTAATATAAAAACCTATAACTCTTCAATTGCTTCACTTTACATTTTACTTTCCAAGTTTTCATAGAGTTCTCATTATTTACTCATCTTACTTTTCTCATTCTCCTCATTCGTCAAGTTTTGATTTAGGTTTGTTTCTTTTCTTTCTCTTTTTTCTTGTGGAATTATGTTATAGTTAATTATTTTATGTAGTTGATTTTTTACTAAGTTGTCTCCAATTCTTCATTCTTTTGTATGCTCACATTTTATGTGAAGAAAACTTTCAGACAAGCTACTGTGACTAGTGACTTAGAAATTGAATCACTGGGTATCCACATAATATTACTTTGAGAGATAGTAGTTTAGACGTCTTAGTAATTTGCCAACTTAATTTTAATTGAAACTACTCTATGACCATTATTTTTTTTTTTATCTTTTTAGTGAAAATATTTAATTTTTTCTTCAATCACATTATAATTGTAAAAAAAATGAAAAACCAAAAAAACCGATTAAAACCGAAATATAAAAACCGATTGTATATTGGTTTGATTTGGTTTATAGATTTAGAAAACCGACATTATTGGTTTGGTTATATTTTAATGAAAAATCGAACCAACCCGACCTATGTACACCTCTACCCCCAGGACTCGATAGCATAAAAGAAAGGCATAGCATAATCTTGAATAACATAACAATGCTCACTTGATCATGATTCATTCATAGAGGCATTTCATCAAACACTTGTAATGAATTAACTTGTACATGAATAGGGAATACATGCTATCATATTATAATGGCACTATTTCATCCACATAGGCATATTATCAAACACACGGGGAGCATGCTTAGGTTATACAATAATCAACACATATAATTATCATGGTTACATCAATCAACTTGCAAATTGAAGGTTTTATCATGAAGATCGTGTAATTCAACACATATAATAATTATTTTCATGAAAGCTTGTAATTTAATCACGGAATGAGACCCAACAATAACATGGACATGAATTCAATTCAAATTTCAAGCATGTAATTCATAATAAACAATCTTGTAGTTTTAAAAATGGATTCGTGGACTCTATGGGTGAAAGAAACCCATAGATGAACACCTAACATACCTTGGGTTATTAATTTTTGAAGTTCTTAGAGAAATTCTTGATTTGGCCCTTGATTTCTTGGAGCTAGGGTTTGCTATTTGGGAGAGAATGCTTTTTGATCTTGAGAAATAATGAAATAATGAAAAATTAGTGCTCTTTTAGGGCTTAATTACGTGTTTATGACTGATTAGGGCCGTGAAAAAGACCCAAATACCCCTGAATGACTTAAAAATTTATAACTAAAAAACCCGATTTGGGCACCTGGTGCAACGCAGCACTATCGCGCCGTGTCTCTGAAAAAAGAACAACTGGGAAAATGCATAGTGGCACGACGCGGTGGTATCGCATTGCCACACTGGATGCGACCTGGAAGTTCACCGCGACGCGGTGGGATTGCGTTGGAACACTAAAAATGGATAATTATCAATTGAGGGCTTGGCGCGATGCGTCATGATCGCGGAGGCTCACCGGATTTTACAATTGCCATTTGGTCATGCTCCGCGACGCGCTGAAGTGCCAGTTGGCACGCTGATGGCTCTAACTCTTCGTCCGGGTATCGAATTTGGGTGAATTTTATATCGTTGGAAAACTAACTAAATTTCCTACGTATTGGATGGATCTAAACTGATAAATATTGAGTATTTCAAAAATTTTATATTGGATAACTCATAGACTGCGAGTAAATTTAAGCTGGGAAAATACGGGGTATTACAATATCTCCTCCTTGGGAACATTCGTCCTCGAATGAGACTGATTAAGCTGAGAAACAATTATAGACTGAGTTTACACACTGAACAAGCACACTAATACATGACTACTCGACTGAACTACAGACAAGCTGAGTTCTCATACTAAATATGCATATCTGATGTATTCCATACATGACTGAAGCTACTGATAAGCTGAATTTTCATACTGAACATGTATATCTAATGCATGAGTACATGACTGAAGCTACTGATAAGCTGAATTTTCATAGTGAACATACATATCTGATGCATGAGTACATGACTGAACTGATTCATGAATGCATGACTGAATATGCAACGGTAACTGATTCCAAGATTATAACTATAACTGTATATGGAATTGAGTAAAGCTAAGGAAGGCTGTTACCTTAAGCTGAATCTAAGGTTGCAGAGAAGAGGTAAAGATACTTGGTCTGCATATCTGCTTCTGCTTCCTAAGTAGCCCCCTCAACGAACTGATTCCACCAAAGAACTTTGACCAAGGGAACTTTTTTCTTCCTCAGTCTGCGAATCTGACGATCGAGGATCTGGACTGGAACCTCTTCGAAAGAGAGATCATTCTGAATATCTACGCCCTCTAAGGGAACTATGACTGCTGGGTCACCAATGCATTTCTTTAGCAAGGAGACGTGGAATACTGGGTGTACTGAAGGTAGATCTGAAGGTAACTCGAGATCATAAGCTACCTTTCCAAAACGATTGAGAATTCTGTAAGGACCAACATATCGGGGACTGAGCTTTCCCTTCTTGCCGAACCTCTTTACTACCTTCATGGAAGAGATTTTCAAGAACACAAAATCACTGATCTCAAACTCGAGATCCTTTTTCCTCACATCTGCATATGATTTCTGGCAGCTCTGGGCAGCCCTAAGCCTTTCTCTGGTCAGCTAAACCTTCTCTAAGGCATCAAACACTAAGTCAGGCCCTACTACTGTGGCCTCACCTACCTTGAAACAACTAATTGGCGATCTACATCTCCTACTGTAGAGAGCATCAAATGGGGCCATCTGAATACTAGAATGATAGTTGTTATTGTATGCGAATATGATCAAAGGCAAGTGGTCATCCCAACTACCCTTAAAATCGATGACGCATGCTCTTAGCATATCTTCTAGAGTCTGAATGGTCCTTTCTGCTTGACCATCTGTCTGAGAGTGGAAGGCTGTATTGAGGTGAACTCGGGTACCAAGACCCTTGTGGAATGCTTTCCAGAAATGAGAGGTAAACTGGGTACCTTTATATGAGATGATGGATACAGGGACTCTATGTAACTTGACCAACTCTCTGATATAGAGTTTGGCATAGTCCTCGGCTGAATAGAAAGTATGTACTGGAAAGAAATAAGATGATTTGGTCATTTTGTCTATGATAACCCAAATAGAATCATGTTGATGACGAGTATGAGGCAAACCCGTCATAAAGTCTATGTTCACTTCTTCCCATTTCTATGTGGGTATACTAAATTCCTGCATGGACCCACTAGGATTCTGGTGCTCAATCTTAACCTGCCGACTCGTAGAGCACTTAGCTATAAACTCTGCAATATCCCTCTTCATCCCACTCCACCAATAGATCTCCACAAATCGTGGTACATCTTAGTGTCCCCTGGATGAATAGAGTATCACGTACCATGCGTTTCTTCAAGAATTCGTTGCCTCAAGTCATCTACACCTGACACACATAAATGATCCTAGCAACGCAACACACCATCTCCTCCTTGGGAGAAAACCTCTATTTTCTGATCTCTGATTGACTCTTTCAACTTAACAAGACTGGGATCTCTATCCTGCTTTTCTTTTACTTTAGAAATTAGAGATGATTCTGAACTATTCTACACCCATACACTACCCTCTGCTGAATCGACTAAGCGGACACCTAGTCAGGCAAGCTGATGAACTTCCTGAACTAACTTCTTCTTATCATTCTCAACATGAGCAACACTACCCATCGACAATCTACTGAGAGCATCAGCCACTACATTGGCTTTTCTCGGGTGATACAGAATACTCATATCGTAATCTTTTAATAACTCTAACCACCTTCTCTGACACAAATTTAAATCTTTCTGAGAGAACACATACTGAAGGCTTTTGTGATCTGTGAACACATCAACATGCACCCCATACAAGTAATGCCTCCAAATCTTTAAGGCAAATACTACAGCTGCCAACTCGAGATCATGAGTCGGGTAATTCTTCTCATGGGACTTAAGTTGTCTGGAGGTATAGGCTATGACCTTACCTCTGTGCATAAGGACACAACCCAAACCTACTCTGGCTGCATCACAGTATAAAACAAACCCGTCTGAACCATCTGGTAGAGTCAAAACTAGGGTTGAGGTGAGTCGAGTCTTCAACTCCTGAAAACTCTTCTCGCAAGAATCTGACCACTGAAACTGGACTTTCTTCTGAGTCAATCTAGACATGGGGGATGCAATAGATGAAAACCCTTCAATAAACCGACGGTAATAGCCAGTTAAACCCAAGAAAATCCGAGTATCTGAGGGAGAGATGGGTCTATTCCAGTTCCTCACCACCTCGGTCTTTTGAGGATCTACTTTAGTGCCATCACTGGAAACAATATGACCAAGGAATGCTACTGAACTTAGCCAAAATTCGCACTTACTTAATTTGACGAACAACTGATGAGTTTTGAGAGTCTGAAGTACGATTCTGAGATGATCTGCATGATCATTCTCGCTACGGGAATAGACAAGAATGTCATCGATGAAGACTATAATGAATATGTCCAAGTACTGCTTGAACACGCGATTCATTAAGTCCATAAAAGTTATTGGGGCATTTTGAATTTAATTATTTAAAAATAGGTCCCTCCTTACTCGTTCATTCTACTATACTTACAAATATGGTTGATCCAGATTCATACAAGAAGATTCATATCGAGTCCTTTCGAAAACTTCAAAGGCAGTTTGATGAACTCCTAAGGGATTTGACCGACTTCAGAGCAAGGCTGAGGAAGGCCTTGCTGCTGCCGGATGAAAATTTTTCGGTTGACAATAATAGTAATACTAATAATAATAATGATAATAATAATAGTATTAATAATAATTAGTTTATATTTTTTCTTTTAGCGTATGTATTTTTCTTTTTTATATCAGATCTACCTAAGGGATTCAAAAATCTATGTTTGGTGGTCGACTTTGAATTTTTAATTCTTATTTAATATTTAATTATCATTCTATTTATTCCTTATTCTCAACATATAGACGCTTGGTGGTAGGAATTGAGCATTTATGGAAATAGAGGTTAATCTGATGCGACAGATGGATCATATGTTGCAACAGGCGGTTATTAATAAAAAAAATTATTGTTGTTATTGAGAGGGCGAAAAGTCACGACTTTTTAATTATTTATTATGAAAAATGAATTGTAAATAAATAATAAGGAAATAAATGATAAACACAATTTATAACTGTAAAAGAACGATTATTTAATTTTAATAACACTTTTCACCATTTTTGTTTTTAAATTTGTTTTTTAAAATTATTTATTTATATATAATAAAAAAAATCACAATATTGGATTAATTAACTTATATGGATTGTTAAGAAAAAGGTGAACCGTCGTAACTTTTTGTCTAAAACACATTCAACAATGTTGCTGATGCATCAAATTTTCCATCTGCTGCGACTGAAGTATCAGCTGTTAGAAGAAATAAAAAAAACTATTAAAACAGATGGTATATCAGTTGTAACAGATGGTTTATCTGATGCAACTGATATACAATCTATTGCCATAACTCAATAAAAATGGTTATTATTTTATTAAAGAAATGGTTATTGAAAAGGTGTCTTCGATTTTTAAATTGAGAAAAAGATTATTTAATAATAATAAGCTGAAAAGTCATGACTTGTCACAATAATAAAAAACTCACCAGCTTGATTTAATTAAGTCATTTCTTTTCACAGAAAACAATAAGGAAACAAATGATAAACACAATTTTTAATCATAAAATAATGGTAATTTGAATAATTGATGTTAATATTAAATAGGCGCCATTTCTTTTCACAGAAAATATTTTTAAATCTGTTTTTTTAATTTATATAATAAAAAAGTCAGCAAATTTGAATTAATGATATGATGATAATTTTTTTTTAAAAGATATATTATATGCTGCAAAAGATTATCTAACGCAACAGGTTTTCTATTTGTTACAACAGATGATATATCTGTTGTCACAAATGAGTTATCTAATGCAACAAATATAGAATATGTTGTCACAACTCAATAAAAATGGTTCTTGAAAAGAACTAATTAATAATAATAAGATGAAAAGTCACGACTTATCACAATATTTCTTAATTTAATTAAGTCATAACTTTTCACAGTAATAAAAAATATAATTAATAAATGGAGGTGAATAGTCGCGCCTTTTTGCCTAACTCATTCAAATTCAATCCTCTATAAATAGGTCCCTCCTCACTCAATCGTTCATTCAACTACACTCTATTTATTTATTGCATCTTGTCTTTCATATTACACCTTCCACCATTTTCTCTTTCCTGACTCAGGTAAGTTTTTTTCTTGCCAATTTGTAGTATACGTTGTATTACATTACTTTTGTTTTTAAGTTTTTGTCAATTCATATGTGTTCTAGATATGTCTGATCCAGTGTGGGATGTTACTTTTCTACAAGACATCGTGAATGAACTTCGGATGCAGGTTCGTGACCTGTAATGGGAATTGGGAGCAGTTAGAGCAAGGATGCTCCGTGAGATCCACAGGCTGAGAAGGGCCTTGCTACTACCGGTTGAAGATTGGCCGGCTGGCAATAATAATAATAATTAGATTATTTTTTTCTTTTAGTCTGTGTATTTTTTTTGGTTTAATACAAAAATTATATTTGATCGACTTTGACGTTTTAATTCATATTTAATTTTCATTTTGTCTATTATCTTCTTAACAAATGGATGTTAGGAATAATTTTTAATTCAGTAGCAATAGCAAGAGTTATAACATATTGGTTATCTGAGGGGTTTGTGGCAGGGGCTGATTTGTGTTGTTTCAAACAGATTACTCATCTGTTGCAACAGATTACTCATCTGTTGTAACAGATAAGCAGTCTGATGCAATAGATAATCAGTCTGATGCAACAGATAATCAGTCTGATGCAATAAATAATAAGTCTGTTGCAACAGATAACTAGTTTGTTGCAATAGATAAATCTTCTGTTGTAACAGATTACCCATCTGTTTGATTCATGTTACGGGTACTATAGAAACAAAAACATAAATTCAACATATGAGTCTTTCGTTGCAACAAATTACTCATCTGATGCACCAGATGAGTGATCTGTTTAAATTGTGGGCACTTATGTTGGATTAATTATTGGGTTTTATCCATTGTTGGAAAAAACAATAGTAATTATGTACCCAGATGACAAATTAGAATAGAAATCATAATTTTACTTACCAAAGTCACCTATGAAGTAATGCCAAAGTGGAAAGTGATGTAGGAAACAAAATTTGACCTAAGAAATTGGTCAGATAGCAGCAGTAGCGGTACCAACAACAACAACAATGATGAAGATAATAATGAAGTAGAAGATGATGCCAATGAAGCAGAAGATGATGAATAAAGCAGCAATAACAATGAACAATAATAATCGTGAAGAGAGAGAAAACAACAACGGATGAGAAGATAGAGAAACACACATTTTTCTCCTCCGTTTCATGTTATATTAACTAACTTTTTTATCAAAGTGTAAATTAAAAAACTTGTGGGTTATTTTCAAACTTCCCCAACTTTCTTAATCCATAATAAAGTAATTGTCACCTCCACTCAATTATTAAGACTCGTGTCATCTACACCTCATTTTAAAACTCTTTTGTCACCTACATCTCAAAGCCCCGGGAAACTAGGAGCTTAATGCAGTAGCTGATGTTTGGTCTTCTACTTTCACCTTTGACAGATCCTTGTCGTTTCTTTTGTCATTGCAGGTTAAAAGTCTATGTTTTGTGAATATTATCCCATTGTATGATTTTATGTTTAAATTGAGCTCCTTTTTTTGGAATAGTTATTGTATAAAGTATATATATATTTGTTTCTTTTATATTATTTTTGTATTTTTAATGTTCATATTTAGGTTTTAGTGATAGTCAGTTACGAATATTTTTCTATTCTTAAAGATGCATGCTTTAATAGGTTTTACAGATGTAATAAAGCTAGAATCGAATTGTCTCCATAGTTGAATCAGAAGTTGAGAATAAAATCATTAGATAACATTGTTTAGATTGTATTTTAATGTGCATATATTAATATAATTTTAATGTTTGCTATCAATGGAAATTTATTTTTCATGAATTACTCAAGTTGCATATCTATATCTATATATCTATTTTATATATTATATTAAAAGTGTGAAGAGTCTTAGAAATATTGTTTAAACTTTTTGTCCTTTATTAAAAGTCTCTGCTTTGGACAAAATCATCTTTTTACTATATTCCTATATTTTTGAATTGAAAATTAATTAACTATTTATAGTAAAACCTTTCGTTATTAGAAGTCATAAAAATTAATGACTAATACCTTTTTCATTAGTTTAAGAATTCTAATAAGAAGAATTAAAAAATCTAAAAAAAAATATGAAAACGTTAGAATGATGCGGTACAACTAATATCTTTTTCATTATTTTAATAATTCTAAATCAACTAAAGTTGATTTTAAGAAGATCTAGAAATAAATATCAAAGCATTAGAATAAGAAAAATATAATAAGTATCAAAGTTTTAAAAATTTTAATTAAGTAATCAAAGATTTTCTAAAGATTTAACTTTAAAAATAAGAAAAGAATTTAAATATAGAAAAAAAATTGTACTACAAATATGGTTCAAATTGATGCGCCCCTCTTAGCCTCTAGCATCAAGGAAAAGAGGTACTACATGACATACGTAGAAGTGATGATCCATTAACCACTTAAAATTTCTGTTGGTAAAATATATAATATGTACTAACAATAAAATATATGTTATGTTTACATTATTCTATTAAAGCATAAAGAATATTTGATAAGTGTTTTGAACTATTTGCAATTCATTAAAAATCACAATGGACAAAATTTCTAATTTTAGATAATCAAAGATTACACGTGATGCGGTTACACTAGTGTATATATATATAGCAAGAAATTAAGAATCCTAAATATGTAAAAACCGTTACTTATATATAGAATTAAATTGTACTTATGCCTAAGCAACACAAAACACCCAATAGTCGATTTTTGAGGTGATTCTTTTTAGTTGCATAGTTTTTTTTTAAGAAAAAACATGGGATTTTGAGATTTTGCTTGAATTATTGTAGTCCACAGTTTCATAAGGGACTATAGTTGGAGCAGGAGAAGGAGCATCTCCAAGCTGAAGCAAATCACGCTGTCTAGGTGCACCATATCAGGAAAAGAGGAAGTCATGCACCTGGACCTGGTATACCATGTACGTGGGGCTTTCATGCCAAAAAGGATGTTTTAAGACTTATTTTGCCATTTATACAAAAGTCTTAAAAAGTTTGCCATATACCTACATTAATCCACCTCATCAATAACTTTTTCAACTCAACAAATTCACCCACAAATTTCTAATAATAAACTTTAACCCAATCTTTCCAACATAACAAATTCACCCACAAGTTTTTAATAATAAACTTCAACCCACTCCATCATCCACCATTATATATAAATATATTAGGTTTCCTAAAATAATTTTAAAAAAAATCCAAAAGCTTAAAATAGAAGCTTTCATTTCCGTCCAAAAAGCTCCAATTTAGGCCTAATTCCGGCGTTATTTTTCGGCGATCAGCTCTAAATCATTCCACAAACATCATAAGCTTGTACATTGCATCCATTGTTACCCCATTTGTTTTCTATCTTCTCAAACACACTTTCAACAATTGTTAAAAAGCTTTAAATCACTCACATTACTCAAAACCTCTTTAAAAAATATATTACAGTAGCTCAGGCGACTCCAAGTTCATTTGTCTATTCCATAAACCCAACGATCGTTGATTAGAAGAAATATTTATAATTTGAAGGTTTTTGTACGGATATCTTCCCAGTTATCGACTAGTCATCGTCAGTCATCGATCGTGCATACATCCTGACATAGACCCTCAGCATAATCTACCATTAACCAAAGCTTAATTCTAGGATGTCTATTGCAGAATTTGTTTTGGTTTCTGGTGGTTTCATGGGAGAATGGGAGGAGACTCTCAAATGTTGGAAATAGCAATCTTTTACTAAGTTGACATTGCCCATTGTGGTTCGCCGTAAAGGTTCATACGATGAGTTGGTTGCAAGCATAATGGAGAGCGGGGATCTATATTATGCGTCGGACGACGTGGTGATTAGTTATCTAATGTATTCTAGGAAAAAGGTGTATCCTACGATCATAAATAATGATAAACGTGTGTCATTGTACACGGTGAATGTTGATGTTGATGGCTTTAGGCCTATTTTAAGGATAAATATTATTAACAGGCCCTTTAAAGAACCGTTGAATTCATCACCACCCCCACCTAGGCGCCCGACAGTCGACGATGATTTGAATAATTATGAGAACGATGGCAATCATCTAATTAATATGGAAAATGATTCTATGCATATGGAATAGGTTTCATCAGACTCACAAGATGCGAAAGAAGATTGTGGAACGGGATCAAAACCAAGACATTCCTTCGTAGATGAAACTAATTTCTATCGTGATCAAACATTCGCCGATAAGAAAAATCTAAAAATACCACTAGACGGAGCATCGGTGAGGTAGTCTTTTAATTATTTTATGGAGAAGAGTTGCACCAAATTGTTGAAAGTGAAATATGTAACTCGTTGGTTGTTGTGGGTAAGGAAGTATGAATCCTTGGACATATTTCGCATATACAAGTGTGTTGAGTTCCACACGTGCGGTGTTGAACATGCCACGGGCAGGCATACGAAAATCTCATACGAGACGATTGCTTCAATATGCATAAATTATTTTTGTGATGGTAAGAGTCCAAGCATAAGAAAAATTTAGAGGATTGTGTTTAGGGAGATGTTTTTTCAATGAATACAACTGTAGATTGCCTTGATTAAATTCACGAAGAGTAAAAATTATGTGATAATAAATTCAGATCTCATATATAGTCTATCATAGACAAGAAAATCAATATACTCTACACCAAATAATTTTTTATGCACTATCATCGATCTTATACACTGTCACTCCTCGACCAGACATATAAGTTGTAATACCCTAAACTTTTTTTAAGTCAAATCTTATTTCCAAAAGAGTTAGTGATGACTTTCTAAATGATTAATGTTTAAATCAGATAGAATTTCCTCAATTTTGATTTTTCATCATGTGGGAAATTGAATTAGCTTTCCAACGATATCAATTTCATCCAAATCCGGTATCGGAGTAAGAAGTTATGGACATTTTACAGAGAACTGTTGGAACTGCCCAGAAGCGACAGTCAGGCCGGCGGACCGTCGAGCTAGCGATGGACCATCGCCCAAGCCATCGAGACTAAGGTAGTGAACCCATATTATGGCCAAGTGCGATGGTCAGGACCGACGGACCATCGAGCTAGCGATGGACCGTCGCCCAAACCGTCGCAGATGGCAGGAAGTTCAGGTTCTAGCCAAGTGTGACGTTCAGGACCGACGAACCGTCGCCCAAAATGTCGCAGACGAGGTAGGAAGTTTAGGTCTGTCCAAGTATGATGGTCAGGACCGACGGACCATCGAGATAGTGACGGACCATCGCCCAAACCGTCGCCACTTCCGATCAATGATTTTAAGCCATTTTTAAAAGGGTATTTAGGTCTTTTTCCACCCGTTTTGACCCCTAATTATACTAGACCAGAGCTCATAGCTTCATTATTCATCCACAACACCAAATTAGTGTTTTTCACAAAGATCAATCCTCAAGAACAAGAAACCCTAGGTGTTTAATCCCAAGGCAAGAATTCAAGCTTTCCTCCACAAATCTTCAAGAAATCATCTACCCAGGTATGTTAAGTGTTGATTCATGGGTTTCTTTCACCCATGAAGCTCAAAAATCCCATTTTAAACTCATGAATTGTGATTCCCATATGGTGAGTTGATTTTAATTATGTTGATGTGGTTGTATGAATCCCAAGTTTGAGTCTTTATGTACTTTTCATAAAATTATGCTAGTATGTGGGTTTGGAAACTTTTAAATTGAGTTGATTAATGTAACCATGATGTATGAACTAGTGTACATGCCTAAGCCTAAGGTTGTGCATGCAATGTGTTTGGTAAAATGCCCAAGATAATAAGAATCATGCTTTAGGACTCAATTATGACCAAATTGATGAACCCATGGTTTACCCTTATGTTCAAAATGACTTCCATTTTATTTTTATGGATTGAAATTATTTGATGGATTATTCAGGAGATTAGACCTATGAAATTATGACATGTTTATATGCATTCCTATTCATGTACCAAACCATGATAATCAAGTGCCTAATGAAATTCCCCAATGATTATATTATGGATTGTTGATTATGGGCATGTCTTGTCAGTTTTATACTATCGAGTCCTGGGGGTACTTGTACACAACAATTTAGTTGTGTGCCTAGAACCAGTGTCAATTTTCAAGATACTCTCAGTCAATCCATGTTCAGTAGAATTTAGTCAGTATTATGACTCAGGAAAACTCAGTAATCTCAGTCAGTTATCAGATCTCAGTAATATTTTGTCAGTCAATGAAACTCAGTGAACTTAGTCCAGTCAGTTCAGTATAATTAATTTAGTGTCTAATCAGATGGGAGTAGGATTCAGCACCGAGTGAGCCCAAGGATGGGAACTCATCTGTGAGTAGAGGGTGTGATTCTTAGAAGTAATCTTTGCGCTTCAGAACTACGTAGCCAATATAGGTTAAGACATCTAACCTGTTAGATGAGGGTTGATGAGGTGACTTAACCTGTTAGATAAGGGTACCACCGTTCTCCTTAGAGTACCTGTTAGATGAGGGATAACTCACAGCTTGTCCTTACCAGTGAAGCGGTATTGATACCCTTCCAATTGGGGTTACAAATTGGACCCCAACTCAATTATATTATCTTATTTGGGGCATGTCAGTTAGATGACTACTTCCTAAAGTTACAGTCTCAGCATCAGTCTCAGTAATAGAACTCAGGTAATTCTACAGAATTTAGGACTGTCAGATACAGTCACTCAGCTCAGTACGAAACTCAGCTAGCTTCATCAAAATCTAGACTATCAGACACAGTCGCTTAGTAGCAGTTATCAGAAATCCATATTATCAGTATTCAGACTCAGTAATTAGTGTTGTCACAATCTCATTTATATTTATGTATTCATGCATGTATTCCCACGTTCATGTTACTCAGACAGTCAGTATTGTTCATGCATATGAACCCTTACATTCAACCTACCTCACTTGCATACTAGTATATTCGATCATACTGACGCATACTTTTCTTTTGTGCTATGGTGTTTTATACAATAGGTTCAGAAGCACAAGCTCCAGAGCATCAGTAGCATTCCAGTTTTAGCATTCAGACTAGCAGTGAGTCCTCATCATTCGAGGATGTTATTATTTGGTTATTTCATTCATTCAGTACTTAGTTTATTTCAGTAGTTGGAGTTAGTTGGGGACATGTCACATCAACTCTTTATTCAGTCAGTTTTAGAGGCTTTCAGACTATAGCATGTTCATGCAGTTATTTCAGTTATTTTGGTATTGATATATAATATCTCCAGATGTTATGTTTTATCATATTTTTGAACCTTATGGCCTTTCAGCCTTTTATTCTGCCTTTATACAGTATATTATGCAGTTCTCAGGTACAGATATCAATCATGGGTTAGCTTGTGGTCCTTCGGGGTCATCAGCACCATGTAGCATTCCGGGTACCAAATTCAGGGCATTACAAACTTGGTATCAGAGCCTAAGGTTCAATAGTGTCCTAGGAAGTCTGAAAGCTGCATCTAGTAGAGTCTTGTGCATGGGTGTGTTGCACACCATATTTATGTACAGGAGGCTATAAGATGTTTTATGAATAGTTTCCCTTCTTTCAGTATTCATGTTGTGCCAGTGAGCATGAGCTCAAGTTTAACTCTCAGTCTAATTTATTTCTATCTTTCTTTTATAGAACATGCCTCCTGAGAGAAGAAACGAAAATCAGTCAGCCCCTCAGCCCCTCAGCCCGTCCAAGCAGATCCCTTGGATGAATATGTCTCTCATGCAGAGTTCAGATCTACATTCACTACTCTTGCTAATTCAGTTGTTGTTTAGAATGAACGGCCAGCTGCTGTTCCGGCCAACCCAGTGGCCAATACTGCTGCATCCAGGATTTGAGACTTTACCTGAATGAATCCTCCATTCTTTTTTGGGTATAAGTCAGACAAGGACCCTTAGGAATTTCTTGATCAGGTTCAGAAGATTACTGATATCATGGGGGTATCAGTCATTGAGAGTGTTGAGCTAGCTATATATCAGTTGTAGGATGTGGCTCACACATGGTTCAAATAGTGGAAAGCAGAGAGGGATGGTGACGCAGGGCCTATAGAGTGGGAGGAATTTGCCACTGCTTTTCTTGATAGATT
Organism: Capsicum pubescens; assembly: GCA_030864215.1. Lineage (NCBI taxonomy): Eukaryota > Viridiplantae > Streptophyta > Magnoliopsida > Solanales > Solanaceae > Capsicum > Capsicum pubescens. The sequence goes on from CM061538.1 coordinate 268,155,386, forward strand.
CTTTCCCCTATAGCTGAGGGAAGCTAAGGTGTTAGAGTTTATCAACCTCAGGCTGGGCAACATGACAGTGAAAGAGTATTTTCTTAAGTTTACTCAATTAGCTAGATATGCTCCTCATGTAGTGGCAGATAGCAGGGCTAAGATGAGTAAGTTTATTTTTGGGGTGAATGATAGTGTGATCAATGAGTGCAGATATGCAATGTTGATTAGTGAGGTAAGCATAGCCAGGCTTATGATCCATGCTCAACAGATAGAAGAGCAGAAAATTAAGATGAGGGAGAAGCAAAATAAGAGAGCAAGGACCGATAGCTACAACTTCAATTAACCTAAGTCAGAGGGTGGTAACTGTTCTCAGTTCCGCCCAAATTCATCCATTGCAGCTCCTTCCTCAGCCAGTGCTCTAGTTTTTAAGTTCAAGGAGGGTAACAAAGATAGGGTGCCAGGCTCTAAGTCTCAAGGCAGCGTTAGCAGTGCCCGAACCAATCCTCTTTGCTTGACTTATGGTAAGAACCACAAGGGTATTTGCAGAGCTGGAAGTGATGTGTGTTTCAGATATGGCAAGCCAGGCCACAGAGTCAGAGATTATTCCCAGTCAGGCTTTCAGGGATAGCAAAACTGTTCCTTAGCTCAGTCTGATCGCCCGAATCAGCAGGGTGCCTCTTCCAGTGCTACTAATAGGCAACGCCCAAACAGACTCTATGTTTTTTAGTCTCGACAGGATCAGGAAAATTCTCCTGATATGGTTACTGTTACGTTACAGATCTTTCACTTGCATGTCTACGTCTTGCTAGATCCAGGAGCTTCTTTGTCTCTTGTTACTCCCTTTATAATAGTTGATTTCAGAGTCAGTCCTGGAATTCTAGTAGAGCCTTTCTCAGTCTCTACCCCAGTGGATAAAACTATCATAGCCCGACGGGTATACAGGAACTGTCCGGTTATGGTATCTCAGAAAGTCACTTCAGCAGACTTAGTCAAATTAGAGATGACTGATTTTGATGTTATTCTTGGCATGGATTGGATTCATTCTTTCTATGCCACAGTCGACTGCAGAAACAGAGTTTTCCAGTTTTAGTTTCCGAATGAACCTGTCCTAGAGTGGAAGGGGTAATACTTCAGCGTTCAAAGGTCAGCTTGTTTCCTACCTTCGGGCATGGAAAATGATATCTAAGGGATGTGTCTATCATCTTGTTTGAGTTAAGGACACTAGTTCTGAAACTCCTAATCTTGAATTAGCCTCAGTAGTGAATGAATACTCAGATATCTTTCCCGAAGATCTTCCCAGAATTTCTCCCAAAAGGGAAATAGACTTCGACATAGACCTTCTTTCAAATACTCATCCCATAGCTATTTTATCATACAGAATGGCACAAACAGAGCTTCGAGAATTGAAAGATCAGTTGAAGGATCTCCTAGATAAGAGTTTCATCATACCCAGTGTGTCCCTGTAGGGCGCACCAGTCTTATTTGTGTGTAAGAAAGACGATTCTCTCAAAATGTGTATAGACTACCGTCAGCTCAATAAAGTCACAGTCAAGAACAAGTATCCACTTCCCCGAATCGATGATTTGCTTGACCAACTTTAGGGTTCCAGCTATTTCTCTAAGATAGACCTTAGATCAGGCTATCATCATCTCAGAGTCAGAGAATATGACATTCCAAAAATAGATTTCTGAACTCGGTATGGTCACTTTGAATTCTTAGTCATGTCCTTTGGTCTTACCAGTGCCCCAACAACCTTCATGGACATAATGAACCATGTGTTCAAGCAGTACTTGTACATGTTCATCATAGTCTTCATAGATGACATTCTTGTTTATTCCCGCAGTGAGCATGATCATGCAGACCATCTCAAAATAGTATTGCAGACTTTTAGAAATCATTAGTTGTTCGCCAAATTCAGTAAGTGAAAATTTTGGCTAAGGTCAGTAGCATTCCTTGGTCATATCATTTATGGTGATGACATTAGAGTTGATTCTCAAAAGACCAAATCAGTAAGAAACTGGCCTCGCCCCATCTCTCCATCAGATATCAAAAGTTTCTTAGGTTTGGCTGGCTATTACCGTCGATTTGTTGAAGGATTTTTATCTATTACATCCCCTAAGTCCAGATTGACTCAGAAGACTGTTCAGTTTTAGTGGTCAGATTCATGCAAAAAGAGTTTTCAAAAGTTGAAGACTCGACTCACCTCAGCTTCAGTTTTGACTCTTCCAGACGGTTAGATGGATTCGTAGTGTACTGTGATGCATACAGAGTAGGTTTGGGTTGTGTCCTCATGCAGCATGGTAAGGTCATAGCTTACGTCTCCAGATAGCTTAAACCTCATGAGAAGAATTATTCGACTCATGATCTTGAGTTAATAGCCATAGTTTTTGCCTTTAAGATTTAGAGGCATTACTTATACGGTATTCATGTAGATATGTTCATAGATCATAAAAACCTTCAGTACGTGTTCTCTCAAAAAGATCTTAATCTCCATCAGAGAAGGTGGTTAGAGCTTCTGAAAGATTATGACATGAGTGTCCTTTATTATCCAAGTAAGGCCAATGTAGTGGCCGACGCTCTCAGTAGACTGTCTATGGGTAGTGTTGCTCATGTTGAAGACAGTAAGAATAAGCTAGCTTAGAAAGTTCATCAGCTTACTTGACTAGGTTTCCGCTTAGTCGATTCAACAGAAGATAGTATATGGATTCAGAACAGTTCAGAATCATCTCTAGTTTCCAAAGTTAAGGAAAAACAAGATAGAGATCCTATTCTTATTAAGTTGAAAGATTCGGTTAGAGATCAGAAGGTAGAGGTTTTCTTCCAAGGGAGAGATGGTGTTCTCCATTGTCAAGGTCGTTTGTGTGTTTCGGGTGTAGATGACTTGAGGTAATGAATTCTTGCAGAAGCGCATGGTGCGCGCTACTTTATTCATCCAAGGGCTACTAAGATATACCGCGACTTGCGAGAGATCTATTGGTGGAGTGAGATGAAGAGAGATGTTGCAAAGTTTGTGGCTAAGTGCTCTACATATCAGTGGGTTAAGAGAGAGCATCAAAATCCTGGTGGGTCCATGCAGGAATTCAGTATTCCTACTTGGAAGTGGAAAGAAGTGAACATGGACTTTGTGACGGGTTTGCCTCGTACTCATCGTCAGTATGATTCAGTTTGGGTCATTGGAGATAGGATGACCAAATCAGCCCATTTCCTTCCAGTCCATACCTCTTATTCAGCAAAGGATTACGCTAGACTCTATATTAAGGAGTTGGTCAGATTGTATGGTATTCCATTGTCTATTGTTTCAAATAGAGGTACCCAATTCACCTCTCACTTCTGGAAAGCATTCCAAAAGGGTCTTGGTACCCCAGTTCACCTCAGTACAATTTTTCATGCTCAGATAGATAGCCAAGCAGAAAGGACCATTTAGACCTTAGAAGATATGCTAAGGGCGTGTGCAATTGATTTCAAGGGGATTTGGGATGAACACTTGCCTTTGATTGAGTTTGCATACAATAAAAGCTATTATTCCAGTATTCAGATGGCTCCATTTGAAGCTCTCTACGGTAGGAGGTGCAGATCTCCAATCGGTTGGTTCGAAGTGGGTGAGGTCGCAGTAGTAGGGCCTAACTTGGTATTCAATACCTTATAGAAAGTTCAGTTGATCATGGCTCAAGACAGCTTAGAGCCGACAGAAATCATACGCAGATGTACGCAGAAAGGATCTCAAGTTTGAGATTGGTGACTATGTGTACTTGAAAATATCTCCCATAAAGGGAGTGAAGTGATATGGCAAGAAGGGAAAGATCAATCCCCGATATGTCGATCCCTTCAAAATTATCAGTCATTTCGGCAAGGTAGCTTATGAGCTCGAATTGCCTTCAGATCTAGCCTCAGTTCATCCAGTGTTCCATGTTTGCTTGCTAAAAAAGTCCATAGGTGACCCAGCAATTGTAGTCCCGGTAGAGGGCTTAGACATTCAGAACAACCTTTCTTTCGAAAAGATCCCAGTCAAAATTCTTGACTACCAGACTCGCAGACTGAGGAACAAAGAAGTCCCTCTAGTCAAAGTTCTTTGGCGGAATCAGTCCGTTGAGGGATCTACTTGGGAAGAAGAAGCAGACATGTGGACCAAGTATCCTTACCTCTTCTCCGCAAACTCAGACTAAGCCCAAGGTAATAGCTTTTCTTAAGTTTATTCAGTTTCATGTTCAGATTTCAGTTATAAACTTGGTATCAAATACCCTTGCATATCCAGTCATATGTTTATGTATCATGTCAGTCATGTATACATGCATCAGATATGCATTCTCATCACAAGAAACTCAGTTTCTCAGTATTTTCAGTCATGCATTCATGAAGACTATCAGTCACATATCCATGCATCAGACATGCATATTCAGTATGAGATTTTAGTATATCAGAAGTTCTAGTCATATAGACATGTTCAAATGTTCACGTCCCTTAAGTAAGATTAGTCTATCAGCTTTCCTAGTCTAGTCAGTCCCATTCGAGGATGAATGTTTTCAAGGGGAGATACTGTAATACCCCAAACTTTCTTTAAGTCAAATCTAGTCTCCAGAAGAGTTAATGATGACTTCCTAAATGATTAATGTTTAAATAAGAGAGAATTTCCCTAATTTTGATTTTTTATCATGTGGGAAATTGAATTAGCTTTTCAACGATACTAATTTCGTCCTAATCCAGTTTTGGAGTAAAAAGTTATGGACGTTTTACAGAGAACTGTCGGAACTGCCCAGAAGCGATGGTCAAGCCGGCGGACCATCGAGCTAGCGACGGACCATTACCCAACCTATCACGACTAAGGTAGTGAACCCATCTTCTGGCCAAGTGCGATGGTCAGGACCGACGGACCGTCGCCCAAACCGTCGCAGACGAGGCAAAAAGTTCTGGTTCTGGCCAAGTGCGATGGTCAGGACCAACGGACCATCGAGCTAGCGACAGACCATCGCCTAAACTATCGTAGATGAGGTAGAAAGTTCAGGTTCTGGCCAAGTATGACGGTCAGGACCGACGGACCGTCGAGCCAACGACGGACCATCGTCCAAACCGTCACCACTTTTGATCAACGATTTTAAGCCATTTTTAAAAGGGTATTTGGGTCTTTTTCCACCTGTTTTGACCCCTAATTATATCAGACCAGAGCTCATAACGTCATTATTCATCCACAACACCAAATTAGGGTTTCTCTCAAAGATCAATCCCCAAGAACAAGAAACCCTATGTGTCTAATACCAAGGCAAGAATTCAAGCTTTCCTCCACAAATCTCCAAGAAATCATCCACCCAAGTATGTAAAGTATTGATTCATGGGTTTCTTTCACCCATGAAGCTCAAGAATCCCATTTTAAACTCATGAATTGTGATTCCCATGTGGTGAGTTGATTTTATTTATGTTGATGTGGTTGTATGAATCCCAAGTTGGAGTCTTTATGTACTTTTCATAAAATTATGCTAGTATGTGGGTTTGGAAACTTTTAAATTGAGTTGATTAATGTAACCATGATGTATGAACTATTGTACATGCCTAAGACTAAGGTTGTTCATGCAATGTGTTTGGTAAAATGCCCAAGATAATAAGAATCATGCTTTAGGACTCAATTATGACCAAATTGATGAACACATGTTTTACCCTTATGTTCAAAATGACTTCCATGTTATTGTTATGGATTGAAATTATTTGATGGATTGTTCAGGAGGCTAGCCCTATGAAATTATGAAATGTTTATATGCATTCTTATTCATGTACCAAACCATGATAATCAAGTGCCTCATGAAATTCCTCAATGATTGTATTATGGATTGTTGATTATGGTCATGGGTCCAGAAAGTGTCATGTCTTGTCAGTTTTATGCTATAGAGTCCTGGGGGTACTTGTACCCGACAATTTAGTTATGTTCCTAGAGACAGTGTCAATTTTCAAGATACTCTCAGTTAAGCCATGTTCAGTAGAATTTAGTCAATCTCATAAATCAGGAAAACTCAGTAATCTCAGTAATCTTAGTCAGTTATCAGATCTCAGTAATATTCCGTCAGTCAACAAAACTCAGTGAACTCAATCCAGTCAGTTCAGTATAATTAATTTAGTGTTTAATCAGATGGGAGTAGGATTCAGCATCGAGTAAGCCCAAGTATGGGAACTCACCTGCGAGTAGAGGGTGTGATTCTTAGAAGCAATCCCTGCGCTTCAGAACTACGTATCCAACATAGGTTGAGACATCTAACCTGTTAGATGAAGGTTGATGAGGTGAATTAACCTGTTAGATGAGGGTCCCACCATTCTCCTTAGATTACCTGTTAGATGAGGGATTACTCACATCTTGTCCTTACCAGTGGAGCGGTATTGACGCCCTTCTATTTGGGGTTACAGATTGGACCCTACCTCAATTATATTATCTCATTTGGGGCATGTCGGTTACATGACTACTTCCCAAAGTTACAGTCTCAGTCTCAGTCTCAGTAATAGAACTCAGATAGTTCTACAGAATTCAGGACTGTTAGATACAGTCACTCAGCTCAGTACGGAACTCAGCTAGTTCCATCAAAACCTAGACTGTCAGACACAGTCGCTCAGTATCAGTTATCAGAAATCCATATTATCAGTATTCAAACTCAGTAATTAGTGTTGTCATAATCTCATTTACAGTTATGTATTCATGCATGTAGTCCCACATTCATGTTACTCTGTCAGTCAGTATTGTTCATGCATATGAACCCTTACATTCAGCCTATCTCACTTTCATACCAGTACATTTAATCGTACTGACACATACTTTTTTTTATGCTATGGTGTTTTATACCATAGGTTCAGAAGCACAAGCTCCAGAGCATCTGTAGCATTCCAGTTTCAACAGTAAGACTAGCAATGAGTCCTCATCTTTCGAGGGTGTTATTATTTGGTTATTTTATTCTTTCAGTACTTAGTTTATTTCAGTAGTTGGAGTTAGTTGGTGACATGTCTCATCAACTCTTTATTCAGTCAGTTTTAGAGGCTTTCAGACTATAGCATGTTCAGACAGTTATTTTAGTCGTTTTGGTATTGATATACCGTATCTCCAGATGTTATGTTTTATCAGATTTTTGAACCTTATGGCCTTTCAGCCTTTTATTCCGCATTTATACAGTATATTATGCAGTTCTCAGGTACAGATATCAGTCATAGGTTAGCTATTGGTCCTTCGGGGTCATGAGTACCGTGTAGCATTTTGGGTACCAGATTCGCGGCGTTATATAAGTCAATTGTAAATCATATGAATCGATGAACTATCAGTAGTTTGTAGTTTGAAAGAAAATAATTAAATTAAAAAAGTTTAAACACATAATCACATGATTTGGTGGTGGTGAAAGAAAATAATTAAATTACAAAAAAAATACATAATCACATGATTTAGGGGTGGTGAAAGAAAATATACTTGTGCTTTGAGGGTCTATCGATTTCTTTAGTCTATCGTAGACTTACATTGTAGGTCATGCATCGATTGCTCTCTTGATAATTCATAGATCACATAGATCTATGTGCATAGTTATAGACCTTCACTTGGATGTTGTTTAAAAATAAATAAATAAATTGTGGGTTTCTACATATATGAAGGAATTTAAACAAGTCACATGATCTTGTTAGAGCTTACACAAATTGGGGGTAGTGATTGAAAGATTTTGTGGATAGATAGTGGTTGAACAATCAACATCCTAAAAGCTATGTTTGTCAAATCACAAGTATATTTTGAGGATGTTGATTGTATTTGATAACTACCCATCCATATACTCTTTTGATTTGGGGGTGATGATTGAACGAGTATGTGGATGGGTAGGCATCAAATATAATCAACATCCTTAAAACATACTTGTGCTTTGATAAACATTACTCTTAAGATATTGTTTGTTCAACCACTACCTATCCCCACACACCTTAATTCACCACCCCTAATTTGTATAAGCTTTAATATGATTATGTGACTTGTTTAAACTCATTCATATATGTAGAATTTCACACTACATTTATTTGTTATTTATTTTTAAACAACATGCTAGTAAGGGTCTATAATCATGTATATACATCTATGAGATCTACCAATGATATAGAGATCAATCAATGAACTACCTACAGTGTAAGTCTACGGTAGACCAATTGAATCGATGGACCCTCAAAGCACAAGTATATTTTTTACTTAATTATTTTCTTTTTAAACATGTTATTGAGGGTACATCGATTACGAGTGTCAAGGGTAGACTTTAATATCTCATTGATTATTGACATAGGTCATGATTGATGACAGTCTATTAAGTGTCACCAATAGTTCAAAAAAATAATTATTGTTCCAACGATAACAAACGGCTAATTTTGTATTCCTTCAATATTAATACTTCTTTTTTACTTCATATATAAAGTCCTCCATCCCTCATTATTTTATTTCATCCACTTTATTGTTATTTTAAAATTCTACAATGTCTCAAGCATCTCAAACATCCAATTCTAAAAAGACACTAATTTGCCATTGTGAAAATATGACTGCATTAAGAATAGCACGCACGGACTCAAATTCAGGCCGTAAATTTTATAATTGTGTAATTGCGAAGGTGAGTTGCGTATATCATTTTTAAAATTAAGTAAATCATTGTGTAATTATTATTATTTTTTAGAATAGTGACGCATGCTAGTTTTTTAAATGGCTTGATGAGGTATCACCTCCAAGCAGTCCATCAACGTTAAGTCTGGGATTCAAGACATCAAATTTTTATGGCGTGGCTAAATTTACTCAACTACAAAGGCTCCGAGAATACAAAAAATTAGAGATTTTCTCATGACTTTGTTCAAAGAAGCCGAAGAGCAGAGGGATCACGTGAAAGTATTGCTACAAGATACCCAAATTGAGAGGGATCAACTAAAAGAAAAATTGATTTTGACCGAAGAAAAGGAGAATGGCCTAAAAAATGATGTTATGTGGTATAATGCTAGTATTCTTTATTTGGAACGGTGTAACATGGATGTAGTGAGATTGAATAAATAAAAATACTTTTATTTTTCTATAATGTCAATACTATTTTTCATAGAATCACAGTTGATCAAACTACACCCCAACTTAAAATCGAGTAGCATGGTAATGATAGACTATGCTAACAGTATACAAAAGGTTAAATATGCATTCTATGATGTCAATCATACACTGTATCATTTATGACAACACAATGCATATTCAAATTCATGCAACAATACAGTTTGATGAAACAGAATCAGTGCAGAATCCTAACAACTTTCATAAAATAAAAAATATTTGTTATATCATTCCGACGATCATTCAACTCTATTGTTTCTCAAATAAAAAAAGTATTGTTTCTCAAATAAAAAAAAGTCTTAGACATTAACAATATTAGCATTCAAATGTCTTTTTTCCTCATCATCACAATATTCCTTCAATATTAACACTTCTTGTCTTCTCCTTCTTCATCGTCTGCTGCTAAAAATAAGTCTATCATTGTCAATTCATAGACCACAAGTCTACTAATAGAAACAATTCAATTCTCAAATGAAATAGTCAAAATAACTAAGAATTACCCCATCAGTAAACAGTTCACTACACGAAAATACCATAACTGAACCAAAATTCGATGAACGAAAAATTTTCAATCAAACATCCGGTATCAAAACTCAACTATTGCTACAAATCAAACTAATTAGTTATTAATGTTTCAATTTTCACTATTTCATCAATCATATTTTAAAAGAATTTCATACACCTAAAATTTAATTTTAATCTAGGGCATTGTTATTTCATAGACCATAAGTCTACGGACAGAAATAGGTCACTGTTTGAATCAAATAGCCCAAATAACTCGGAAAATAACAATTATTGCATCATTCAACACCACAATGCTCAAAAAATTCCAAAACTAAATCAAAACTCCTTAACAAAAATTTCAAAATTCAACACCGTGATCGACAAAAAAATCTATCGAAACTACCGCACCAAAACTCAACCATTGTTTCGGAATCAAGTTAATTACGTATAAAATTCACATATTTTAACTATTTAATCAACCACATTCGAAAAAAAATTCTTGTACTACATCACTACAAAACGATTAATAATAAAAACCGATAAAATGGATCTATAAATAATCAAAACTTAATTTTAACTAACCTTACAATGCAAAAATGAGCCCTTTGTCGCTCGAAAAGAAGAAAAATAAAAAATAGAGTTTGGGAGAATTCTTGAGAGTAGTTGAAGTTGAAGAGGAGAGAGAGAAGGGGTTTTATTTAATATTGAAAGAAGTGAAGGGTGTTAGGTGTATTATATTAAATTCTCAAAGTTGTAAAAATGATGAAATGGTCCCTTGACCCATGTGTGGGCTCCACTTTAACAACTTTTTTCCATTTTTTTAACCCTAACCCTAAGACAAAATATTTTTGGAAAATTTCTACTATGCCAATTTTTTCCATGCAGGTGAATGCTTCTCTTCTCCAGAAATAAGAAACATGAGATTTTTCTTCACTAAACAACCCATAAAGGCTTACTTAGTGAGTCTGAGAACATTGAAAAGCAAGATAACTAAAAAGGCCTTACTGGCTATACTAAACATATAGAAGGAACATAAAATAGGATTTAATTAGAACTACCAGCCAAATTTAAGGTGAAAGCAAGACAGGGAAATAAGATGATATAATTTCGCAAATGCATATATGTTATGCTTTCTTCTTCGGTTGAGAATTTGTTCTATTCCTAACAAAAGTCCAGATACTAAGGTATTGGTAATGTATTTCAAATTTTTTACTTTAGTTTAGTCTTTAGAGAGTGTTTTCGTGTATCACTATCAAAATACTTTGGACTTTTGATGTCAACAGTGAAATTTCATTTATTATATTTAATTTTTCTCCTTATTTATTAATGTAATGATCAGTTATTATGTTTCTCTTTAGATACATTTTTTATCTTAAAAGTTTTATGTTATTTTATTTTAAAAAAAAGTTCTTGGAATCTTAATGCTAATAAATGAAACTACAAAACAAAAGCCCTACTCTTGATAAAGAGGACAACGTGAAGGAGAATGACGACTGAATAAATCCTTAACCTATTGGAATTAATTTAAAATTATTTATAATTGGATTGGGTTTATAGAGCTAATTCATAAACTAACTAGATGTAGAATAATGAGTTTATATATTAAAGTCATTCACATTACTGGCACTTAAGATTTAGGACTATATATTCTATCGAAATTGTCTTAGGTTATAAAAGTCATGTTTTTGTAATATTTGTTCTTGTTATAAATATATTACCATGTATAGTGAATGTTTACTTTAACATATATGGTGAATGTCTATTTATGAAAAAGTTAGAAACCCCAAGTTAGTTTTTCCCTATAAATAAAGGGGTTTCCTTCATTGCAATTTAACTTATATATGGTTATATATCTTAGTGCAATTGGTGTACTAATGTATCTTGTAACTACTAAAAGACCCGATATATCCTTTGGATCAATTTGTTATCAAGGTATAGTTTTGCTCCTTCTAGGAGACAACAAAATAAGATCAAACATATGAACTTATTTTATTTTAAAGACTGTAGTCCTGATCTTGTTGGTTATGCTGATGCTGGGTACTTATCTGACCCATATAAAGCTCGATCTCAAATAACTTATGTGTTCATATGTGGGGGTACTGCTATATCTTGAAGATATACAAAGTAGTCTATCGTAGCCACTTCATCGAACCATACTGAGATAATAACTATTCATAAAGTAAGCCAAGAGTTTGTGTGGTTGAGGTCTATGATACATCCCATTCGCGAAAAATGTAGGTTGAAATGTGACAAAGTACCCATGATTTTTTATGAGGACAATGCAACTTGCATATACAACTTAAGGGAGGACTCAAGGAGATAAAATGAAGCACATTTTGCCAAAAAATTTCTATACACACGAGCTACAAAAGAATGGTGATATTAACGTGTAACAGATTCGTTCAAATGACAATGTGGCTGATTTATTCACCAAGTCTCCTCTAACTGCAACTTTTAAAAAAATGGGGCATAAGATCGGGATGTAAAGGTTCAAGGATGTTATCATTTGGGGGAGTTAATAAGCATTGTACTCTTTTTTTCTTACGAGGTTTTGTCCCACTAGGTTTTTCTTATAAGGTTTTTAACGAGGCAATCAATATGTGTATTGTTAGAAATGTGTACTCTTTTTCCTTTACTAGATTTTTTTCACTGGATTTTTCTAGTAAGGTTTTAACGAGGCACATTTCTATCAATTAGACATTCAAAGGGGAGTGTTATAAATATATTCCCATATATAGTGAATGTTTACTTTACCATATATAGTGAATGTCTATTTATGGAAAAGTTAGAAACTCCAAGGTTAATTTTTCATATAAATAAAGGGGTTTCCTTCATTGTAATTCACTCAATCAAGAAATCTCTCAAAAGAAATAATAATAACTCTCTCTTTTCTATCCATTCTTCTTCTTCTTTTCTTTATATTTCATAACACGTTATCGGCACGAGACTCTATCAAATAAGGTGAGATTATAAACCTAAAGGTAATTTCAAGGTTAGTAATTCCTTATGTTATTTGTCTTTTGCTATTAATGATATAATTATTGTTGGATTTGAGAAAAAAATAATTGGTTTGGAACCACGGTAAGACATTGGGTTAAAAGTTTTAATGCACCATGATGATAAGATGTTGGGTTAAAGTCCCATCGAGTTATAGCTCAAGACGCCTTTATATAGATAAGATATAAGATATTAAGTTTGAATCTCAATATACCATATTGATGACATTATGATGGCTAAGGCAAAATAATGTGTATTTGGTGAAAATTAATGAAACCTGCCTCATTAAATATGCTTCATTCCATGAAGTGAATGTGATAACCAGTGGCGGAGCCAAGATATTCATTAAGGGGGTTAGAAAGTGCACACACGAACTAGCCGAGGTGGTTCAACATATACAATATATACATAAAAATAATTTTAATCATGTATAAATAATGTAATTTTTCATTGAAGGGGGTTCGAATGAACCCCCTGGATATATGCTAGATCTGCCACTGATGGTAGCAATATATGATAAGTTTGAAAGATGACAATTTACTCCATTCTTGAAGTGAATGTGGTAGCAATATATGATATACTCTAAAAGATATGTTAGAAAAAAATTCTCTATATCGTATGTATGCCTCAATTTGCTCCTAAAGTAGCAATATCTTGAAAGAGATTATAAGCTATCATAATTTGATATGCTTAAGGCACGATTATATTCCATTCCTGGGGAATGAGAATTTTAATTGTTATAAATACGGATCCATACCCCTAGAGTGAAGTATTTGTATTTAGTCAATATAAGTACGAACATGTTCTTGATTGCAAAGTTATCACGATCCACCTCCTCAAGAGATAAAATAATTGAGAAGTGTTTATTTCTGAAATAGTAGAACTCTAAAATTTACTTTTAAAGTAGTAAATCTGAAATTCATGCAATAGTAAACTTGATGTTTACTAAAGAATTTTTGCACATGTTATGATAACTAGGAGTTACTACTATAAATTATTTAATCTATTGACATAAACGATTTGTCATCACGAAGATGTGCATATTAAGTATTAGACATATGTTGAAGTAATAGAAAATTCTTCAAGAATTGTTTATGTTGCTTGTTCTCGTGATAAGTTGGTTGGACCAACTAATATTAGGATTTGATCCCTCAAAATCTGAAAAGTATAAAAGGTGAATACGGGTTCGTTCACCAGTCATGTGATCTATTAAGATGGATCAACATAAGATGATCACTTGTACATTTATTGTCAACCTACATTTTGACATTCATAAAGTTGTTGATCAATAAAATTGAGTTAAGAGCATAATTTTTAAATTGTGTCATCAAGACAATTTATTTTGATAATGTCGGTTTGACATTGAATACTGTAACGCCCCGATTAGCTGAATCGAAACGCTACACAGTGCTTATGACCCCGAGGGACCACAAGCTAACCCATGACTAATATCTGTACCTGTACACTGCATAATATACTTGTAGAATATGAAAAATACGAACAATAGGCCATAAGGTTCAACTGAATAGAATATCTGATAAATAATCACATCCATTTAGGGTAACAAATACCCAAAACAACTAAAAACTGAATCTACTGAACTAAATCTGAAAGCCTCTAAATACTATCTGAAATAAGGAGTTGAAGGAACATGTATCCAACTAACTCCGTCTAGCAAAACTGAACTGAAATAATGAATGAAATAAAATAATATCGTCCTCGAATGGATGAGGACTCACTGCAACTCTACGACTGGAATGCTACTGCTGATATGGAACTCGTGTCTCTGAACCTATGGTGTAACATGAAAGAAAGCACCATAGCGCAAATGCGTCAGTACGACTAGGAGTACTGAGTATACGAGTGAGGTAGGCTAAATGCAAAAGGGTTTACATGCATGAACAATGCTAACTGACTAACTGATATGAACGTAAGAGTACAAATATGCATACATAGTAACTAAAATCGTGAATACATGATATCTGGATCTGTACGCTAATACATGGTTTACTGTTATCTAACATGACTGATACTGAAATTTTGATAACATGGATAACTGTGTCTGACAATCCTGAATCTGATAGAACTACCTGAGTTCCGTATTGTAATTAAATTGACTGTAACTGACAGTCCTGGTATACTAAAATCTGAAGAACTATCTGAGTTCTTTTACTGAGACTGGACTGAAACTATGGGAGGTAGTTTCTTAAACGACATGCCCCAATAACGCATATAGCTAGGTTGGGGTCCAATCTTTGCCCCGACTGGAAGGGTGTCAATACCGCGCCACTGGTAAAGACAGCTGTGAGTGACCCTTAGCTGGCAAGTACTCGAATAAGAACGGTGGAAATCCTAAACTGACAAGTTAAGCCACCTCATCAATCCAAATCAGGCAGGTTAAAATGTCTCAACCTACGCTGGCGATGTAGTTCTGGAACACAAGGATGACTACTAAGAATCACACCTTAAACTGGCAGGTGAGTTCCCATCCTTGGGTTCACTCGGTGCTAACTTCTACTCCCATCTGAAGAGACTGAACATGATTTAACTGGTTGTACATGGACTGAGTAACTGTCTTCCGTTGACTGATGGAATAGTACTACTATCTGAGAATTTATTGAGATCATGAGATTTCTGAGATTTCCTGAGTAACTTGACTAACTGAGTTCCATAGATCATGGATTGACTGAGATTATCGTGATAACGTGACATGGCTCTAGACACACAGCTATATTTTTTTAGGTACTAGTACCCCCAGGACTCGATGAAAGGAAACTGACACACATAACTGACTTGATCATAAAATAGAGTCCACAATTCACCATATCATAAGTAGGGGATTTCAAACTAAGCATAGTTCTCAACATCTTACGTATGGAAGCGAAATTCATAAAACATGTGTATACTTGCATAGCTTCAATATCATGCTCAATCCATATCACAAAAATGATGCATATCAATCACGTGGAATTCATGTAAAATCATAAAGCATAGAGCATGGACTTGTCATTTAAGCACTATTAAATCATGGGACATGAATTATATCATCCTAGGCCTTTTATCAAACACTTTGCCTGCATTCTTTTAGCTTAGGTGTGTTTTCATGAATTTTCCCATTTTAAACCACATAAAGTTCATTGATTTCAACTAATGAACATATATACTTTCTGAAAACACCTTTAGATATCATCTTGAAACTTAAACAACAATCATCAACATGTACATGGTCATACCACAAAAAGAAAATCATAAAATAATATTTAAAACATGGTTCTTGAGCTCTATGAACGAAATGGATCCATAGATGAACACTACGCATACCTTAGATGGAAGATTCTTGATGACTAATGGAGGAATTTGCTTGAACTTGAATCCCCAATTGAAAACCCTAATGTGTTCTTGAGAGGATTTTGAGAGAAAGAGTATGTTTTGGTGAAATAAGGGCTTAATTCTGTGTTTATGGAATATATATAGGGGTGGAAAGATGACCCAAATACCCCTCTAGATGCGTCATTTAATTTCTGTGAAAATTACCCGATTTGGGCCCCCGACGCGATGCGGAGATATCGCGTTGCCCCCCGTTTATGACCTGGAAAATCACCACGACACGGTGGAATCGCGAAGAGACACTAGAAATTGAAAAATGTCATTTTGGCTTACGGCGCGACGCGCCACTGACTGAAATGACGCTGCTGAAACTTTAAATCGCCATAACTTTTTCACCGGGTGTCCATTTTAGGCGAATTTGGTATTGAAGGAAATCTTATTCAATTCTCTACAATTTTGAGGGTATAAATCTGCCAAGATACCACCTGTAAAACAAGTTATTCTCGTTCAAATATGACCTATGCGAAATCATACATGAAAACTTGGTGGATTCAAAAGTTCTTAGCTTGGCTTACTCTAAGTGACTCTTATGAACATGCTTAACACATCATAAGCTCTATTGTTACTAGTATACTCATTCTAATTCCTGTACTCCAATATGAATCACAGGATAGGAGGTTTCATGTGTAGGAACAACGATTTATTTTCTAGCTTAGAAATATACGGGGTATTACAATATCTCCTCCTTGGAAATATTCGTCCTCGAATGAAACTGACTGAAACGGGGATAGACGATAAAATGGAGTACGTGCAAGACATACACTACTGGAACATAATCTCATGATGGACATGAATGATAAGCTAAACATATCATGATAGACATGCATAGCTGATGTATGAGTAACTGATTCATGAATGCATAACTGATATTTCTGATAACTGAGTTCTCCCAATGAGAATGCATATTTGATGCATGATTATACACTAGACTGATACATGAATGCATGATTGAATATGCAATGGTACTTGATACCATATTTGTGATGAAACGTGAGCATGAATTGAATACCAAGTTTTATAGAATACTGAAAGGAAAACTGAATAAACTTAAGGAGAACTGTTACCTTGAGCTTGATCTGAATTAGCGGAGAAAAGGTGAGGATACTTGGTACGCATGTCTGCTTCTGCTTCCCAAGTAGCTCCTTAACGGACTGATTTTGCCAAAGAATTTGACTAGAGGGACTTCTTTGTTCCTCAGTCTACGAGTCTGATAGTCTAGAATTTTGACCGGAATTTCCTCATAGAAGAGACTGTTCTGACTGTCAATGCTCTGAATAGGGACTACTAATGATGGATCATCTATACACTTCTTGAGCAAAGAGACATGAAAGACTGGATGAACTGAGTCTAGATCTGAAGGCAATTCGAGCTCATAAGCTACCTTGCCTAAGCGACTGAGAATCTTGAAGGGACCGACATATCGGGAACTGAGCTTTCCCTTCTTGCCGAACTGCTTCACTCTCTTCATGGGAGAGATCTTTAGATAGACATAGTCATTGATCTCGAACTCAAGATCCTTTCTACGAACATCAACATACGACTTCTGTCGGCTCTGAGCAGCCCAGAGTCTTTCTCTGATTAACTGGACTTTCTCTAAGGCGTAGAATACTAAGTCAAACCCTATGACTGAGGTCTCACTAACTTCAAAACACCCGATTGGATATCTTCACCTCCTACCACAGAGAGCTTCGAATGGAGCCATTTTAATACTGGAATGATAGCTATTGTTGTATACAAACTCAATCAAAGGCAAGTGGTCATCCCAACTTCCCTTGAAATTAATTGCACACGCCCGTAGCATAGCTTCAAGAGTTTGAATGGTCCTTTCTGCTTGACCATCTGTCTGAGGATGAAAAGTTGTACTGAGATGAACTTGAGTACCAAGATCTTTTTGGAATGCTTTCCAGAAGTGAGAAATGAACTGGGTACCTCTGTCTGAGATGATAGATAATAGAGCACCGTGTAATCTGACCAACTCTCTGATATAGAGTTTGGCGTAATCCTCGACTGAATAAGAGGTATAGACTGGAAGAAAATGGGATGACTTGATCATTTTATCTACAATGACCCAAACTGAATCATGCTGATGATGAGTTCAAGGCAAACCCATCACGAAGTCCATGTTCACTTCTTCCTACTTCTAAGTAAGAATGGTGAACTCCTGCATGGAACCACTAGGTTTCTGATGCTCTATCTTAACCTGCTGACATATAGGGCACTTAGCCACAAATTCTGCAATATCTCTCTTCATCCCACTCCACCAATAGATCTTCATAGAGTATCGCGCACCATGCGCTTCTGCAAGAATTCGCTGCTTTAAATCATCTACACCTGGAACACAGAGACGACCCTGACAATGAATGACATCATCTTCCCCTTGGGAGAAAACCTCTACTTTCTAATTCTGAACTGACTCTTTTAGATTGATAAGGCTAGGATCCCTGTCTTGCTTTTCTTTTACCTCAGAAACTAGAGATGACTCTGAACTATCTTAAATACATACACCACCCTCTGAAGAATCGACTAAGCGAACACTTTGTCTGGCAAGCTGATGGATTTCCTGAGCTATTTTCTTCTTGCTATCCTCAACGTGAGAAAAACTACCCATGGAGAGTCTACTGAGAGCGTTGTCCACAACATTAGCCTTGCCCGGATGATAAAGGACACTCATGTCATAATCTTTCAAGAGCTCTAACCACCTTCTCTGGCGAAGGTTGAGATCTTTCTGAGAAAAGACATATTGGAGACTCTTATGATCTATGAAGATATCTACATGAACTCCGTATAGATAATGCCTCCAAATCTTCAAGGCAAATACTACGGCTGCTAACTCAAGATCATGAGTAGGATAATTCTTCTCATGGGGCTTTAACTGCCTGAAGGCGTAGGCTATGACCTTACCATGCTGCATAAGGACACAACCCAAATCTACTCTGGATGCAACACAGTATACTACGAACCCATCTGAACCATCTGGAAAAGCTAAGACTGGAGCTGAGGTAAGTAGAGTCTTCAATTCCTGAAACTCTTCTCGCAAGGATCTAACCACTGAAACTTGACCTTCTTCTGAGTCAATCTGGACATGGGGGATGCAATAGAAGAAAATCCCTCAACAAACCACCTGTAATAGCCAGCAAAACCCAAAAAACTCATGATATCTGATGGAGAGACAGGGCGAGGCCAGTTTCTTACCGCTTCGTTATTCTGAGGATCTACTCTAATACCATCACCGGAAATAATATAGCCAAGGAATGCTACTGACCTTATCCAAAACTCACACTTACTGAATTTGGCGAAGAGCTGGTGATCTCTAAGAGTCTGAAGAACAATTCTGAGATGGTCTGAATGATCATGCTTTGTGCGAGAATAGACCAGGATATCATCTATGAAGACTATGACGAACATATCCAAGTACTGCTTGAACACACGGTTCATCAAGTCCATGAAAACGGCTGGGGCATTGGTAAGACCAAATGACATAACTAGAAATTCGAAGTGACCATACCGAGTACGGAAAGGTGTCTTTGGGATGTCACATTCTCTAACTCTAAGCTGATGATAGCCTGATCTGATGTCTATCTTGGATAAATAAATGGCACACTGAAGTTGGTCAAACAAGTCATCTATTCTGGGAAGAGGATACTTGTTCTTGACCGTAACTTTGTTGAGCTGACGGTAATTAATACATATCCTGAGAGAACCATCTTTCTTGCACACGAATAAGACTAGTGCGCCCCACGGGGAAATGCTGGGTCAAATGAATCCCTTATCTAAGAGATCCTTTAACTGATCCTTCAATTCTTTGAGTTCTACTGGTGCCATTCTGTATGGCGGAATAGAAATAGGCTGAGTATTTGAAATAAGGTCAATGCCGAAGTTTATTTCCCTTTCGGGAGAAATGCCTAGAAGATCTTCAGGAAAGACATCTGAATATTCATTAACCACTGGGATTGATTCAAAGCTAGGAGATTCGGAACCAAATTCTTTAACATGAATGAGATGATAAACACATCCCTTAGAAATCATTTTTCTTGCCCGAAGGTAGGAAACAAGCTGACCCCTGAAAGATAAAGTACTACCCTTTCACTCTAGGACGGACTCATTCGGGAACTAAAATTGAACTATCCTATTTCTACAGTCGATTGTGGCATATCAGGAATGAAGCCAATCCATGCCGAGAATGATATCAAAATCAGTTATCTCTAACTCGACTAAATCTACTGACGTGGCTTTTTAAAATATCATAATCGGGCAGTTCCTGTATACCCGCCGAGCTATGATGGTTTTACCCACTAGGGTAGAGACTGAAAAGGGATCTGCTAAAATTTTAGGACTGATTCCAAAATCGCCTGCTATATAAGGAGTAACAAAAGACAAGGATGCACCTGGATCTAGCAAAGCATAAACATGAACATGAAAATCTGTAACGTACCAGTAATGACATCAGGAGAATTTTTCTGATCCTGTCGGGTCTGAAGAGCATAGAGTTTTTTTGGGCGTTGCCCACTAGCAGCACTGGAAGTGGCACCCTACTGATTTGGGCGACCGGACTGGGCTGTGGAATGATTTTGCTGACCCTGTAGACCTGACTTCGGACACTCTCTAATCCTGTGGCCTGGCTTGCCACAACTGAAACAAACATCGCTACCAGCTCTACAGGTACCCTTGTGGTTCTTACCAAAAGTCTGACATAAGGGATTAGTTTGGGTACTGCTGACACTGCCCTGAGACTTAGAGCCTGGTGCTCGATCTCTATTGCAGTCTCTGAATTATGGAACTGGGGAACTGGCGGAGGAAGGAGCTAGAACTGTTGGCTTAGGACGGAACTGCAAACGGTTTCTTCCTTCTGATTTGGGTTGAGCAAAACTGAACTGCCTGATCTTACTCTCTTGTTCCGCCTCTCCCTAGTCCTAATCTTCTGCTCCTCTAATTGTTGAGCATGGGTCATAATCCTAGCTAAAGTCATATCACTGTTTAGCATCACAAACCTACACTCATTTACCACGCTATCATTCACTCCTGACACGAACTTGCTCATCTTAGCCCTATTGTCTGCAACCATATGAGGGGCATATCTGGCTAGCTGAGTAAATCTGAGAGAATACTCTTTAACCGTCATATTTCCCTGCCTGAGGTTGATGAACTCAAGAACTTTTGCCTCCCTCAGCTCTTGGGGAAAGAATCTGTCTAAGAAAGCCGTGAAAAATTCCTCCCACTCTATAGGACCTACACCATCTACCCTCTCGGACTTCCACTGTTTGTACCAAGTGTGAGCAACATCCTGTAACTGGTATGCGGCTAACTCTGAACTCTGACAAGAAGTAACTCCCATGATGTCTATGACCTTCTGTACTTGCTCAATGAATTCTTGAGGGTCTTCATCAGACTTAGACCCAAATAAAGATAGAGGGTTCATTCGCGTGAAGTCTCAAATCCTAGTTGCGGCTGAGTTAGCCACTGGGTTGGCCGGAATAACTATTATCCGTGCATTATGAGCAGCGACTGATTGATCAAGAGTGGTAAATACGATCCTGAACTCCGCATGAGAAATATGATCTCCCAAAGGTTCTTCGGGCTGAGGGGATGACGGATTTCTTCTCTTAGGAGGCATATTCTGAAATAAAGAGAAGAAGCGGATTAGACTGAGAGACTGACTTGTGATTATGCTCACTGGCACGACATGAATACTGAAAGAAGGGAAACTATTCCTAAAATATCCTATAGACTCTTGCACATAAATGTGGCGCGCAACACACCCATGTACAAGACTCTACTAGATGCGGTTTTTAGACTTCCTAGTACTCTATTGAATCTTAGGCTTTGATACCAAGTTTGTAACATCCCGATTTGCTGAACCAGAATGCTACACGGTGCTTATGACCCCAAGGGACCACAAGCTAACCCATGACTGATATTTGTACCTGTACACTACATAATATACTTGTAGAATGTGGAAAACATGAACAATAGGCCATAAGGTTCAACTGAATAGAATATCTGATAAATAATAACATCCATATAGGGTAACAAATACCCAAAACAATTGAAAACTGAATCTACTGAACTAAATCTGAAAGCCTCTAAATACTATCTGAAATAAGGAGTTGAAGGAACATGTCTTCAACTAACTCCATCTAGCAAAACTGAACTGAAATAATGAATGAAATAAAATAATATCGTCCTCGAATAGATGAGGACTCACTGCAACTCTGCGACTGGAATGCTACTGCTGATATGGAACTCGTGTCTCTGAACCTATGGTGTAACATGAAAGAAAGCACCATAGCACAAATGCGTCAGTACGACTGGGAGTACTGAGTATACGAGTGAGGTAGGCTAAATACAAAAGGGTTTACATGCATGAACAATGCTAACTGACTAACTGATATGAACGTAAGAGTACAAACATGCATACATAGTAACTAAAATCGTGAATACATGATATCTGGATCTGTACGCTAATACATGGTTTACTGTTATCTAACATGACTGATACTGAAATTTTGATAACATGGATGACTGTGTTTGATAGTCCTGAATCTGATGGAATTACCTGAGTTCCGTATTGTAATTAAATTGACTGTAACTGACAGTCCTGGTATACTAAAATCTGAAGAACTATCTGAGTTCTTTTACTAAGACTGGACTGAAACTGTGGGAGGTAGTTTCTTAATCGACATGCCCCAATAACGCATATAGCTAGGTTGGGGTCCAATCTCTGCCCCGACTGGAAGGGTGTCAATACCGCGCCACTGGTAAGGACAGCTGTGAGTGACCCTTAGCTGGCAGGTACTCGAATGAGAACGGTGGGAACCCTAAACTAACAGGTTAATCCACCTCATCAACCCTAATCTATCAGGTTAAGACGTCTCAACCTACGCTGGCTACGTAGTTCTGGAACACAACTACTAAGAATCACACCCTGAACTGGCAGGTGAGTTCCCATCCTTGGGTTCACTCGGTGCTAACTTCTACTCCCATCTGAAGAGACTAAACATGATTTAACTGGATGTACATGGACTGATTAACTGACTTCCGTTGACTGACGAAATAGTACTACTATCTGAGAATTTATTGAGATCATGAGATTTCTGAGATTTCCTGAGTCACATGACTGACTGAGTTCGATAGATCATGGCTTGACTGAGATTATCATGAAAACGTGACATGGCTCTAAGGATACAACTATATTTTTTCGGGTACTAGTACCCCCAGGACTCGATGGAAGGAAACTGACACACATAACTGACTTGATCATAAAATGGAGTACACAATTTACCATACCATAAGTAGGGGATTTCACACTAAGCATAGTTCTCAACATCTTACGTATGGAAGGGAAATTCATACAACATGTGTATACTTGCATAGCTTCAATATCATGCTCAATCCATATCACAACAACAATGCATATCAATCACGTGAAATTCATGTGAAATCATAAAGCATAAAGCATGGACTTGTCATTTAAGCACTATTAAATCATGAGACATGAATTCTATCATCTTAGGCCATTTATCAAACACTTTGCATGCATTCTTTTAGCTTAGGTGTGTTTTCATGAATTTCCCCATTTTAAACTACATAAAGTTCATGGATTTTAACTAACGAACACATATACTTCATGAAAACACATTTAGATATCATCTTGAAACTTAAACAACAATCATCAATATGTACATGGTCATACCACAACAAGAAAATCATAAAATAATATTTAAAACATGGTTCTTGAGCTCTATGAACGAAATAGATCCATAGATGAACACTACGCATACCTTAGATGGAAGATTCTTGATGATTGATGGAGGAATTTGCTTGAACTTGAATCCTCAATTGAAAACCTTAATGTGTTCTTGAGGATTTTGAGAGAAAGAGTGTGTTTTGGTGAAATAAGAGCTTAATTTCGTGTTTATGAAATATATATAGGGGTGGAATGTATAATTTCGATTTGGGCCCCTGGCGCGACGCGGAGATATCGCGTTGCCCTCCGTTTGTGACCTAGAAATTCAGCGCAATGCGGTGGAATCGCGGAGAGACACTGGAAATTGACAAACGTCATTTTGTCTTACGGCGCGACGCGCCACTGACTGAAATGACGCTGCTAAAACTTTAAATTGCCATAACTTTTTCACCGGATGTCTGTTTTAGGAAAATTTGATATCGACGAAAAGCTTATTAAATTCTATACAATTTGAAGGGTATAAATATTCCAAAATACCACCTATAAACCAAGTTATTCTCGTTCAAATATGACCTATGTGAAATCACACACGAAAACTTGGTGGATTCAAAAGTTCTTAGCTTGGCTTACTCTAAGTGACTCTTATGAACATGCTTAACACATCATAAGCTTTATTATCACTAGGATACTCATCCTAATTCATGTACTCCAATATGAATCACAGGATAGGAGGTTTCATGTGTAGGAACAACGGTTCATTTTCTAGCTTAGAAATATACTGGGTATTACAAATACCTTCGATAAATAACTGAAGCATTGCTAATGAGAATGAAAGCTTCATGTATTGGTTTAAAATATTATATACAAAAGTTCTTGTATGCATCAAACCAATAAATTATGATTAATTTCCCCTCAAAGTTGGTTTTGAGTCAAGAACCATATCTTGTCCATCTAATGGTTTTGATGTGAGGTATACGATTAATAAATATACCATAATGCAAAAAGATGAATTCCTAAAAGAAGATGCAGGATGTATGTTAGTTTTCCTAACATAAAGGAGAGAATATAAGCAGCTATGAAATATGTTAGGAATTATCATCAGATCCTATTCAAAAGATAATTCAAGTCAAATGCTGAAATCATCTCAATTGTAAGCTGCAAGTGCTCCTATTTTGTGTCCCTAAAGGACAAAGTCTATGCATGCGTGAAGCATGGTAGACCAATCGGTTCAAAATAAAATAATACTTGAAAAGGATAAGGAGCAAATAATCATAATAAGAAGGCAATATGCTCTTGAAGATCCTACGACATAACACTTCATGAAACCTTATGAGAAGTTCAGGTACCTGAAAGTAATGAAGTGATGAGATCTCAAAATATTATGTCACATTGTGAATCGATACAAAATAATATATCGTCGACTATATCTTTAATACAGTATTGACACAATATTGTAAAAGATTACGAGGATCTAAATTCAATGTTTATTTAAGCATGTTGATGTAGAAATATTTATCAAGTGACATGAAAGGATGCATCTTGATAAGTATAAAAACTTATTTGATTTACAGTCCAAACACTTAAAGATGTCACACACGAAATACTGAATATTGTCACTTGACAAAATTTATATGAAAACTTTTAAGGATTCAAATTTGAAGCATATAAAAATTTGTGGGAAACTTATCTATAATCCTTATATTGCATAAATTTATAACTTGAAAATTATTGAAACTCTTGGAGAGTTTTCAAAAGCAATAGACTATTTGCTGGAATGAGAAATATACCGAATTGAATTGGTTATATATCTTAGTGCAATTGGTGTCCTAATGTGTCTTGTAACTACTACAAGACCCGATATAGCCTTTGGATCAATTTGTTAGCAAGGTATAGTTCTCCTCCTACTAGGAAACATCGGAATAAGATCAAACATATGAGCTTATTTTATTCTAAAGATTGTAGTCCTGATCTTGTTGGTTATGCTAATGCTGGGTACTTATCTGACCCATATAAAGCTTGATCTCAAATAAGCTATGTGTTTATATGTGGGGGTACTGCCATATCTTGAAGATATACAAAGCAGTCTATCGTAGCCACTTCATTGAACCATGCTGAGATAATAACTATTCATGAAGCAAGCCAAGAGTTTGTGTGGTTGAGGTCTACGATGCATCCCATTCACGAAAAATGTAGTTTGAAATGTGACAAAGTACTCATGATTTTTTTATGAGGATAATGCAGCATGCACAATATAACTTAAGGGAGGACTCAAGGAGATAAAATGAAGCACATTTCGCCAAAACTTTTCTATACACACGAGCTACAAAAGAATGGTGATATTAACGTGCAACGGATTCGTTCAAATGACAATGTGGCTGATTTATTCACCAAGTCTCCTCCAATTGCAACTTTCAAAACGATGGTGCACAAGATTGAGATGCAAAGGTTCAAGGATGTTCTCATTAGGGGGAGTTAATACACGTTGTGCTCTTTTTTCCTTATGAGGTTTTGTCCCACTGAGTTTTCCTTGTAAGGTTTTTAATGAGGGCAGCTTATATGCGTATTGTTAGAGATGTGTACTTTTTTTTCTTCAGTAGATTTTTTTTCACTGGGTTTTTTTAGTAAGGTTTAAACGAGTCACATTATCTATCAATTAGACATTCAAAGGGTAGTGTTATAAATATATTCTCATATATAGTGAATGTTTACTTTACCATATATAGTGAATGTCTATTTATGAAAAAGGTAGAAACCCCAAGGTTAGTTTTCCCTAGAAATAAAGAGGTTTCCTTCATTGTAATTCACTCCATCAAGAAATCTCTTAAGAGAAATAATAATCACTCTCTTTTCTCTCCATTTTTCTTCTTCTTTGCTTTATATTTCATAATAGTTCTGTTACTATCTATTTTTTGTTTGTTTATACAGGTGGTATATGATTGTTTGATCGGACTTTGAGGAATTTTTGTGTAAACGTTAAATTTAATCGTATTATATGCACTACTTTTAATCATTATTTATTTATTATTGTAATATTGCGTGTCCCACACACATGGAAGTTTTGGTTATTTTCTGCCTCTTTTAGTTTTTTTTTTTTATTGCTTTTTCTTTTCCAATAATCCAATTCTATGTCAATTGTCAAATTAATTCGTTTAAATCAACATCACATGCAGATGTATTACTTTTTTTCTGTTTAGCTAATATAGATATTGTAAAACGTTAACAAGAATTAATACTTTTGCTAATACTCATTATATATTGTTTGACAATCACATTAAGATTGATATTTTTGACAATTCATAATTTATTCTTATTAATAACTATAGTTATTTCTCAATGTATTTTTCTCCTCTGTCAATTTCCTTGTATATTGTTATCTAAAGTATTAAGATGTGAAATTTGAATGAGTTGAATTCGTAATGGCATGTTATCGTTTTCTGTTACGCATTTGAAAAATTATATAATTATATTTTTTTTTTTGCGGGTGAAAGTAAATTGCAATATGTTGTAACTTTATTGGTAGAATGATCCACTTGATTAATATTTTTTTTTTTGTTATAGTATTGATAGGATAATTCTACCTGTTGTACAAGCACACAACTTAGGATTTCAAGAGATAGAGGAATGTCGTAGCTAAATTATGACTATCATCAACTTCACTTCTTTCGGTAGAGTCTTTAAGAAGGCGCACTGATTAATTGTGATGGTTGGACTTGAAAGTGGTAACAATTCTATTTTTATTTGATATAAAGTAGAGCTTAATCTTTACATTGTTCCTATAAGATTTTTGTATTTACGTGATTTATTAGTTTGTTTCGTAGACATTACCTACATATTTAAAGATTTGGGACCTAGAAATTAAGGAAGCAGAAATTAATTATTTCTTCATTCTTGAGTGACTACTAGACAGAAGAGTGCATTAATACACAAATTAGAGAAAAATTTGTGAGGTGGAAGAATTCAACTCAATAAAGCGAGGTACATGCATAAGATGCGTACAACTAAACTAGTAATTTATAAAAGAGTTGCTTAACGTGTAAGCTCGCTGATATGATTATTTTGATATTCTAAAATTTTTGTGCTTGAAAGTATTTTCTCTATTTTACTTTATTTGATCCTTGCTAATTTGTCACAACCTCTAAATTTTTTACTTAGGAGTGCTAATTAGGATGTTAGCCATATGTGGTTTCAATCCTTCTGATAATATCAAAAATTGTTTTGGTATAAAATTTTATCTTGCTTTATTTTTTTTTATTTCTGATTTGAAAGTAATTAATCTTTACCTCTCCTCGGACAATATATCGTGTGTTGATTATTTATTTTCTTAATTAATATAGTAGCCCAATTAATTCTACTATGATCAACCAAAGTAATAATATTTTCTATATCAATTTATATTGTTTCGTGTAGATTTTTATACAAATTTATTTCGATAAAAATTGACGGGCGCAGTCAAGATTTCAGTAAGAGATTTCAAAGTGAACAAAAGAAGTTAAATAGATTTAATATCAACTATATATACATTATAACAAATAATTTTACACTTATATATATATATATAATTAATTAACCCTTATGCGCTCCGCTCATGTTGACATTTTTTAAATGAAAATTAGAATCAAGTATTATTCAATTTTCTTGAATATTTAGATTAAAGAATTAAACATAATAATAAAATCACATATGGTGTATACTGTAATACAAAAATGAGATAATTAATTGATCAATAATTACAGAATTAAATATAATTAGTTGTTCTGAAAATTTATTAATTGGTTATCGTAGGTTTAGATTTGAGCAAGACAGCTTTCAAGATTATTATAATTTTCTTTGTTCCTAAAGAAGTACTACTTGCAAAATAAATGTTTAATTCATTTTTTTATTTTGTTAAACTTGTAAAATAAATATATCAAAATATTTGTAAATTTTGTGATTTTAAACATATCATGTGAAAAGTTGAAATTAAAGAGTTGTAAAAGAAAATATTTTTTTGTAACTGGCTAGAAAGAAACATAGAAGAAACAAATTGAAAAGAAAACTGCTTGTTTTTGAGGGATCGTTTGGCAGAATGTATAATATAGTAGTACTAAATAGGGTGTATTAGTAATACTAAGATTAGTAATGTTGTGATTATTGATGTATTGAAAAGAATATGTATTTGTATATTTTTAAAATAATATTGTTTGTTTAGAAAAATATCCTCGACATACTATACCTTTATGTATTTTCTTTGCAAAGCTTTATTATTCTTTTTTAAAAATAAAAAAAAATCAACAATATAACAAATAACTTACTTTGAAAATTCAAGATTTAATCATTCACTTTCAGGAATTATTATTATTTTTGTTTATTTTTTCTTTATTTGTTCATCATTTGTTTGTTGTTCCCAGTTTGTGGTGCTCTTAAGTTGAAGGAAGGTATGTGTAACTTTTGAATGAGACAATGGAACCATTATTAATATAAAATTGTGTTCTATAGAGTGTAAAAGTTAAGCAGAAAAATTATTTTTATTTGTGATATATCCTATTTACAAAATTAAAGTTTGTATCCAATCATGCAATTTGTTATCGGGTTTTGACCAATTTATTAAAATATGAGTATTTTTTAAGTTAATGGAGTAATTTTTTTATGACTAAAAATTATTTGGAGGAAAATTATCATCTTGATAAATTGAAAAGAAATAACTGACATTGAATAAATTTAAAACGATTTAGAAGAGATTTAAAAGAATTTGAGGACATTTTTGTCTTTACTCATATTTATTCCATGCATTAAAATTCATGAATTATTAATACCACCAAATAAGACGTGTTAGTTATACACCCTATAATATCATGTAGAGTGTATAACTAATACATATATTAATTATACATTGCTCTAAAATTCTTATCAAACAATATATTAAATAATATTATATTTTAATATATAAATTATTTTTCTAATACAGTCTACTAAACGACTCCTAAAATTGAATGGAGGCAGTATAACACAAGATATTGGGCCCGTAGCGACATCTAGTATCCATGAAAGATTTTCTGTATCTTTTTTTTAAAAAAAGAAAAAATTATACAAATACACAACTTATATTTTTAATATTACAAAAAATTACAATTCCTTAAACATATTAAGAAAATCTCAATATATACGCAGAATGTTATGTATATGTTGGTTATGTTATGTATACTAATAGGGAGAAAAAGCAAAGTAATTAAAAAAGTAGGAGAGAGAATAATTACTTTCAAAAAGTTGGTATTTATGTTATTTATACTTTTTTTTTTTTTTAACCAAAATCTTGCTTGTGCAGATTTGTTTCACTGGGCCCGTGTTAGCTCCAATCATTGAGAAGTATGGGAGGATCCAAATAAATAGTTCACAGGAGCAGATTCAGGATTTATGGATATTCGGGAGAATCAAACACATATATTAATGTTCAAAATTAAAAAGTTTTGCTTGCAAATCAAAGCATCCAATCATTTTCTTAATTTTTAGAGTGCTTTTTAAAATTTTATATCAATTTTTAATATTTTTTTATATAATTATATTTAATCTACATTGAATTTAGCGAATACCAAAACACCAAAATTGCATATAGGTCCGCCCCTGCCAGATAGCCCATTTTTAAATGTAATTTCTGATTATTTGTTTTCATTTATCTTGGTATTAAAAACATTTACTCCAATATAATTAAGAAAGATTGTAACATATTCCTATTTCTTTCATAAAGAAACTTATAAGATGTGCACATCGTTGAATTTGTTGAGTTACGTTGTGAGTACTCAGGGAAATTAAAGCATCAGACTAATTTGTGTGACTAAACTCAAAACTAAAGAGTTGATTTACACATCATAATAACTTTTATATTATTGCATTATTTATACTTGAAGGTTTTGATCCAAATGCTTATAATCTACTTACAAAGGTTGGATACGATTTGAATTACATTTAAGCTAGTCTATTAAGTTGATAAATCGAGCTCAATCCTTGCTCTTCAAGTCCAAGGACCGTTAGAATTACTTGGTGATGATCAAAATACCTTCAAATTCCTAGCTCACGCCTAGAATAAAGCAAAGCCCTTGAATTGACGGTTGTGAGAAGAAGAATCAGAGAATTACATAGTTTTATATAAGATTTTTATGAAGATTCTAATCCTCACACGAGTTACTGAAATTAAATATTAATTCATTATTTTTCTTTTCTTAATTATTATTTTCCAGAAACGAAATTTAGTCTTTTACATAGATCATATTTCATTTTTAATTATTTTTTTTAAAAAAAAGTACATTTAAATTATAAATATTTATTACAAAAAGTATGATTAAACACAACTCCAACTCTAAATTTTGAAAAGCTCAATTAAAGTGAACTTTTTACTTTCTTGACCAAACGCCCACTAAGTTTTCAGAAACTTTTTTCAGAAACATGATGATGTAAATCTATTGCTATGAATTGTATTATATATATGAAAATCTTTCTATATCTGTCGGTTATATTACCTAACTTTCAATTTCCTTGTGCATATTAGCAGTGGCGGATGTACATGTATTCCAGGGGTTCATTCAAATTTCCTTCGTCGAAAATTATACTATTTTTACATGGTAAAAAAAAAATTTATGTATAAATAATAGAGGCTGAACCCCCTTCGACTGGTCCGTATATGTACTACTGAACCCCCTCACTGAAAATCCTGCATCCGGCCCTGCATATTAGTGTCACTGGTCCCGCTTAGGCTCCAATCATCCAGGATATAATATTGCACTGCATATCAGAAAAGGACCCATAGGCCATATGTATGT
This sequence comes from Capsicum pubescens, assembly GCA_030864215.1. NCBI lineage: Eukaryota > Viridiplantae > Streptophyta > Magnoliopsida > Solanales > Solanaceae > Capsicum > Capsicum pubescens. Next base: position 268,186,797 of record CM061538.1, read on the forward strand.
CGTTAACGTGAAAAATGACTATATATGTCTGTGTGAGACATGCAAGTTACCACCACTTGAACAAAAAGAGAAAAAAGTAGTGATTATTTTGAAGGAAATAATAACAATAATAATAATCATGTGTATTGGAGGAGGAAAGATGGTGTGTGTAACAGGTGGCTCTGGTTTCATAGCTTCATGGTTGATCAACATGTTACTTCAACGTGGTTACACTGTTAATGCCACCCTTCGCAACATCAGTCAGTTTACTCCCACTCCATTTTAGTAGTATATATTATTTTACTATACTGGTTTATTTCCTCTCATTTTATCTTGGTAAACATCTACTCCAATATTACGTGACCGGGAGGTCAGGGGGTCAATCCATGGAGACAGTCTCTTGCAGAATTATAGGATAAGGCTGCGACGTACAATAAATCTGTGTGGTTTGGTCATTTCCCGAACTTCGCACATAGCGAAAGTTTTAGTACACCGAGTTGCCTTCTTCTTAAACATCCTCTCCAACATAATTAAGAAAGATTTTTAAGTACAGTAACATTTTTTTTTTTCATAAAAAACTTGTAAACAGCGTTGAAGTTGTTGAGTTACATTGTGAGTAGTCAACAACGTAATAATAGTATAGTTGTAAAATGGCAGAGGATAGAAGCAAAGTTGGGCACTTGCTAGGCCTTGATGGAGCTAATGAGAGGTTGCATCTATTCGAAGCAGATTTACTTGAAGAACAATCATTTGATGCTGCCATTCAGGGTTGTGAAGGTGTATTTCATACAGCTTCACCTATTTCTTTCACTGCTAAATCCAAGGTAACCATGTTTTGTATACTCATTTATGTTATGTAATAGAACGAGAGTCTTGGAGTAACTGGTAAAGTTATCGTCATGTGACTAGGAGGTCATAGATTCAAGTCGTGGTAACAACCTCTAGAAGAAATGCAAAGTAGGCTGCGTACAATAGACCCTTTTGGTCCAGCACTTCCCTGGACCCCACATATAGCGGTAGCTTTAGTGCACCGAGTTTCCCTTTGATCCCAATTTGCTGATAAATCAGAACATTAATTAATTTAATTTGATGGATCAGGAGGAACTAGTGGAGCCTGCTGTGAAAGGAACACTAAATGTGCTTGGTTCATGTGCCAAATCACCATCAGTGAGAAGAGTGGTTCTAACTTCCTCAACCGCTTCAATGATATGTAATCAAAATCGTTATATCCCTGGAGCTGTTGCCGATGAGACTTGGTTTTCTGATCCAAAATTCTGCGAACAAAGAAAGGTAATTCCCTCCTTCCATTTGTACCAATCTAAAAAAATTATGTAATTCTTTAGTAGTTATATAGTGCAACATGTTCTTTCTGCATTCCATGTTGTAACTAGAGTGAAACAAAGCCTTTATCATTGTTGTAGCAATGGTACAATCTGTCCAAGACCCTGGCTGAAGAAGCTGCTTGGCAATTTGCAAAACAGCATGGGATTGATTTGATCACACTTCATCCAGTTCTCGTCATTGGTCCTTTTCTGCAGCCTACCCTTAATTTCTCATCCGAGGCTATGCTCAACTTCGTAACACAAGGTAACATTTGGAACAGACACATTAGATGCATGATAGGAACATGTCTTGTTTCTAATAATCTAGGATTTTGAATGATTTCACTTAAACAGAAACTGCTACGATCTAGTGATTTTCTTGATTTAGAAATATGTATGTATGGACCTCTGCTTCTGATTTTGGGCATTATATATTAAATCATTTTTCTTAGCTAGGTACATTAATGTAAAGACCTTCAAAGAGTATAATAAGAAGACAGGGAAGTGTTAATTTTTGGCAAGTGTCTCTAGAAGCAAGATTTGCAGAAATCATACTTCTCTGAGAAACATAACGTAATACTCCTCCATCTGTTGTTTCAAAAACTAGATCGTCTTTGACACATTGTGTTTTATTTGATGTAGGAAAAGAAGCATGGTCTGATGGAATATATAAATTTGTCGATGTTAGGGATGTTGCTAATGCACATATACTAGCATTTGAGGTTCCTTCGGCAAATGGAAGATACTGTTTAGTTGGGGCAAATGGTTACTCTTCTTCACTTTTCAAGATTCTACAAAAGTTTCACCCTTCCATCACTATCCCTGGGAAGTAAGTACATAAATATTTCCAATGTTACGAGTCATACTTATCTCGATATTTGTAAGTTTTTGTTACTAACTTCATTAATAGTAAAGATGAATCACTCATGATTCTTAAATTTGGATGTAGCTTTGAAGAAAATGGATTACCCGTTACCCCGACCTTCCAGATATCGGGGGAAAGAGCAAAAACTATAGGCGTCAAATACACCCCTCTTGAATTGAACGTGAAGGGCACTGTTGAGAGCTTGGTCCAGAAGAAGTTCCTCAGCATCAAAACCTAAAACTGCATTCGTTGTAGCAAGTTTGTATCATCACAGTGATGTATTCCTGTATTATCATCTGATGAAAATGCCTATCTACTTATTAAGCTAATAATAAATGCATGTGTTCTTGATGCGTGTGGTATTTCATTTTTTACGTAACTCCTTCGCTATAATATGTTTTACAAAGAATGACGAACTTATATATCTGAAACCCTATTCTCGCGTGACCTCTTTTTTGTTTACGAATTATACTGAAGTTAGAATAATTATGAATTTGTGTTCTATTTCGTGGCAGTATAGAATATTTTACACAATCAGATCACTTATGATGAGTCCAGATTTAATTTTATTTTTAATAACCTAGATACATGGCAATTACTTGCTATACGTCACATTAATAGAGCCAAAAGACATATTCAGTATGCAAAATCAAACAAGTGTGTAAGTGATTTCTACTTTTAAGATAAATTTTGTCCACGGCTTAGTAACTAGTAAATCTCAGATTTGCGTAAGTAGAACAAAATTTATCTTCGAAACCACCAGTCTATCAAGAGTCAGGTCAAGGACAAAAAATAATGTATCAATTTCAGCTCTCTTAAGTTGGAAATTGAAGGACAGTTGAGAGCTTGAAAGACGAGAAACCCCTGTAAATAAAGATATCTGATAACAGTGAATGATTCAGAGTTTGCTGCTCTTGGTGCTTTTGTCCCTTCATAATAAACGGATGGATTTAGGTTAATCAGAAATTCAGGAAGTTACATAATCCGCCTAAAAGAACATTTCTTTTCTATTATATAGAAGAGGTGGTTTCGACCACCTCTTCCAATTGTCAAACCCGATTACTTCCACATAATTATATATCATACCCTAATATATAATAATTTTATTATTTTATCATAATGATTTAAATATTTAATATATTCTATTAATTTATATTAATTAACTATAACTACATATTAAAAGTAAAAAAATTTTATTTATTTAATTGTCTATCATGTTCAAAATTAATTTGTTGCCACAAATCACAATAATTAATAACTTAAAATATTTAAAAGACATATAGAAATTTTATTGACTCTTATCAAAAACCCCTCCACTCCCACTTAATTACATATCATGCCCCAATATATAATAATTCCATTGTTTCATCATAATGATTTAAATATTTAATATATTCTATTAATTTATATTAATTAACTATAACTACATATTGGAAGTAAATTTTCTTTTATTTATTTAATTGTCTATCATGTTCAAAATCAATCTGTTACCACAAATCACAATAATTAATAACTTAAAATATTTAAAAGACATATAAAAAATTTATTGTCTTTCATTATTTTAGCAATGCCACATAAATTGAGATAAAAGAAAAAGTACTGCAAATCATAATAATTAACAACTTAAAATATTTAAAAGATATATAAAAAATTTAGTTGACTCTCAAAATTGTATCGAAGCCACATAAATTGGGACACAAGGAGTAAATATATTATTTGATAATTACGTAAAAAATATTATAAATCACAATAATTAACAAGTTAAAATACTTTTTTAAAAATAGATAAAAGTTCTATTCAACTCTCATAATTTTATCGGTGCAGCATAAATTATGACAAAATAAAAAATTATCTTAATTAATTGTAACTAAATATTTAAAGTAAATCAATTTTATTATTTTAATTGACTTTTATATAAAAAATAATCTTTTTATTTATTTATTTATTTATTTATTTATTTTAGTAAATTTAAATTTTAAAATTACTTTTTCCTTATATAGAAATACTAATATTTAAACTTAACTTTAAATTTTTAAATTACAAAATTAATAAATTTAATTTAATAAAATAAATTTCTAATGAATATTTTCTTAGAATTTGTGTGGGGTCAATATGTATCAAGTTAAAAAGAAATAAAGAAAAATATATAGTAAAATTTTATTATTGTGAAAGATAAATATAATGCACTATCCAATAATGTTTAATAATATCATATTTTGCATATTCAAATATAGCATCCCGTATTTAATTAATATACTATTCCGGTGAATTATTGATGATTACTTTTGGATATGATAAAATTATATTAATTTTTATAGTAATAACATAATTAATCGCTCTTAATTAATTATTATGAGTCATCTAGGTATTAAGAAAATAAATAATATTTAATGAAAAATAAAATAGACATAAAATACGAAATTAACTCTTAAAGTTTTAAATTAAATTTTCGTCTTTCAAACGATGATTTTACTATATCACTCCTTATTATAAGTCATTTATGTATTAGAAAAATAAGAATAACAAAATGATATGTCAACAAAAAATATTTGATTGACTATCAAAATTATATTAGTGCCACATAAATTGGGACGAGACAAAAGAAAATATAAAACAACATATATTATTTGAAAATGAAATAAAAAGTACTGTAAATAACAATAATTAACAATTTTTTAAAAAAAAAATTGACTGATTTCTACTTCAGCTGCTTCAGTCGTGATTTTACTATATCACCCCTAATTAATTATTATGGTCATTTAAGCATTGTGCCACATAAGTTGAGATAGAAAAAATATTATAAATCACAATGATAAAAAATTTAAATTATTTAAAAAAATATAATTGGCTGTCGTCGACACAAAATTCTGGACAAGGAGAGTAGTATATATTATTCAAAAATTACATAAAAAGTATTATAAATTACAATTGTTAACAACTTAAAATATCTAAAAATGATTTAATATGTTATATATTTCAAAAAAATTACATGAAAAATACTAGAAATCACAATAATTAACAACTTAAAAAACTTAAAAGATATAAAATATTTGGTCGACTCTTGAAATTATATTAGTGTCACTTAAATTGGAATAGAAGAAAAGTATTATAAATCACAATAATTAAAAACTTAAATTATTTTTAAAATATAATTGACTATCAATGCCACAATAATTTGGACAAGAAAAGTAACGTATATTAATTTGAAAATTACATAAAAAATATTATAAATTAAAATAGTTAACAACTTAAATTATCTAAATATTTATTAAAATAACATATGTTGAACTCATGCTAGATTCCGGATGAATTCTAGAAAACATATGCAATTCTTTTATTGAAAAAAAATTATTTAAATATATCAAGATTGAAAAGACAAATAAATATCTTAATGTTGGACCCGTGCTGACACGGGCCATGCTCCTCTAGTATATTTAGGTTAATCAGTCACTAGTTCAATCGTAACTCATACGCGCTCAAGAACTAGTGATTTTCTGGATGAAGGGGGCTTATCCTATAGAACTGTTAAAACCTTTTAGGCAACAATCGTTCAAAATCTCTTCAGATGTAAGCCAATAATATTGCTAAATATTTTTTGCACAGCAAATTAATATATCCTAAACCACAAATATTGATAAGAAAATCTGAGAGCACATATCTAGACCCTTGTACTACAAGGCAAAGTATCAATCAGTCAGTCACACAACATTCACAAAGCTGAGCATTCTCCTTCGAGTTGATTAAACATGTCAAACTTTACATTACAAACCAACAATCAATCTTTTATTTAAAACATGGAACCTGAGATATGTCCACCAGTGTAGTTCCATCACATGATAAACCTAAAATAAGAGACATGGAAATAATGAATATCAACGGCCGATAATATCCTCGACAGATATGTTATAATAAAACAATCCACTGAAACACAAAAGAAAAACTCGTAACTCGATATCACACAAGAGCAAAGTTAGTAAACAGCTTTTATCAGTGTGTTAAGAAAAAAATAGTAACCTCTAAAAGGAGGAAAATTTTATGTATAAACAACATAAATCCCATGCTCTAAGAAACTAATTACATAGTATACCGGATGTACTTTCTCTCTCTCTCCTATCTGAAAAGTACTTATACATTAGTATTTACCTCATACGTTTCTGTAATGTTCGTAAACTGTTTTCCCTACAAATATGGAAATAAAATCTAATACCATCATTATCTCACCTCATTAATGGCATAAATCAATGCACAGATTAAATGGATGCATGAAAATAGTAATTGATTTTCAAATTCTAAATTAAACTGCTACATCACCACGATTTTTACTCTTGGGTTTTCCTTTTGTTTTTAATCTACAATTTTGCCAACTGCAAATCAAATTCAGAAAACTAGTAAAACATCAGTTTCAGTGCATCTGCCAACGTCAATTATGAACATCGCTATATTGTTGAGGCATTCGGGATCTTGGCTTTCAGAAATACTTTATGAACAATATAAAAGTGATGGTATTATTATTTCAGAAAGTATCACATTCTGTAAATTGATCTCGAAGATTGATATGGAATTAAATATTGACGAAGGTCGAAAAAAATTAAATTAAAATACATTATTGAAGGCAATTCGTCTCCTATTATTATACGGAACGATAATGGGGTTAGAGTTTACATTGAGTAGAAGAAAAGTTTTCCAGGTTTTGTGAACTATCCTTTGTGTGTTTCAAAGTTTGAAAAGTCAAACAAAGAGATAGAGTTCGATGGTGAAACCGGTGCTGTTATTTGTCTAGAAGGAACTGATTCAGATGTGAATGCTTTAACAGTAGTTGAAACGGAAAATCAGTATTCCTTATACGTTCCAGAATTTGAAGTGAAAAACTTCATCACCGATAGCAAGAACACCGAAATAAAGGTTAATCAGCAATACAAAGACAATGCTACTCTTGTTGCTGTAATGGCGAAATATCGTTTAATGAATGGATTCAACACCAAAGCTAAGCGATCTGACAAACAAAGGTATGAAAATAATTTAGATTTAAAAATTTTCAAATAGATTTATTTTTTTACAGTACAAAAAATTGTATGGTTTTAGGTTTTTGATGAAGCAGATTTGGGTTGATAGATTATGGTGTTTCTATGAATGTAACGTATTTAGTTAGATTTATATGGTATTATGTTTACAAATAAATTAATATATTGCTTTGTTGCTACTGTAACTTTTAGTATGTATGGAAGTTAATATCCTATACTTTATAAACGTGGAAAAAGTAATGTAATGTAATTTAATCATATGATATGTGTTGGAATGGTTGTTCATGATTATAGATAATAAGCTGGAGTAATTTTGTGTTATAAGTTATCATACATTCAAAATTTGTAGTAGGAAACTGCCGAATGGAAATTTTATTATGTAATTCGAATATGAATTTTTGATATCTATAATTAATTGTTTAACTATTTATATTTGATGTAGCTACGTACTGCAATGTCGCAACAAAGATTGCAAATGGGTCCTGAAGGCGTATTGTATGAATGAATCTGATGTATTTGTGATTCACACTTTTGATTCGGAGCATAGTTGTCGTCTTAGTGATAGAGTTCTGAATAACTTGACTGCAACAACAACTTTTGTGAGTGAATTTACTGCACCAAAATTAATTAATCACAAAAGAATACACACACCGGCGGACATAATTGAAGAGATGAAGGCGGTGTATGGAGTTGATATTAACTATATGAAGGCATGGCGTGCAAAAGAGAGGGCACTGGCGATTCTTCGAGGTGGTCCAGCTGATGGATATCAAAAAATGCCTCGATATGTTTATATGCTAAACAAAGTGTATCCTGACTCCCACATTAGGATGCATAAGGCAATGGATAATGAGTTTAAATACGTATTTATTGCCTTAAATCCAATGATAAGGGGTTTTCAGTTTTGCCGACCGGTTGTTGTTGTTGATGGTGTCCATTTAAGCGGACCATACAAAGGAACATTTCTATCGGCAAGCACACTTGATGGTGCAGGTATTATTTTATGTTTTTACTCTTTTAATGTATAACATGTATATGTATAAGAACTGTTTATAACAATAACTAGCAAATATATGTTATACGTTCAACTAATTTATTGGTTTGTTAATGTACTATTTTTGACTTAGGTTGTATTCTGCCATTAGCGTATGGGGTTGCGAATTCTGAGAATGACTGTTCGTGGACTTGGTTTTTTCAACAGTTCAGAGAAGCATTTGGGGAAAGGGACAGCATGTGCGTTGTATCGGATCGACATGAGAGTATCATAAAAAGTTTGATCATTGAGTATCCTAATGTCCCACATCGTGCATGTATTTGGCATCTGTGGAAAAATGTTTGTACAAATTTTAAGAAAAGCACAGACAGACTTAGCGACCTGTATTATTCTATGGCTAAAGCTTATAGAAAAGAAGACTTTGATTTCTTTATGTCAAAGGTAGCTAAAATTGATCATAAGGTTAAGGAATATTTGGAAGATGCCGGATATGAAAAATGGTCCCATAGTCACTCACCTGTTAATAGAGGTAGGATGATGACCTCTAATATAGCCGAATGTATCAATGGATGCTTGGTAGAGGCGAGAAAACTTCCTATTATAGGATTTCTGGAAGAAGTCAGAATTTTATTTGCGTCATGAAATTATAAGAACAGTGAAATTGCATCATATACCAAAACAACATTAGGGAGAAGATTTGAAGGCATTCTGACTGTTAATGGTATCAAGGCTTTAAGGATGATGGTATGTTTTTTAAATACACAAGGAAATACAAAAATTTTTAAGTCATTTGTATTTTTCTTATAATATGTATCAAAACATGTGTGTTTAATAGGTTAAGGCGGCAGCAACTTATATTTTCTGTGTATATGAATTCGGAAGAAAATTCATTATTGATATTGAACGTGGAACGTGTAACTGTGGATGGTACCAAATAGATGAAATTCCATGTGCATATGCAATTGCTGTGTTGAAGAGTAAACATGTAATGGATTATGGTCCTTACTGCTCGAAATTGTATAGGCCAAACACTATTGTTAAAATTTATGAACTTCCGATACTTTCAATGCCAGACATGAAGGATTGGATTGTTCCTCGATTTATTGAAGATGAAGAAGTAGTACCGCCAAAATATAAAAGACCTCCAGGGAGGTCAAAAAAGGCAGGCTTTGAAATCAAGTGAGTCACTTTCTTCAAGCTCAAACCATTGCGGTAAATGCGGGCGGGCAGGACACAATCGACGCACCTGTGATTTTTTCCCAATAGAAACATGAACAATGAAATTTGCTTATCTATGTGATGACTCATATTCTGATTATTATTTTTTTGAATAATTCTGGGATATTGTTGAACTATTTTTAATATTGTTATTTCAAATTCATTTCTTATTAATATATTGACTATATATGTTCGTGTGTTCATTGATTAAAAAAATTTATATATGCAGTATTATGTTAAGTACCTTTGTATGTGTTTGTCTTTGTAGCATAAGTTTCAGAAATCATTTTTGTTTGGTTATGCTTATCGTTCAAACATATGTATTATCTGATTCATATGTATCTGTTTTTATATATAGTACTTTGTTTTTTTCAAACATATAATTCTAATAACTACCGCATGATGGTACTACATTATACATAGCGGATCTCTATACATTGTAAGTTGTGTGTATGTAAATGTTTTGCAAGTGCAGATGTTTTATGTATGTTGTATGGGGAATCATTATACATTTAAATGCTTTTATAATAACTTAATTAATGTATAGTACTTCTAACTCATATAGTCAGTATATCTTAAAACTTGACAACATGTCGATATATTATAAAAACAAATGTAATATGAATTTTGTAGTATTGTAGTTATATTGAATCATGTTACAAATTAATGAATGAGGTGTTATGTAATTGTCTTTTATAAAAATAATTGTCTTAATATCATGAATGAGGTACTTTTATCTAAATATTACTCATTGTATAACCAGCTATGTAACGTAAAATAAAATGATATAATGTTATATATAAGTTAATGAATTTCATATATATAAGTGAAAGTCCTATTGTATGGGGGTTCATTATACATAGTTTTTTTTATTTACTAATATTATTTTTCATATTTTGCAGTGGTATACTTATTGTATGAAGAATCATTACTCATGTACATCATTGTGTAATATCATAATTAATCTATAGTATTATTAACACATATAGTCGGTATTTGTTAATATTTGACAAAAGATATCTATGTTAAGGTATTTTTAATATAGTCGGTATTATTAATGTGCAACTTATCAGAAAATATAATATGATTTTTTGAGGTATGTATCATCTTACAAAAAAAAAATGTATGAGATGTTTAGTACATAGTTCTTCGTATATTTTAATGTTTTGCTGCAAGTATAATAGGGTTAATCTTTTCATATAAAACTTTCAAATGTATGAGAAATACGAAAGCAAATTAATGAACCTTATTGCAAAACATTCAATTTAAAAGAAACATGAACCAGTTCCAATACATCAACAAAATGTATAACATTTACCAACTTAAAAACTAATTGTTGTAATTTTGTAAAATGCATTAATAAAAGAAAAATATAAGTTTTACTCTAAAGCAACTATGGTTGTTTCATCACTTTCCGGGACATAACTATTCTTTGGACAGGGGATCGTCATTTTGACTAATGTACCCTTCTTTTACCTTTGTCACTCCGTAGTTTCAAAGTAAAGATGCATATCGTACACATTGAGCTTGTGCGTCAAACCCAATTGAAGACACTTCCAATTCTTCGCTTAATATTTTCGCATATGCAACAACAAAAACGTCACAGTTCCTGAAAATAAAAAAAATTATAATTGAACTAGTCGTTAAAAGATTATTAGATGTTTATAAATTTTAATAAGTGAAAAAAAAGAACCACTTACAGACTAGCAGATGCTTCCTGAGGTATGTTTTGAACATACTGAATATCAAATGGGTGTTGATTGAGAAGTTGAGTCCGCTGACCAAGCTTGTGTTTGTACGCATCCAAATAAGCCCACTGAGTACGTTCTGTTCTTTCAAAAAGATCACTATCTGACAAGTACGTAGGCAGCATCACAACCAACTGGTGTATTTCATTTGATGGTTTCCTTTTTTTTGTACTTAGCAACGAGTCTTAGACACGTATAACTCTCTCCTTCAACACAATTACAACCAACACCCAGTGATACTCTTCGCCACAGTTAACTGGAACATATACCTCATCAACCATGTGTCATGGCAATCCCGCAGGAATACAGAAATCATTTATTGTATTGGTGATTGATTCTTCATTTTTGGCTACAACACATGATTCTGCATAATCCTCTTGCGTAGAGGTTGGAGTGTATGAAGTATCAGGATAATATCTGCGATATGTCTTCTCTATATATGTTTTGAAGAAGCAATTTATTGTATTATATCTATAATTTTCACCAATCTGCAACTTCGATTTCTTTCTCAAATGGTAGAAGATCACATCTAAATGCTACATATACATGGAAAAAATTGATGAACCATCAAGTAAATAATATATGATATGAACAATTTGAATTGAATGCAATAAGACAGACCGTCCAAGCATAGAATAATTAACCAGTCTACAAAGAAATACTTTGTTTACTTTTTTATAGTGAACTTGTGAGTAATGAATGATAAAGAATGAAAATCTAATACATAATACGCCAAGTCAGTGATAAACCCAAAAACAACATTACTCAACAGTTTAATGATTAATGTAATATTATATATCTGAATATGAAAAGTTTATTAAAACAATGTGATATATTATTGGTCTGTTTACATTTTACATTGAAATTAAATTTATGCAATGTATGATAATGAATTGTACTGTAGTTAGAACGCATGGTGATTTTGTATAATTTTTGAATGAAAAACATTTCACCTTATTGTTTTAGATTCTATCATACATTTTCTATTACGAATGATATTTTGTAATCGTTTATGAATTTAACATAGCAAAAAAATGGATTGACATTCCAAAGACAGAGTAACTTATTAGATAGTTATTTTTTCTACACTATGACTAAAAAATGGTTGATCAACATAATAAGTTTGTCTAATTTACCTCGGCGTTTCAACATTTGTTTGATTGCGACATCACATAAAACCAATTCTTTGAGTTTGGATGTGCTACTATGAAATTCAACTCTGGATAACCTAGGCCGGAAGCATTCTTCAGGTAGTGATTGTCTTTTTGTTTCCTTTACAATTAACAAATGTATTAGAGGTACATATCATTATGTAAACGTATTAATCGTTGTAAAAAGATATTTCAGATAACTTACTTGCCACCATGAAATTTTAATAAACCTTCCGCAATTCAGTTCGAGTAATCCAACATCAACTCACTAGGAAATTCTTGAGAAATGGTACACCCATCAAATGCATAATTCTGCTTCTCTTCATTATTAGAACTACCACCTCCCTTCGAACTTGAACCATATTTTGTAACGTATGGTGATTTTAATATCCTGGACTTCTTTCGGTCCCTTTTCACTGGTTCTTTCATGACTTCACGATCACGAATTTGAGCATCTGGAAAATCTGATGGAAACTGACTATCGGGAGGCATCCATTTGCTCTCGGTCATTGTGTTTGGAGTACCAACATGTAGAGTCTTTGTAGCTGATGGTGTTGTCAGTGCAGCTATAAGTGCATCAACAACATCTTGAGCTGAATCTGTTATTGTTCCAGTGAAATCATCCTACATATATTTTTGTTAATATGTTCGGCAGTAATACACGAAGTGATTATAAAAAATCAATGAGGAAATATGTTTTCAACGTATTAAAATAAGTAGTTCTGTAATCTGTTTCTAATACTTTATTTGTCATGTCTAAACAAAAAAACTTAATGTGGAGAAAGTTTAAAGATCGAGGTCAGATCAGTTCTTCCAGAAAGAAAGATCCACTATGTATAAGATATTTCTATACATAACATATCTGTGTATAAGGTTCCTCATTCATCGGAATAACTGTTATTTTTACATAAATAATTTAGGTACTAGTTTTTACATACATAGCAATGAACTTTTTTTTATTATCTACTTCAAATCTCTGAGGCACAACATAAAAATGTATGAGGTCGTTGTATACATAACTTAGCTGGGCAACCAAGTTTGAAAAAGTATGATTAAATATGCAATCATAATTTGCCGTCCTTATGGAGTTATACCCGTGTTGAAAATATGTAGTTATACTAACAAATAGATATATGACAAAAAATACCTGCAAGTTATCCATGTATGGAGCTTCTTGTTTTTCAGATTTTCCTTCACCCCCTTTTTCCTTATAAGCCACTTTCTCGTATACCTGAAAATAAAATTATAATTGTAAAAGTTTTTTTATACATAACATACCTATCTAACAAATCAGTAAATTAGTTGGTTCACATGTCGACACATGTATAAAATATTTATATGCATAACTTATTAAGGTACAAATTGCTACATACGAAGCAGTGAAGTATGTTTTATTATCTACTTCAAATCTGTGAGGAACATTGTAAAAATGTATGAGGTCATTGTATAGATAACTTAGCTGGGCAACATAGTTTGAAAAAGTATGATTAGCTACGCATCATAATTCAATCATAATTTGCAGTCCGATGTATCAGTTTTTACTATACATAACATATTTTGTTTGATGTTATTCATACATAACATATAAAAAATATTTGTACTGCGAATCAGTAATACGTAACACTATACAGAATAAGGTCTCAAACAAATTAGGTCCTGATCTGTCATACATATTAGTTATCGTGCACTAAATGTATAGTGATATCTTCAAAATACCTTCTATTGGCTTTGAACATCACTTATTCTTGTAAATTCAATATTAACACACTCGTGTACATTTGAGTCCACGAATTGAATTTCAACATGACCATCATTTGAGGTATCATTTAGTGGAACCCTTCCCTCATCGTCATTCTATTTAAGAAATAAAATTAAAAAAGTTAACAAATGTTAGAATTATGTAGTTATACTAACAAACAGATATATAAGAAAAATACTTGAAATTTCTTCGTGAATGGTGCTTTCTCTTTTTTAGATTTTTCTTCAGACGCTTCTTCATTATCATTCATTTTCTCATCCACATGAAAATCACATTATAATTGTACAAGTTTTTTGTCTTGACTTATATAAATCTAATTCTGTAAATAAATTATACCGATAATTGTTTATTTGCTTCTTGATTCAATGCTTTCACCACTGCTGCAGGTATGTTTGTTATTACGGTTAACAGGTTGACAATTTTTTCATCAACCTTAGTACGTACACAAATACAAAAATTAGTAACAACAATAGTTTAATAAAATCAAAATATCAGTAATAAAGTAAACTTACATAAGATTTGATGTACGACTTTATCTCTTCCATATCTGAATTCAACTTAGAAGTCACATGAGGCATTGTGGAAGATGATGAAAAAGGCTTGAGTTGCTCACAATCTGGAGACTTAACTGTTGGTCCTTGCTGACCATGATCAAACTGAACCGATGCCTTAATTGTTGAAGCATATTATTTATTTGGAAAATCCCCTGAATCATCACCTAGAGAAGGCACACGTGTAGAAGGCTTATCACCTTATACATAAAATGTAATGTATAATATAATATTATACCTAATGATCGCGCATATTTTGAAGGATCATCACCTTTCAGAGATGGAATTTCTTGTTCAAACATCACAGTTTTTCTTCTTTTAGAAGGTTGTTCAGTTGATAAATTTGAAGATAAACCTGCCTTAATCAGTATTTCCCGCGGTGGTATAGTGCTGAAATCATCAAAATCATTAGCTGCAGATATAATATGCGTTTCTTTATCATCTGCTACCCTTTTCAAGTTGCGATCAGTGGATGTGGTAGCAGAAGATGTTGGAAACCCAACACTTATCTCGAAATCATTCGTAAATGACAAGTCCAACCTTTGAACTTCTTCATGTGTTGGTTGTACGTTCTTGTAAGCAAACTATTAAATTGAAAAGCAACATACAAGTATTAGAAAAATAGGAAAATGAATTGTAGAAATAAAAGAAAAGATTATAAATCTACCTTACTGAACATTCTAGCCATAAATAAATCATATTTAGGCCGCACACTCTCTACGGACCAGTTGAATATCCTTGGGATGATGCTTCTCTGACGGACTGCAAATTTTTTTTCAACTTCGGAGCAACACTCAAACATCCAAACATTGAGTACGTGTGGCATTCCACCCAAAGAGTATAGCTGTTTTGCGACAAAGAAGTCCTGTCGTCATGAATTCATCAACTTCTGAAATGTAATCTTTCCTCATAGAAAATGTTGGTAACGACCATCCTCAATCATCTGAAAGTGAACTAAACTAATGGGAGAGTCACGATGTTGAGAAAATAAGAACGTGTGAACAAAGTACAGTATAGCAATGTTCAGCGCATCTTGAGAGTTATCAAAATTTCTCATCTTAACACGTTGAATCAACGTTTGCTTAGATATTCCACCTTTAGCATTTGAAAAATATTTTGACATCAAAATTGATTTGGATGATGTAGTATACATGTATTCATCAATATTACCGGTACATTTAAGACCGATAATTATGGCAAACTCAAGCATGGAGAATTTTCAGATATTACCCTGTACAAACACATGAATCTCGTCATGTTTGTCCTGTTGGATTTCTAGCATGAGAAGGCATTTGGATATTTGCCCTATCCAGTTGCTCTGAGGCATGTCGAGGAATGCACCAAAAACTGTATTTCTAAACGCCTCAACAACTTCTTCCCCAAAATAATTCTTTATGTTTTCTTTAAATTCCCGGTTACATGCGCTACCAATATGCAATGAGTGAGCCGGCACTTTGTCAATGCGATATTTCATGCCCTGTCAAAACAATATATTTTGAAAGGTATTAAAACTATCACAGCAAATCAGATTTTTACAACATTTATGTGAAAAAACTTAGACATTTGATGAACTTAATGTTATACAGTTTTACATGTAACCTTAATAATTGTACATTGAAATCTTATACATATAAGATAATGTATAAGATAATCATATACACTAAACCAAACGATAGTGTCAAATGTATGTGAAAACTTTATACAAGTCAGAACTTAATGTTATACAGCTTTACATGTAACCTTAATAATTGTACATTGAAATCTTATACATATAAGATAATGTATAAGATAATCATATACACTAAACCAAACGACAGTGTCAAATGTATGTGAAAACTTTATACAAGTCAGAACTTAATGTTGTACAGTTTAACATGTAACCTTAACAATTACACGTTGAAAAATTATAAAAGCAATAACATGTATAATACAATCATATACACTAAAACAAACATCATTTTCACATGTATGTGAAAACTTTATACAAGTCATAATTTAATCTTATACAATTTCACATTTAACCTTAGCAACTGTAGAATAGAATGTACAAGATAATCATATACAGTAAATCAAATAATAGCTTCACATGTATGTGAAAACTTAATACAAGTCATAACTTAATCTTATATAGTTTCAAAACGTAATCTTAACAAAATGTATAATGTAATATTATACATTCAACAAAACAACATTTTCACAAAAATATGTGTAAACCTTACACAAGTCATCTCATAATCTTCAACAGTATAACATGTATGTGAAACTATTTTGCACTTTCCAACAATTTAATGTGTATGGTAATCGCAAAATCTTTATATTATATAGATAGTGATTGTGAAGATTTAAAGCACAATTCAGAAATATCTGTCATATTGAAATCTTGATTAAAGCTAAAAAAAAAAATAGGCTAGTTGTTTTCCAATTTGCACACAGAGAAATCCTTGTAAGACCATTCACCCACCCATAATTGCAATTCCCCTGCCATTTGGACACCACTAGTAGTTGCATTATTGTTAAAAAAAAAATTAGCTTCAGCAGTTTCTTCATTGTTTTGCAAATTGTATAGGGACTGTGCAGATTTGATAGGGAACTCCAGTGCAGATTTGAAGATCCTCACATGTTTTTATATTCAAATATATTGTTAAGCTTTTTGAATATAGACTCCACTAATTAAATAAAGATTAGATAATACTTGTATGTGAAAGCAATATTCTATACCTTCAACATTCCAATCAATATCTGCAAAACTGTCGTCCTTATAGAGTTTCACATTTAACCTTAGCAACTGTATATTTAAAACTTATACATACAATTGAATGTATAAGATAATCATATACACTAAATCAAACAACAGTTTCCCATGTATGTGAAAACTTAATACAAGTCATAACTTAATCTTATATAATTTCAAAATGTAATCTTAACAACATGAATAATGTAATGTTATACATGTGATAATATCTGATGTCGTTTTTCAATTAACCTTACCAAATGAATACTGTAGTCTAATATCTGATGTCGTTTTTCATACAAAAGAATGTATAATGTAATCTTATACATTCAACAAAACAATATTTTAACAAAAAAAAGGTGTAAACCTTACACAAGTCATCTTATAATCTTAAACAGTATAACATGTATGTGAACACCTTATACAACTCGGTATAATCTTAACAAATGTATAAGTAATCCTTATATATAGCAGAAACGTTGTAATGTACCTTTGGTAGTCGTGGTCTTCCCGAATCATCAATCTTTTTCTTACTTGATAATTTTGGAGCTTTCTTGTTTGAACTTGAACTGGCACCTTCCCTCAATTTCTTCATTTTTACTGGGTCGTCACGGTGCTTCGATCGATTCTCTGCGAAATTTGGTTCTTCATAATCAAAAGAACCAGGAACAAAATCAACTACGGGGATAGTTTGTTCTTGACGATCTAACTGACTAAATCCTAAACTAAAGCTCGGATCAGACTCCATTACAAAGATTATACTTTACGGATTAACCAATTTCAACTAAATAACAAAATAAGCACATATCTAACTTTAAAATATATGGAAAAATCCTATAAATTTCAAGTGTAACAATGGTATTGAATTCGAAAATCGAATACTTTGACATGCAATAAAAAAAAAGAATCCAAATTTGATTTGGTAAAAGTTGAAAGAAAAAAAAAACTAACCTTAAATTTAGATGAAGAAGATGAACTTTGTTCAGTTAGTGGTTGATTACTAACCAAATTGAAATTCCTCTATTCACGCTGGCTTGATTTGAGGTGTAAACAAAGGACCAAAGATATGGAGCAAAAAAAGGTGGAGAAATAAGGAGGAAAATACGGTATGCTGATATGTATAAGGCTGATGAGAGAGAAATCGTAAATTAAAGAGATTTTGTGTAATAAATATGGGGTTTATGTAATTACTATTCAAAGATGGGATTTTATGTAATATTCAATTTTTAACATGTGTATATATTTATTTTTTAGAAATTTTATTATGGTTGAGGTCAACCAACAAAAGTTGGATGAGGCTCCATTGCCTTTTTGACACATGAAACAGTGGGTCCATTTAATTATTTTAACGAGACAAAAAATAGTATTTTATATTACAATTGACATGCGTCCAATCAAAAATAATAAATTGAGTTAAATATTTTTACCGTTCAGTTTTACTCGTCACAAATTGAGATGACACACCTATTAAGAAAAATAATTAATAACATGATTATTTTACTATAGTATTACTATTAAGTGATGTTTACATTGTGTCTTAAAATTAATTTAAAGAAAAAATAATTAATGCTAAGGGTAAAATAGAAAAAAAAATATCTTTTCTCGATATATCAAAAATGATAAATAAAAATAGAAATTTAATTAGAAAATTAGTGACAAGTAAAGTGAACAGAGAGTAAATAATAGTATATATAGAAAAGGCAATAAAAATTGTATGCCTGTGTCTTCAGCAGGCACAATAAGAGGTAAATAAAAATTAAACGTGGAACATTTTTTCATCAGTTATCACCTTAATTAAGTGGGTCATGATTGTAAATGATTTATCACAAATTGCTTAAGTATTTGTTGGAAGATTAGTAGTTCATCCGAGGACAAAATAAAAATACCTTTTACACTACGAAATGATGTGATGCAGTGATGAGATTTTTTCTTCCTTAATCAGAGATGTCGAATTTGAGTCATAGATATGAAAAAATTCTTAATAGAAAGGAGTAAAAAAAAAACTTTTACAGTTTCATTAAGTTTCATCATTCGTCAGTTGAATGCAAATCTAATAAAAAGTACATGTATATGTTATATAGAAGTATAATTTCATGCAAATAATACTGATTGTTTTTTTTTCTACTTTGTTACTTGTAAATAATTGGAAAAGGTATTTTTATTATTTTGCAAGAAATTAAGGATATTAAGGTGAAAATTATTTTAAAATGTAAAAAATAGTTTCAAAATACTATAGTGTTATTTTTGTTAATCTTTCATATAATGATTTGTTTTGATTAAAAAATTGTCAAAGTTAAAGGAAAAGAACCAAGATCTGAACATCAAGTTTTCAAATTTTTGTAGCATCAGCAAGATCAATGAAGATTTGGACACCAGTTTCCTTAAATTCTTTTTTAAGGAATGTATTTCACTATAACTAATCTTATTAATAATTCTTCGAAGCTTCTAATTGACTAGCCATCTTTAATTTTACTTATCTAATTTTGACTTGGCATATCATTAGAAAAAGAATAATTAGCATGACTATTTTACCACATTGTTCTTATTAATTGATGCTTAGTATTAGGCATTGAAAATAATTTAGAAAATAAATAATTAATGTTGAAAGTAAAATATTTTAAAAAAATATTTTTCTTGATATATCAAAAATAACGAGAAAAAAAA
Source organism: Capsicum pubescens (assembly GCA_030864215.1). Classification (NCBI taxonomy): domain Eukaryota; kingdom Viridiplantae; phylum Streptophyta; class Magnoliopsida; order Solanales; family Solanaceae; genus Capsicum; species Capsicum pubescens. Next base: position 268,206,800 of record CM061538.1, read on the forward strand.
TCAATTTTAGAAATAAGTTACAAGTACAAATGAACGGAAGAGTACTATAGTTATTTAAATTAAGGATAATATTAAGAAAATATAATTAAACTTTTTAATTTGCTAAATAAACAAATAAAAAGATCATTTTTAAAAAAGCCAAATAAGATGAAACAAATGAGTAGTTAATTAACTCAACTAATTATGCTTGATGGGACCGGTGTCAATTACTCTAAGTATATTTATAGTCTCTAGTTATCTTCACTTTAGCTACAAAAATAGATAGAGGGTCTACTGTTTTATGTGTCAAAAAGGCAATGAAGCCTCAACCAACTTTTGTTGGTTGGACCTCAACCATAATAAAAATTTTCCTAAAAGGATGTTATAAATGTATTTAGCTTTTTTAAAAAAAAAAATTGGTAACTGTTGTTATTAATGTATTATTTACTCTCTAGAAAAGCATCCCGCTCGAAATTCCAAATGATTTCCCCAGAAGGCTTTGCCAACAACTCAATGGCACTCTTGATAACTTTGTCCACCCCACGCGTCCCCCCACCGGTCTTGTCAAGAAGGTCGCCCCGCCCCGGATACTTCACGTGCAACTAGTGATGAGAGACAGGCGATTGTATATACTTTTGACCATCCAAAAGATGAGGCTAATACGTTGGATTGGTAAACTGTGAGGGAAGGGTGAGCTCGCCAATAAAGCGATTTTCTTTCTTTCTTCCAATTTTTTGCTCTGGTTTAATTTATTTCTTGCAATTTTCTTCTTCGGTTCAATTTCAAAATGAATTTATTAGTATTTTTATATGAATATTTTTAATTGGTTCGATCGAAATAAAAATTTTACTATTATGAAGTTAATTTAGGTATCAAGGAAAAATGATTTTGATCGAATAAATTGAATTTTCTTGAAGTTTTTTGTGTAAGAAAATGACTTTATTACAAAAATTAAAAAAAATATATTTTGACATGTATTTGATTGGAGATTGAGAGTGAAAAAAAAAAAAAGGGGGGGGGGGGGGTAGAGTGTGAGGAAGAAGAAGGACAAGAAAAAAATTAGTGGCTGAAAACATAGAAATGGGCTCACTTAATTTTTTAAAATCAAAATGCGCTTTAATTTTTACCTTTTTGTCACAGCAGACATTAAAGAGTTAATATAATTCAAGCGCAAGTTATTCAGTGGATAAATAATTGTCTATAAAATTAAAGTGTTATAATAAATTGTAAATTGTGAAGACAAATTCGCGGGGAGGGGAGGGTGATTTATGCTTTTTCCCTTATATTATATGCATACCAAACATTCAATAATAGTACTGAATATAATACTCCAATATAGACTTGCATGACTTTTAACTATTAAAGTTGTGTAGGTATATCTCAATGAACAAAAAATGCAAAATTATTTAGTGGACCTTTATACTTATTTGAGTTTGTAAATTAAATATCTTTACTCAGCTTTTTATTATCTAAACCCCTCAACTCAATAAAATTCAATATTTTAAACTTTATTTCGATGTGTGTAACACAACCGCCTCCAAGTCAGCTTCTACATCATTTTTAAATGCTACATTAAACTTCACGCCATTTTTAAATGCCACATAAGAAATTAAATTTTAAAATAAATTTAATTAAATAAACAATTTTTACAAATTGTAGAAAAATTTTAATCACGTTCTTGATGTTAGCTCGCAGATTGAGCATCAAATTCATTCCAAATAGTTGAGATTCCTCTCTAATTAATTTAAATTTTCAATTATAAATTCAAATACACAAACACAATAAATTTTCAATTTTCAAGTTTGAATATCTTTGACCAATCCACAAAAATTTATTTATTGCTCTTCGAACTTGAACTTCAAGCTTTTTCATGAAGTTCATTAATTTTACAATATCCACTATCACTCCCTTTCGATTCAAATTCAAATTTTAATCCTAAAAAAAACATGAAAACTTTGAACTGAGAAATTCGCAAAAAATAAAAATAAAAAAGTGAATCTCAAACGAAAGGAAAAAAATTCAAAGAAGGAAAATAGATTATTTTTTTCTTTTAGGTACGGTGGGGTGAGGACCGAAGAAAAAAAATAATGGGGTAAGGTGAGGTGGTGCAGACAGGGTGAGGGAGATGGATGGGGTGACAAAGAAGAAAGAAAAAATTGGCGGGAAATGGGAGTGGGGGTGACAAAGAAGAAGAAAGAAAAAAAAAAGAGGGGGGGGGGGGGTGCGGGTAAGAGGTACGAGAAGGGAGAGGGGAATGATTGCCTGGGGAGGGGGAGGGGGGAGGGGGGAGGGGGGGGGGCACGGGGAAGGGTTAAAAAGAGAAGAAGAAAGTGGGATTTTTTTTTAAAAAATTATTATTATTAAATTTTTAAAATATTTTTAATTTCTTTTTTTATTTCACTTGTCCAAAAACGTGTGCAAATACGTGTTTTTCCACATCAATAATTCAATGTCACACATACATCAAAAGAGTTTAAAATAGTATGTTTTTAATAAGTTAAAGGATTTAGATGACAAAAAGATACGTAGAAGTGTCTATATTACAAATTCGAATAAGTACAAAGTTCCATCTAATCATTTGGCCGAAAAAAAAGGAGAGGTCATATAGTAAGCTACAATGTCCCTATAAACAATTACGACAAATTTGAGAGTTAGAAAAGTGTCATTTTAACAAATATTATCCATTAAAAATTAATAATGTAATATATTAAATTATTTCCATTTTATGACTTTTTTAAAAAAAGAAATAGAGCATTATTAAAATGATGAAATATAAAGGTATAATTGAAAATATTTTAATTTTTATTGTAAATTCTTAAGATAACAACTATTTTGAGACAATATTTTTGGATAGACTAGTCAAAAACATAAATTTAAAAGGTATAAATACATAAAATCTCTTATCTTTTAAAGTATTTCATAAAATCTCATCCTTTTCCTCTTGATCTATAATATATTAAACGTGTAAAAACCTTTAGAAAAATGATTTGAACTTTTGACCCATCATTAAAAGTATTTGTTTTATACAAAATCATTTTTTCACTATTTTTTTCCTATATTGAAGAGTTAAAAATTAATTAAATATATTTATGGTAAAATTATTTTTTGTTAGAAGTCATAAGAATTAATGACAATTAATATTTTTTTCATTAGTTAAAGAGGTCTAAATCAACTACATTTGATTTTAAGAAGATTTGAAAAATCTAAAACTTCAATTACTAATATTGTGTAACTTTTCCTAAAACAAAATGTCGGTTAAGTTTATGTTTTAGTTTTTACCTAACATATCCAAAAAATTAGGAAGGAACTATTTTTTCTCCTATTATATTTATTACCTATCAAATAAAATATAATAATTTTAGAACAAAACACGAAAAAATTTAAAATTTTGTGTGTGAGGAAAGCATTGATATTTAAGTCCAATTCCTAGAAGGAAGTAAATAAAAAATTAGCCTTTTTCTTATTTAAATCTAGCCTAGAATATTATTATCAATTGAAATTTTGATAATATCTATGATTATAAAGATAAATTTACTTGTATTTTGAGATAAGTTCTATAAAATTTTAGTACGTTCATAAAGTTTAGAATAATAAATAATTTTGGTTCAGAATTTTCAATCAGACAAGAATTGTTTTCATCTGAGATTGGAGCTTTGTGATGGTTATCGTATTGTTTTGCTATAGTTTATAAGTTGTAGATGAATGTCGGTTGCTTTGAGAATTTCTTTGTATAATGATTAGGTTTAATTATATTGTTTTGGTATCTCTATTATCGTATTGTTTTGTTATAGTTTACAGGTGGTAGATGAATGTTGGTCGGCTTTGAGGAATATTTTTAGGTAAAGGTTAGATTAATTTATTATTTTGATATCTTTATTAGTGTATTATATTGCGGTAGTTTACAGGTCGTAGATGAATGTCTATCGGCTTTGAGGAGTTCTTTTGTGTAAATGTTAGGTTTAATTGTATTGTTTTGATATCTCTATTATCGAATTCTTTTGTTGTAGTTTACAGGTTGTAGATAAATGTTGATCAGATCTGAGAAAATTTTTTAGGTAAAGGTTAGGTTTAATTGTATTGATTTGATACCTCTGCTTTGAAGAAATTTTTAATGTAAATATTGGATTTAATTGTATTGTTTTGATATCTATTATCGTATTATTTTTTTGTAGTTTATAGGTTGGCTTTGAGAAATTTTTTGTATAAAAATAAGGTTTAATTGTATTGTTTTGATATCTCTATTATCGTATTTTTATTTTTTTTGTATTTACAGGTGGTTGATGAATGTCAGTTGGCTTTTAGAATTTTTTTAGGTAAAAATTAGGTTTAATTAAATAAGTTCTCCATCTTTACATATTTAAAAGATGTTGAATTTAATTGTTGTATTCATCTTTGTTATTTAAACAAATATCTTATTTAGTGTAGCATTTGAACTTATTAAAGTGAGGTACACGCGCGAGACGCATACACCTAAACTAGTATATATTAAATAAAGGAGTAACAAATTTGCATTTATTGTAGGAAAGTAAATAATGAGAGAGAATCACTTAAATATCTTTTTTTAAAAAAAAAATTGAAGAATTTTCATCAAATCTTATCATTTGCAATTACAATTTGGTTCAAATTTTTTTCATCTCTATTAATCTTTTTTTTTTTCTTTAAAATTTTGAAAGCTTTGTTGTATGCTTCAGGTTGACAAGCATTCATATTCTCTTGAAGAATCTTCATACTGTAGAAGCTAAAAAATTTTATAATTTCCGACGGAACCATGGCAATGACGATGACCACTATAATGGTCCACAAAATTGGATATCGAATTCTGCGTTGACACATATATTTTTGGTTAATGCACTTGATACATATATAATGTTGTTAATTTCTAAATACATTTTCGTACTATAAAATAGTGATACATATGATTGATACATTTGTTATCAATATATTGACGATAGATATGAGTGATACATTAATTGTTAGAATATTGGTGATACATACGATATATACTTTTTGATAGTGATTCACATTTTTGATTCATTTATAATTGTTTGATACATTTAACATATGTTTGACATACTTAAACTATTTATTTTGTGTAAATTAAATTTTCAATGGATATTGAGTAATTTTACCTGAGGTATCATTATGATACATCTAAAACCAAATGTATCATAAACATACATATGGAAAGTTAGTCCATCACATAGAAATTTAAGATTAGTTTGTGAACACTCCAATAATGACAAAACATGTTTAAATTACGGGAGAATGAAGAAAAATTTGAAAGTTGATTGATTTTGGGTATTTAGAGATTCATTTGAAAATGAATAAGGTATGCCACGATTTACGCGTGATTTACTCCCCGTAATAATTGAAAATCAGTTACTTCCTTATTTAATTAACCACTCAATTACAAATGTATCACAATATATATGTATCAAGGCTAAAGATATGTATCACAAAAACTAAAATTTTAGATATCTTAAAATTTAACAAAATTGTGATAAAAAACAAGAAAAATTACAGAAAATAGCATACTTAAGACTATAATTACAATAAATAACGACACTTTTGTAAATTTACAGTTTATAACAAGAGTAGCATTATTTTACTCATTAACTAGGTAAGTGCATGTTTTACTCTCACTACTTTACATTTTTTTATTTTCACTCCACTATTTCACCTCCCCCAAATATAACCATATCTTTTACCCTTTTTTTTCATCTTATTTTTTTTATCATTTAATTTTTTTATTTTTTATTTTTTTATTTTCACTTATTTTCTCTCTTCTATTTCTCTTCTTTTTTTTTCTTTTTCGTTTTTTTTATTTTTTTTCATATTTGAAGATAATTATCTCCATGATCTTCAAGATTTCGAAATAAAACATCATTATTGTCTTTCACTCTCTTATATCTCTACATTTTTTTCTTGTTAGTTTTTTTCATCTTATTTTTTATCATTTTTTTTTATTTTATTTTTCTTTTTCATTTTTTTCTCTCCACTTTATTTTCTCTCTTCTATTTCTCTTTTTTTTTTCTTTTTCATTTTTTTCCTTTCTCATATCTTTTTTTTTCTTTTTCTATTTTCGTTTTCTTCTTCTTTTTTCTATTTTTTTTCTTTTATTTTTGCACTTCTATTTCTCTTTCTTCCTTTTTTTTTCTTTTTCACTTCTCTTTTTTTCTTTCTTATATTTTTGTTTTTTTCCGTTTTTTTACTCTTCTATCTCTGACTTTTATTTTGAAAAGACAAATATGTATATCACATACACATATTAAAAAAACATACAAAATAAATAGCCATACAGATCTGGATATGTATTTACAGTACAAAACATACGTATGTATTTACGAAATACATATCATATTCATATTAAACAGTAACAAACATAACTATACTATATATCTTCATATGTATTTGCGAAATACAAATGTGACTCATATAAAATAAGAATATACATATAGATCAGGTATGTATTCTGTAAATACATATGCAGAGCTATATGTATTTTATTCGGTGTTGAATTTGTCTTTAAACTGTACATACTATGTCATTTTAGAGGGTAACATATGTACTTATTTGTTTTCTTTTACTGATTAAGATATGTATCATGTATTTTTTTATTGCTTATATGTATATGTATAAATTGTCATTTTTGTTATAGAGATTTTGTGTTCTATATGTTTATATATACATGTGAGTCAGATATATATTTCTGTAAATACATATGCAGATATATATGTATGATTTTTACCGTAAATACATCTGCAGATCTGTATGTCTATTTATTTTGTATATTTTTTGAATGTGTATATATGATATAGATATTTGTCTTTTAAAAATAAAAGATAGAGATAGAAGAGTAAAAGAAAAGAAAAAAAAAATGGAAAATAAAAATTCGAAAAAAAAAGTGAAAAGAAAAAAAGAAGAAGAAAGAGAAATAGAAACTAGAAATAGAAGTGTAAGAATAAAAGTGAAAAAAAATTATAAAAAGAAGAAGAAGAAGAAGAAGAAAAGGAAAAAAAATGAGAAAAGAAAAAAATAAATAAAAAAAGATAAGTAGAAGAGAGAAAATAAAGTGGAAAGGAAAAGAGAAAATACATCAAATCTTTCCTCAACTTGTTAGCAAAACTTACTTTAGACCCCAAACTAATTGGATAATTATTTACCCCCTTATGAACTTTAAAGTGTATTATTTTGCCCCCTTAACGGCTGACGTGACCAAAAAAGAATATAAGCGCGTTTTAAGTGAAAGAAAAGTATAATTTTTTTTAGCGGGGCCCACTTTAATATTTTTAACCATTATTTTTTTTCTTCTTCCTCACACCCCACCACCCCTATTTCTTCTTCTTCTTCTTCTTCTTCTTCTTCTTCTTCTTCTTCTTCACACCCCACCATCCAATGTCTTTTACTTTCTCTATTTCTTTTTCTTTTTTCACTCCTATCCATAAAAAATGTTCAATCAAATACACAATCATAGGAAGAATAAAATATACAAATTATACAACAAATAAATTTTTATGAAGATCAAGAATCAACAAATTAATTTTATTTCCGCACATCAAAATCGAATTTACTGAAATTATTGTCAAAAGTTCATAATTTTTACATGAATTTGTTCACAGGGAGCTTCTATACCATAGTGTGTAAATGAAATAAATATTTTGATTCCATTGTCGCGACCAATTAGATGAAACAACGATCGAAAAGTTAGGCACAAAGCATTCAAAGCTCCATTAACATAATCACTATTTTTAATCAAATGAACAAATTGACCAAATATACAAGGATTATCCAAAAAATCACTCAGCCTTGCTTTATGGAAAACCCCATTAACAATAAGTATTTAGAAATTACAAATCTAAGAGCAAATTTACTCCCCAAAAATTGCTACAATCTTCAAATCAAATCTCCAACTTTAGGACACCAACAATTCACTCCTTGGACGAAGCAGCGATAGAGTAGAGGGAGAAAGGGGCGGCGCTGGTGAAGGAGGTAGCGGGTTGGAGTTTTGCTTAGACGAAATTATCACTGGCCAGCGATGGCAGTGGCGGTGAGCTGTTTCGCAGATGTGTTATCTCGGTGGGCTCCGAATTTGAGAGAGAAAAAGTGAGAAGGATGGTACAAGAGAAGAGAGGAGGAGCATCGACAGTGGTGGCTGCGAAGCAATGGCGGAAAAGTGAAGAAGAGAGAAAGAGAAGAAAAAGACGTTGAAAGGTTAACAAATTATATATATATATATAATTTAAAAAATAATATATATATATATATATATATGTATTATTTAAAAAAATAATTTATTTACGTGGCATTGACGTGGATCCGATGTGGCTATGACGTGGCTTCAATGTGGCGCGAGTGTGATGCACTCTCCATAGTGAGAGTGGTATAATTTTTTTAGGATAGTAAAAAATTCAAATAAAAGTTATTTAGGGAGGTAAATAATTCAAGGTGAAGTTTAGGGTCTAAAGTAAGTTTTGCTAACAAGTTGAGAGGAGATTTGATGTATTTAAAAGAAATTAAAAATAAAAATAAAAATAAAAAAATGAAGAAACTAACAAGAAAAAATAGTTAGAAATATAAGAGAATGATATTTTGAAATTTTGAAGATAATGAAAATAATAATCTTCATATTTGAGTTTGATTTGGAAAATGAATTTACTAATTTAAATAAGAGTAATTTGTGGGAATTTAATTAGATGGGATAACTATTCCTTATTTAACTCAACTAATTTGAGTAAAACAAGACAGTAAATCTTGTTGTATATGTATTTGAATAGCAACAGTTTATTCAAATACAAAATATAATTTGCTATTTTTTGTAATTATGAAACTATCGCTATAAAAGTTACAATTAATGCTCTATAGTTGCTATTTCTGAAATTTTTCCAAAAAAATAATATAACTCATTAAAAATTTGAGATTTATGTAAGTTACCCATATTTTTTCCTAATAATATTTATTTTAGGACAGTTTTTTTAAAATATGGACCACGTCACTTTAATCAAAATATATGTATGTCCAATTATGGCTTTGCAAAGGCGACGTACTATTTCTAATTTTGGCCTCATCATGTAAGTTTACCTACCAAGTACTATCTCTAATTTTGGCCTCATCATGTAAGATTACCTGCTCCCTTTTCGTTTTAATTTGTTTTTCTTATTTTTTAGTTTGTTTCAAATTTTATTTTAATTTTCAGTTTTTGTAAATCTAATTTTCATATAATATATGTGAAATTATAAAATTAAAAGATAGTTTGATCCGTTTGATATTTCTTTGATTTAAGATCACGAGATTTTTTTTTTAAACTCCATACAAAAAAGAAAGTAAAATAAACTAAAATGGAGGAAATACTTCACGATAACTTTAGGAAGTGTTCGTCATAGATTTCAAATACTTTTCATTTTATTTACAACTTATGAAGATGAAGTTGAAGATGAAATGATACTTAATGATACTCAATTTTAAAAAATTATTTAACAATCTCACAAGGTCTGTTTCTTTAAAAATAATTTTTTTAAAAAAATTGAAGTTTTTTTGGACCTATTTTGAGGTCTTTTTAGGTTGATTCTAGCAGTTTTTTCAGTAATAATAAATTTGTGCTTCCTTATAAAGTTGAATATTGTTATGATATTTATCAATTATAGTGAATGTTTATCAAAATCTATCAAGATCTATTTGATGTATTTGTCTTTTAGTGTGAAACTAGGGGCAAATTCCCCATATAAATAAAAGGGTTTCCTTCATTGTAAATCATCCCTCAAGAGAAGAAATAAGAATCACTCTCTCTATTCTCTCTACTCTTCTTCTTGTTTTTATTATTTTATAATACCTTATCAGCACGAGACTCTACCGTCTCAAATTTGAAGGCTAAGGCTAAGGTATTATTATTTTTCTTCCTTTTTTTATGGCTAACAATCTTACGAAGTGTGAGTTCGTTGCCCTTCAAAGTTCGGGCAAGAACTATATTTCATGGGTGTAGGATGCTGAAATCCACCTAGATGCTATAGGTCTTGGAGACGCCATAAAGAATAAAAATACAACATCTAGTCAAAATCGTGCGAAGGCTATGATTTTCTTGCGTCATCATCTTGACAAAGTTCTGAAAATTGTGTACCTTACTACTAAGGATCCACTCGTATCGTGGAATAGCCTAAAAGAAAGATTTGACCACTTAAAGATGGTCATCCTCTCGAAAGCACGATATGAGTGGATGCATCTAAGATTTCAAGACTACAAGTCTGTTCATCAATATAATTCTGTCATGTTCAGAATTTCTTCTCAATTGAAACTATATCGAGAGACGGTCAATGATGACGATATGATGGAAAAGACACTCTCTTATTTTCATGCCTCGAATGTGCTATTACAACAGCAATATCGAGAAAAAGGTTTTAAAAAGTATACTGAACTGAGTTCTCATCTTCTCGTGGCTGAACAAAATAATGATTTGTTGATGAAAAATTACGAGAACCGACCAACTGGATCTGCATCATTTCCTGAGGTGAATGATGTGCATGCTTACCATGCTAGGCGTGGAAAAGATCGCGACCTTGGTCGTAGACGTGGTCGTGGCCGTGGTCGTGATGACCAAGAAAGAAATCCTGTTTCGGGTGTTAATCATTCATCTAACAAAAAGAAAAAAGATAAGAAACGTGAAATAATTACTTATTTTTTATGTGGTGGAAAAGGACACTATTCACGTGACTGTCGTGCTCTCAAGCACTTAGTGGACCTTTATCAAGCATCACTAAAGAAGAAAGAGAGAAATCCCGAGCCTAACTTTCTCTCTGAAAATAATGTTGACATCACATGCTTGGATGTAGCAGACTTTTACGAGCACCCTGAAGGAAAGATTGATCACTTGATTGGTGATGGTTCCGTAAACATGGAAGAATGAATGCTTTTAATTTTTTTTTATTGTTGATAAGAGTTAGAGAATAAAAATCATGTAAAAGTAGTTGTTTGCATGAGTATTGGTTTTTAATTCGTATTGATTAGTTCAATTATATTATTGTAATTTATTATTGAAGTGAATGAAATTTTAATTTCGTCATTATTAAATAAAATAAAATAAAAGAAAAAATACGACGACGATACGTGCAACTTGCACGAATTTCTGTTGTGTTCATTATTGCATATTAATATTTTTCATTTTAATTTTTTTTAGTTTTGCATGTTAATATTAATATTAGTTTTGCATGTTAATATTTTTAATATAATATTCACATGTAGTCATTACTTATTCATATGTGTTCAGAAAATATAATATAAAAATATTATATTTGCATATTAACGTACTGGACAAAATATAATATAACAATATTATATTATTATTGTATGTATTGCATGATACTGTTCCGTACTATTAATTATAAATAATATATTACGTATTAGATTCCTTATCAAATATTATATTGTTTCAATAGTTTTTGGACATATTTTTTTTAATTGCTTAGTAATGTCGAATTAACAATTTTTTATAGTATATGCTTTCACTTTGTATAAAATTTAATATATAACTTATTTGGTGTATGTCATTTTATTTGAAGATATGAATAATTTTCAAAGTAAGCTATCAAATTGCGAAATATATGCTTGATTAATTCTGGCACTACACATACGATATTCAAAAATGAGAAATATTTCTCTCATCTAAACATGGGCAAGATTAATGTCACTACAATTTCTGGTATTGCTAATTTGATTGAAGGCTTCGAAAAAGTCATAATCTTGCCCAAGGGAACTAAACTCATCATAAATAATGTCATGTTTTCTCCTAAGTCTCGGAGAAACTTGATGAGTTTTAAAGATATCCGTGAATATGGTTATCATATCAAGACAATTGATGAGATGAATCTTGAATATCTTAGTATCACCAAGAATGTCTCTGGGTAGACATGTGTTATTGAAAAGTTTTCTGCTTTATCTTCTGGCTTGTATTGGACAAAGATTTGTGCAATTGAGGTACATTCTATAGTAAACCGGAAGTTTACTGATTCCAATACTTTCGTACTTTGGCATAATCGTCTAGGACATCCAGTATCAATAATGATGAGACGAATCATTGAAAATTCAATGGGAGGCATCTATTAAAGAACTTGAAGGTTTTTTTGAATGGTGAATTTTCTTGCAATGCTTGTTATCAAGGCAAGCTGATTGTGAGGCCATCGCCAACAAACGTTGGGATTGAGTCCCCCGCGTTCTTGGAACGCATACATGGGGATATTTGTGGATCCATTCACTCACCTAGTGGGTCATTTAGATACTATATGGTCCTAATAGATGCTTCATCTAGATGGTCTCATGTGTTTCTTTTGTCATCTCGCAACTTAGCATTTGAAAAATTTGCAAAATTATTGGCACAAATAATACGATTACGGGCACAATTTTTCGATAATCAAATTAAGTCTATTCACCTTGATAATGCTGTAGAATTTTCATCCCAAGCATTTAATGACTATTGCTTATCGATTGAGATAAGAGTGGAACATCTTATACCCCATGTTCACACTCAAAATGGCCTTGCTGAGTCATTAATTAAACGTCTGCAGTTGATAGCAAGACCATTGCTTATGAAAACTAAGTTGCCCACTTCTGTTTGGGGACATGTAATTTTGCATGCTGCAATACTTGTTCGTCTTAGATAGATAAATTATCAAAAAATTTCTCTGTTGCAATTGGTTTTGGTTCAAGAGCCTAATATATCTCATTTGAAAATTTTTGGGTGTGGTGTATATGTGCCTATAGCACCACCAAACCGCACCAAGATGGTCCTCCAAAGAAGATTAGGAATTTATATTGGGTTTGAATCACCCTCCATTATTCGCTATCTTGAACCATTAACGGGAGATATGTTCACTGCTCGATTTGCAGATTATCAGTTTGATGAGATAGTTTTCCCAAAATTAGGGGGAGAAGATAGTGACATCAAAAGAGAAATTTTATGGAAAAATCCATCACTATCTCATCTTGATCTGTGTGCTTCTATTTATGAGCAAGAAGTACAAAAGATTATTGATCTGCAGAAAATTGTAAATCAAATGCCGGACGCATTTACTGATTTGAAAAGAATCACCAAATCACATATTCCTGCAGAGAATGTCCCAATTCGAATTGATGTCTCTAAAGGACCATCCATTAGTGTCATAGCTAATGAATCTAAAGCACGCTTGAAGCGTGGCAAACCATTAGGTTCTAAGGATTGAAATCCTAGAAAAAAATGGTCAAGATGACACTACGGAAGATCCTCATATGGAAGTTCAAGATTTGAGCAATGTTGATATTCCTGAAGGAATCAATGAGCCTGAAACTCAAGAAAATGAGGAATTATCCATAAATTCAAGTGATGTTGAAACTAATTTGAATCGATCTGAAATAGTAGTGGATCATGTCTTTGCATACAATGTTGCAACTAAAATCATGCAAGATAGAGAGGATCTTGAACCTCGATCTGTCACAGAATGTCGACAAAGAAATGACTGGCCAAAATGGCAAGAAGCAATTTAATCTGAATTGAATTCACTTGCCAAACGTGAAGTTTTTGGACCTATAACTCAAACACCTAATGATGTTAAGCCTGTTAGCTATAAATGGGTCTTTGTGCGAAAAAGAAATGAGAAAAATGAAATACAAAGGTATAAAGCACGCCTTGTTGCACAAGGATTTTCACAACGGCCTGGTGTCGATTATGATGAGACATATTCACCAGTTATGGACGCAATAACATTGCGTTATCTTATTAGTTTCACTATCCATGAGAGACTTGAAATGCATTTGATGAGTGTGGTAACAACCTATCTATATGGATCACTTGATAATGAGATCTACATGAAAATTTCCAAAGGATTTAAAATGCTGAAAGCATATAGTTCAAAGCCTCGGGAAATGTATTCCATTAGATTGCAAAGATCATTGTATGGTTTGAAGCAATATGGACGCATGTGGTATAACCTTCTTAGTGAATATTTATCAAAAGAAGGTTATACAAATGATGAAATTTGCCCATGTGTTTTCATAAAGAAAACAACGTCGGAGTTTGTTATACTTGTTGTCTATGTCGATGACATAAACCTTATTGGAATGCCAATAGAGCTTCAAAAGGCAATTGATTACCTAAAGAAAGAATTTGAGATGCAAGATCTCAGAAAGACAAAGTTATGCCTTGGTTTGCAAATTGAGCATTTGACAAACGGTATCTTTGTCCATCAATCTGCCTACACAGAAAAGGTGTTGAAACGATTCTATATGGATGGAGCACATCCATTAAGTACTCCGATGGTTGTTTGATCACTTGATGTGAATAAGAATCCATTCCGACCTCAAGAAAAGAATAAGGAACTCCTTGGTCCTGAAATACTATATCTTAGTGCAATTGGTACACTAATGTATTTTGCAAATACTATAAGTCCTGATGTTGCCTTTTCAGTAAATTTGCTAGCAAGGTATAGTTCTGCTCCTACTAGGAGACATTGGAATGGTATCAAACACATATTACGGTATCTAAAGGGGACTACCGATATGGGTTTATTTTATTCTAAAGATTGCAGTTCCGATCTTGTTGGTTATGCTGATGTTGGGTACTTATCTGACCAGCATAAAGCTCGATCTCAAACAGGTTATGTATTCATATGTGGGGGTACTGTCATATCTTGGAGATCAATAAAGTAGTCTATCATAGCTACTTCATCAAATCACGCTGAGATTATAGCTATTCATGAAGCAAGCCCAGAGTGTGTGTGGTTGAGGTCTATAATACATCTCATTCGAGAAAAATATGGCTTGAAATGTGACAAAGTACCCACAATTTTATATGAAGATAATGCAGCATGCATAACACAACTGAAAGATGGATTCATAAAAGGAGATAGAACGAAGCACATTTCGCCAAAGCTCTTCTATACACATAAGCTCCAAAAGAATGGTGATATTGACGTACAACAGATTCGTTCAAGTGACAATGTGGCTGATTTATTCACCAAGTCTCTTCTAACTGCAACTTTCAAGAAGATGGTGCACAAGATCGGAATGTAAAGATTCAAGGATGTTCTTATTAGGGGGAGTTAATACGCGTTGTACTCTTTTTCCCTAACGAGATTTTGTCCCACTGGTTTTCCTTGTAAGGTTTTTAATGAGGCAACCTATATGCGTATTGTTAGACATTCAAGGGGGAGTGTTATGATATATATCAATTATGGTGAATGTCTATCAAGATCTATTTGATGTCTATCAGGATTTGATGTATTTATCTTTTAGTGTGAAACTAGGGGCAAATTCTTCCTATAAATAGAAGGGTTTCCTTCATTGTAAATCATTCCCCAAGAGAAGAAATAAGAATCACTCTCTCTATTCTCTCTACTCTTCTTCTTGTTCTTTATTGTTTTATAACAAATATAAAATTATCTACTTTTGGATATAAAAATTAAAATTTCCCAGTTACCGCCGTGGAGGAGAAAAACTAGAATATTCAAGAGAGCTAGAGTGGATTAAAAAAATCATTTGTTATGAAATTGATTAACAATATTCTTAAAAGCTCATGGGAGCATATTCGTATTCTACGAAGTGGGTGAACCTAATTCTTTTTTCAAAAAATTACACAAATACACAATTTATATTTTCAATATTACAAAAAATCCCAACTCCCTAAGCATATTACAAAAATCCCACATATACACAGAATGCTATGTATATGTCGGCTATATTATGTATATTAATAGGGATAGAGAGTAAAGTAATGAGAAAATGGTCAATTACCCCTCCAACCTTTAGTCGAAATCTCAACTACACACTCAACCTTTATGAGAGTCCCATTACCCCTCTAAATATTTTTTTAGTGTATTTTATACCCCTTCAATTGCTGGCGTATCAATATAAATCAAACAATTACCCATGCGTGTGTACATGCGCCCGGCCCACCTACTTTTTTAGTTCCCTCCTAAAACGCCATTTTCATGGATTCCACTCACATCTCTCAGCTCTCTATACACACACACCATCTACAACACTACACACAGAGAAATGCACAGAATATACAGACTACTACACACAACCATACGCGAGAGAGGGGAGAAACAGTGAAAGACAAGAGAGAAAAAGAGGAGAAAATAGCCATATCAAATTCAACAACAACAAAGCGGATCCGAAGTTCCAAATTACTTATACAGATTCCCGATCTTTCATAAAATTCAAATTGCAGTACAAATTCAAATCAATGCGTGCTGATAACACTGCATCCACTACTCCAGAAGCGACGAGCTTTTTCAGTTGAACAAGCAAAAGTTGAGAATTAACAATTTCATCTTCTAGTTAAAAAATTCCTATTATGTTCATCTTCAATTGGTGAAAAATTGTGATTGCCATGGAACTTGAGACAATCTTAATAAGTTTAACAATTTCACTACTCTGTCAAATATCTGGTATGAATCGCAATTGAAAGAGAAGCAAGGATGAAAAGAAATAAAAGATATCTTCAAAAACTCGAAACTCGAGATCTGGATTTCTTAGCAGCAACAGCAACAAAACTCTTCTTCACAGTTGCTGACACCATTTTTGCTAAATTCAACAAGAGTAATTTGCTCGGTATTTTGAGAATTGAGAAATTATGAATTGTGAAAAATTTGATAAAGCTGTGAATGGTATATAAAGGGAAATAATGAAATCTGATTAGAAAATAGCTATGTATGATGTGGCGTTTGTGAACAGTGAATTACCAAAGAACACTTCGATTTTTGGATTGAAATTGTGGGTGGTTATTGGGATATTTGGTGGAGCTGTATTTGTTCTCATATCCAAGAGATGAGATTTGACGTTTGGAGATGAAGGATTATGTTGGGTTTAATTAGAGAAGACAACATTAGTTAATAATTAAAAATAATGACATGTATTATACATGTGGCACCTAAAAATACTGATTTTGTAGGGTTGAAGCCCCAACTGACGCACCTATTGGGGGTGTTCTCATCTCCCATGACATGTCAGCAATTGGAAGGGTATAAATTACAGTAAAAAAATATTTAGACGGGTAAT